>OY755187.1:9450212-10050212 GCA_963576735.1 Bedellia somnulentella | reverse complement strand
CAAAATATTAAACCTATACTTGCGATATGGCCGCTACTTCTGATGCTTCGGGAAGAAAATTAGAAAAGCTATGGCTCACGAGAGCTATTTATGTCTACAGTTCAACTAAAAAGTACTACGAAGTGTTAACCTATAAGAAAGACAATGAGAATGAAGAGGCTGTGGGAGAAATACGTGAACTAGATGAACCCGGTGGCAGTTATTCAAATCACTACCTGTGTGTTGGGGAACGTCCCATCATGCCAATTAATAAGACTAGATGTGGATATGATGTAGTACAAAAAAGACTTGTTTATATGGAACAACTAAACTACGCGACTTTCATCGCTTTGCGTGAAACGCCTGAAGGCAAGAGAATAAGGTTTGCGAGATTCGAAACAGTCGACAGGACTTCGGTGGGCGACCACTCGAAATCACTAGATATAGTAAAGGAGTTGTTTCCTATATTTGACAAAGCTTCGATCGCCACTAAGAAGGGTAAGAAGTTGGAGAAAAGCGATAAGCGCGAGAAGGCTCTACCTTCCGTACGCGCAGTAGTCGTGAACGACATCAACATTGCAGAGGACGTGTCCTCACCGCAACCTTCGGTTTCAGCTAAGGATATCTCTCACGGAAGCATTTCCAACATAAACCAGGCGATTGCCGCGAAGATTAAGTCGGCCATGATGACCGACCCTTCGTCACTAAACCTGGCAGATAACGTTTTATTTGAGGAATGTTCGATATTAGATAGCGATGCGATTATCGATTACGCTTTACGCGAAATTGAAGGCGCTGATAGGAATTTTGAGTTCGCAGATATTGCGAAGATGCAATTTACGAGGCAGACCACTACGAAGAACACTATGATTTTACTTTACTCTAAGGGTAAAGTGAGATCAGTCGCTCGATCAACGCGCAGTCTCAAACTCCTTTATGCCGAAGAGCTTGAATTCGCGATTGCCATGCCGTATCTTAAGGAATAATATTCTTCATTCGCACGTGGACGCTTTTCAGGATGGGGCGCGCACCAGAATGACCCACTAGAAACAAATACTATATCAACCGCTGCTGGAGTCTTGTCGGTGGATGTCGAAGTTATCGTCCTCAAAATATTTGATTATTTTTCTATATACACTGTTAGGAAGAGAAACTAAAAGAGTTCTGTTCGTATATTGATATAAATCATCAAACTCTTTTATCACATTCTAGAACAAGATGGTTATCACTGAAGCCTGCGGTTGAAAGAATTCTCAAATTACGGATGCCACTGAAAAATTTTTTTTGACTCTGAAGCAAAGCCACCTAAAATTATTTCCGATTTCTTTAAAAATCCAATCAGTGAAGTCTATTTCCTGTTTTTGCATTCAAACTTGAATTTATTTGAAAAAAATATAAAACTTGTTGAAAAAAACAAAGTGTCGATCGTAGAAATAAGAAATTTACTAAACGAAACACATAAAACCCTGATAGAAAGGAAATCTGCCAAATTTATTGGCATGCAAACCAAAATCTGATACTGAGACTGAATCACTGAAAGTCTGATAACTCTATATTAAAACATGTTCGAGTAATACTCGAAGGGTGTCGTCATATCTCTGCGATACTTCAACATGAAGCCAGACTGGAGCGGTACGAAGAGTGTAAGTTAATCGAGGAATAGATAGGCAACTACGCAAAATTGTCAAAGCTATATAAGCTATATATAATAACATTGGTGCAGAAAAGGGTAAAGAGATGGAACTTTTTCCTTTACCATGTGCAAGACAATATCCCGTTCAACAGTATTAAAAGCATTTTTTAAATCGACTTTTAAAATCACGTCATCTGTACCACTTCTTGAAAAAACGAAAGACCTTGTAACATGAATAGCAGCTTCACATCCCAACGGAATGCCAAAGCCCACTTGTCGAGGTTGCAAAAGTGAAGCAGTTGTGTCACGAACAACACTACAACCCAGTTTAGCGACTAGACGACGAAGCACACTACTAACAGCAATCGGACGAATACCACCATCGTTTTTTTTCAGAGCACAAAGCGAAGCACCATAAAAAAAAGGACAGACTTCCCTATTTACCATGCCTTTTAACATAAAGTTTGCTAAACTGCAAAGGGAGCGCAAAAGTACTGCACCGTTTTCTCCCGCTCCCACCGATGTTAACTCTTTAAGCATTTCCGGGCGAATACCATCCAAACCCGCTGCCGAACCACTATTAAAAGATCCTATAACTTTAGCAACAGAAGCAGTGTCCACAGTCAAAAATTCACTCGAACTATTCGGTTCAGAAGGGAAAATCAAATTGTGACTAGGGGCTGGATGTTTATCACGTAAGGCCAATAACGTTTCATTATTTTCCTCTGCCAACGAATTGTCAGATAACAAAATGCGTACAGCACCACTCAAGTCACCATTGTGCACCTTATCTTCAACTGTCCTGTAAAAAAGACTCTGATTAGATGACCCTGTTCGAGGTGTTGAATTTGACAAAAGTAACCCCGTCAAATTACCAGCTGATAAATTATTTTTTACTTTGGAGGTAAGAGATGAGTTTCTGTCTTCAGACGAAGGAACCCTAAGACCTGAATACGAAAAAGTCATTAAATTGAACCAGTCTTCATTATTGTTTGACTGAACGCACCTCTCAATCAACTCCGAAAGTTTACCGGCCGCCAAGTGCCTCGCGCCCTTAGGGATATGTTTTAAGACCCGTACCCTTTTTCTTAACAAAGCTAAGTCACCAAACTTTAGAGAATCAGTATTAATATCAGCCCTAGTAGGTAAAGCCACTTGTGACGGCCTTATTGGGCAACCGTTATGAATCCTACTAATATGAACATTTAACCCGCGAGGAATAACAAATTGCCTTGAGGAACCGGGGCAAAAAGGGCAAACGGCCCTAGAAACATCCATAACTATTACACATTAGAAATAATAATAAAGTCAATTAAAATCTCTCATTAAGTAAAATACAAATAACAATTAATACAAAAAAAACCTTACTTAAAAAGCACAGCTTATAATAAAATGTCAATTTAAAAAATAAAACAAAATAGATAATCATAATAAGCCAAGTTAAATCAAGTAAAAAACAAAAAAAAAATTTACATATATTTTATGCCCAATCAACCTAGTAACAACATAAAATTTATTTTGGTTTCACCTCAACATAAGAATGTATAATTTACTTTTATCATTAAAATGTCTTAATCAAACATGTCATCATGGACTAACTCCGATATCACAATAAGAGGTTAACTCCGGCTCTTCGAGCTACTCAAATATTTCCGGGTAGACGTTGTTGACAAAGAACCAATTTATTACTAGCTCAAATGCAACAATAAGTGCAGAAAATGTATCGCGCAAAAGAAGAAATTGTAGAATTGGACATCAGTGTACAATGTAGTTGGACAATGTAGTACAATGTAGTCCAACTTGGAGTGGAGCTGGTGTTCACTATTCTTAGCTCTTCTAAGGAAACGTTTAAATATCAACGACTATTCCAAACATCAACGAACGACAATACGTTTCATCTCCACACATAATCGATTGCATTACAAATAATCCAGATTATGGATCGGAACTCGGATCTTGTCGGTAGCTGTTACTGGAGGTAGACGCAAAAATACATGATTTGTTATGTTTGTGTATCTTCGCGCGCAACGGTGCAAAAATCCACAAGCGGTTGGCCGTTGGTTTGAGAGTCGGCGAGAAAAAGGTCTTAAGCGCCGTGCAGATTGCGTCGCTTACGCGTTCCGATGAAGCACTTTGATTCTTGCACAATATTGCACTAAAACATCGTATTTTAACTATGTTGTTTCAGAAAACTAATGCACTACTCTAAAAGATAACTATTGATCACTTGAAAAAGCAATTTACGCTTTTTTTATGGCAAATAATTAATAAAATGTGAGAGCACAAAATTTTACGTAGGTACCAGGTAAAAAAACTCTTCCACTTCAATTCAGTTTCAATTGGTTGCAAAGTGCAAGTCTATATACGTATATTTGCATATAGACAGTTTGTGTTATTTTTTAAATATGAAGTTAGTTTCGAACCTAAGGTCTGCCTATTATGCCAGTATACGTCGAGAAAGTTTGATAATTTCAACGGCATCTGGTGGACGCCCCAATAACGCGAAATAAAAGGATGCCAAATCTGTAGCGTGACGTAAATATATATATATATATATATATATATATATGTAAAAGATTCAGGGCGACGCGGATTATACACGCGGTAACTTATATGCCAAATGAAGAGAAGATGCTTTCAAATACCAAATAAGTAAATAACCATATATCTTTTCACATATATGGTTAATCTTATTATTTACATTTACTTACAGTTGCCGCGTACAGCCGGCTTCGTATAAGTATTCGGGACTCAGTGAAAATAACTAAGTTCACTTTAAAATTATTAATTGCACTTCTATATTAAACTATTACACATCACAAAACACTTATTTTTTAAACAGCAATATTCTATAATTTCAATAAATAACAATAATAGAAAAAAATTGACGTAGGTAGTTCTTATCATAACATTGTATTTTTACAAAAATCGGAAGTATCATAGTAAATTTAATTTACATTTAAAAGCTTCAAGGTCCCATTTCTTAACCCATAAATCGAAAGGTATTAAAAATCAACTTGAGCAAAATTTAAATGCTAAAAATTTGACCCAAGCTAATGTACTATGTACTTTCACTTACTATAAACGTTCTAACATAATGTTTTTATTAGCCATCACAGAAACAAATTTTGATTGTTTTATTTATTTGCTACGAAGTACTGTGGTTCGAAACTATAAATACAATGACTAAGGGACCAAGCCCTTTTTATTTTGATACGATTTAGGATAATAATAATCATTCAAATTGTTATTAAGGTTGATATGTACTATAAATTTGCAAAAACGAAAATTAAAAAATCCAAGTGGATCCCTGTTTTTAACCATTCTGGATGAAGGTCCCATTTTCCATTAATTAGATAACGGTTGGATACCGAGAAATTAAAGTAAGCTTTTAATTTAAATTGAGCAAACAATTGCACATGTTTCTGGCACGAGTAGTATTACAGGCAACTTATGTTTATAGGACTTTTTAAGTTAATTTTGAGCGATGAGGCTGCAGACCCATCACCAAGTTTTCTTCCAAAAGTGACTAAAGGATTTCTATTTCTCATTAATAGTTCTTTTGATGATATAGCCGCGAGAATAATGCTTATTTTCACCTTGATACTAACTTTTCATTTCTTTGTTTAGTTTTATTGTTTAGCGCAGGTTATTGGTCCAAAGCAACTTGGGCAATCTCCACTGGCGACCCCAAATGACGGTACACGGCCACCAGAACAGGCAACTAGCCACTGGAAAAAAAGAGCAGGTTTTAGTTTACACGTACGTCAGTAGGTACAAGTTATTAGTAATCATATAGCATTAGAAATATTTATTAGCTGCCTACTTGGCGGTAAAGCACTCGTATTCAAATCCAGAAGTCTCAAACAGAGTGATGAACTCGAGAACTAAGTGCTGTCAATGTTTCCATATCATCTGTCATTCTGTTATTGGCCTCTCTGGAAAAGGTGATTGATGAATATGATACATCTGACGATGATACGCTGTGTAATTTTTACCATCTTTTCCCCACTCAACTTTCCGAAAGTGTAAAACTCGATGGTCGAGCCTAGCAGACATGATTTCTACATTTATTAGAATGAAACAGTGTGTCAGCAAAGCTTTGATTGACCTCGGCCTGGACGCTGATCCGAAGTACTCTTTGAATGCGACAGAACATGCGGTTTTAGCGAACTTACACAAGGCATTTCAACCTGTTAAACTGGCTGTTGAGGTGTTATGTCGACAAGATGCAGACTTGGCTATCGCAGAAACAACACTTACGCTTCGCAAACTGGAAGGCCTAAAAACTCCATTGGCAGGAAAACTAGCTGGCTCTTTGAGGAAACGCACTGTTGAGCGTCGGACGAATTTGACAGGATGCTTGTTGTATGTTAAAGACCCAGCTAAATACCAAGCAGATAAAGGAGAGTTTGCAACAGACAAAACATTCAAATTGCTAAAAACGTGATTCGAACTGAAATTAAATTAATTATAGAGCGTTTGCATCCGCAATACAGTCTGACTCAGCGTTGCCAGATACACTGTAATTACAGCAGATCTACTGTATTTTCACACCATCTACTGTATACTGTAATAAAATTAAACACAAAATTACAGTGTATGTAGAACACTGTAATTTTTCAACAGTAAGAAATTGAGTTTCTTTAATGTAAAATGAGACGCAACTTATGGAAAAGAAAAGAAAATTACGGAACGCAACCGAAACAAACCGCCTCCTAGTAGCGCTCACGATCCACCTCCTCTCACACAACCCTTGTTGTTATTGGAATAAGAACGAAAATGTTTTGCCGGCATGAGTAGCGAGCGGCGTCGCTCGCTCCGTGGAATTCCCTAGATGAAACGTGATAGACTAGAAAAACTTCGTAGTATTAACCGCCCAAATTATATCAACCGTGTGCTAAGTAAGTTTTTAATGATGTGACAAATTTTTTATTTTAGCAGTATAAATTGAATGTTTTGTTCGTTTCGCGCGCCAAGAAAAGAAAGCATTACCACTTTATTTGGCTTCTTTAGTGAAACTGGTGTAAGAGTGTTGTGAAATTGAAAAATTAAAATGCCTAATTCTTCTAGTGATGATAGTGACAAAAGTGGACCATCCACTCCTAAAAAATCAAAAAAGCTACATTACAAACAGAAATTTAGAGATGAATGGTTAAAAGATAATAGTTTCAAAACTTGGCTGCAACGTGACCCGAAAGATCCTTACCGTGCAGTTTGCGTTCTATGTGATGCAAAAATTATAGCTGACAGAGTGGCGATAAAGAGGCATGGTGAAGGCGCTAAGCATGTAAAGAAAACTACAGCAACTGCGCCAGCTCAAACATCAATTGCCACTGCATTTGAAAAGTATAGGCATAGGCCGTCTGATGATGACAAATGCAAAGCATCCGAGATTAAGTTGGCCGCTTTTGTAGCAGAACACAACATTTCTGTTAGGGTTATGGACCACCTAATTGATTTATTGCCTCTTATATGTCCTGACTCTCAGATAGCAAAACAAATGAAAATGAAGAGAACAAAATGCCAGGCAATAATAAATAACATTCTCGGAGAATCGGAAAAACAAGACTTGTGTGCAGATTTAAAGGAGCAAAAATTCTCTGTTATGATCGATGAAAGCACTGATATCAGTTCAGTGAAAACTATGTGTGTTGTAGTTCGATATTACTGTGCTACGAAAGGTCAAATTGTGAGCAGATTTTGGGACTTGATTCAAATACATGGCGAGGACAACGCTGCTACTGTGGCCTCCGCCACAGCACAGCATCTTTTCGAAGCAGTGATAAAATCCTTCGTAGAAAATTCTATTCCTATCGAAAATATTATAGGATTTGGATCAGATGGGTGCAACACGATGATGGGGTGTCACAACTCTGTGTCTAGCCGATTTAGAGCAAAATGTCCCGGAATTATAGTTTTAAAATGTGTTTGCCACTCTCTGCATCTTTGTGCGAGTGATGCATGCAAACAATTACCTGCAGAATGCGAAAAGCTGACGCGTGATATTTACAACTATTTCGCGACCAGTAGCAAGAGGCAATCTCTTTTGAAAGAGTTTCAAGTATTCACGGACACAGAAATACACAAAATTTTGAAACCGGCTCAGACGCGATGGTTATCATTCAGTGCTGTAGTGCAAAGAATTTTGGAACAATGGAATGCACTAACACTGTTTTTTGATGGAAGATGGCTTGAAGACAATGAATGTGCTGAAATTCATAAGCAGCTGAATGATCCCCTAACAAAGTCATATTTTTTCTTTTTGAATTGGATGCTACCCAAATTTACTGAAGCTAATACGCTCTTTCAAAGTGAAACTCCAATGATCACAAAACTTAACACGAAAATGAACGATCTCTTTTATGAACTTTTGTCGACATACATGACAATGGCACATATCGCAA
Organism: Bedellia somnulentella; assembly: GCA_963576735.1. Lineage (NCBI taxonomy): Eukaryota > Metazoa > Arthropoda > Insecta > Lepidoptera > Bedelliidae > Bedellia > Bedellia somnulentella. The sequence continues at coordinate 10,042,193 of OY755187.1, read as the reverse complement.
ATACTAATCTGGAAAAGATTGACCCAACGGACGAAAACCATTTCAAAAGTTTGGATGAAATTTACCTTGGTTTGGGAGTATCTAGACAGTTTTCAGCCAATGAAATATCACCAGAAAAAATGAATGAGTTCAGAAGGAAATGCCGAAATTTTCTAATTAAAGCGTGCGTAGGTATCCGCAAAAGATTCGCGCTTAATGATCCAGTATTGGTTGGAATATCCAAATTAGAACCTGAAAGCTGTCTCGATATCTCAAATCGAGATGAATCAATTCAAAGTGTGCTAAGCTTGTTGCCAAGATTGGCACCAAATTCTGTGGAAGAACAGCAGGCTTTGGATGACCAATGGCGGAAATTGCCAAAGTTAAAAGGAAGTATTGACGTAACAATACGGCCTGATGAATTCTGGCACAAGGTTTGTAAAAATTAAATAATATTACAAAAAATATCACCTAATTATTTTGTGTGCTTAATGATTTTAGATATATATATTTAAATGTTGTTTTTCAGGTGCAACAGTCGGACGAGTTCCACTTGATTGGGAAATACATGCTCAACATCTTGGCTCTTCCAAACTCCAACGCGGAATGTGAGAGAATGTTTAGCCAAATAAACGACACGAAAACAAAAAAACGAAATAAATTAATAACCAGGACAATAAGAGGAAACATGTTGACACAACAAGCCATTCGCCGTAGCAGCGCCAGTTGCGTCGATTTCAAACCAAGTGAAAAAATGATTAAATCATTTAATTCCACAATTTACAAAAAAGAAACAGCTGTTATGAACAATATTCTTGATAGTGACAGTGACTAGGTATTTAGTGCCTTATTGTTTAGTTAAATTTCATAATAAAAGTGTGTTGAAATCTGCTGTAAAATAAACAGTATTTTTTTCTTACATTTACTGTATTTTTGTTGGTAACACTGTAATTTTGATCATGAAACACGGTAATTTCAATTTTCTCATCTGGCAACACTGGTCTGACTAATTCACAGACACAGACAAATGCAGATCCATCTTGGTCGATCGCGTCAACCTCAGCCGCCATCACCAATGATATAGCTGAATTTGATGATGACGATAATGAACCGCTTTCATCTCTTTGTGACACACGCAAGAATATTTCATTGCAAGAAGAACTCCAGGAAACATTGACTGCTGCGTTCAAAGAACCTTGAGTTGAGAGAGAAAACTTACTACGAATTCTCTGCAGGCATTAATATAAAAGGAAATGAATTTATACGACTCTGGGGGTCAAAAGGCGAACTATTACAGTTCGTGGATAACTGCTTGAGATCTGTAGTTCCAACTAGCGTTGAATCCGAAAGGGCCTTCTCAGCGGCTGGTTATCTGCCCAAAAAAATAAGAAGCCGTTTAGCAGACGATTCTTTGGACATTTTGTGTTTCTTAAGAAGCTACTTTCAAAATAATTTGTAATAATGGCTTGTGATTTGAAATGAAAAATTATTTCATTTGATTATCAGTCTCGTACCGTACTCGATAGAGCGCGGACGCAGTGTTCTCGCTATCACGGTGACTCATTGTCTCGCGAATACGATGAGTTCGAATACAGTAAAGTGCGCCAATTGCAACGTTGTAATTAACGAAGTATTGGCATTCTTATCCAATGTCCTGGATGTTATGGATGAAGAAAGTATTCATCAATTGGTAAGAACCTCAACCGAGTCTATAAATTTAAATATCTTGGTCATTATCTTACCGACGACCTTAAAGACGATATGGACATTGAAAGAGAGCGTAGGGCTCTAGCAGTTCGTGGTAATATGCTGGCCCGTAGGTTTGCCCGCTGTACTGATCTTGTTAAGATTACGCTTTTCAAAGCGTACTGTCAGGGAATGTACACGGGCAGCCTGTGGTCTGCGTATGCCAAAAGATCGCTGGAGACCCTACGTGTCCAGTACAATAATATTTTCAGAGTGATGTTGGGACTCCCTCGTTGGTGTAGCGCATCCTCAATGTTCGCAGAGGCTCATACTGATGGTTTTCACGCCGTCATCAGAAAAAAGGTCGCGTCACTGGTCAGGAGGGTGAGAGTCACAATAGCATTCTGAAAATAGTGGCCGAAGACATGTGCGCACCCGTGCTGAGGCAATTCGTCAGGGTTATGGTTGGATAAGTCCCGTGGCTTGTTTCGGCCTGGCTCGGGCGAAGTGCACCAGCATCATGTGATTTATTTTTATTTATTTTTTTGTGATTTCAACTAATATTAGCTATTAAGTATTTTATTTCTAAGTCTTACTAACCACAATATGGATCTTTTATGTTATCCAATAAAGAATTTTTTTTATTTATTTTTATTTATTTTATATTTTTTTGATCTCGTTGTTTTGTTTTTTATAAAGGGTCATTCCATGACATATTATACTAAAGTAAAAAATAAAAAGTATTATTATTTTCATCTAATATGTTTGATTTTAGTAGCAAACATTCCAGATCAGCATATTATAAAAATAAAATGGATATAACTTTATTATTTCATAAAAAAATCTGTGTTTTTGTTCATTGTCTATTTTTTACTTAATGTTGGCTACACTAAAACAAAAAAACTACTGTCAGAATCCGCGTGTTTCCTTTTTCCATTTAAAGGTTATGCATTTAAGTGCCGTTGCAGTATAACAAACAAGAAATATCATTATTTTTTGGAGCGTAGCGAGCGAAGCTCCATTTACCCCCGACTTTTGCATTTCGTTGTGATCGTACTCCTCCCAAACGGCTCAACTCAGAACCTTGAAATTTTGCACGGTGGTCAAGGACCATGTCTAGATGGTTTATGTCAATTTTGATAAAAATCGGATGAACCACGGAGGAATAATCACCATTAAAAAAATACAATGTTAATCTATGGAAAAATTACGTAAACAATGCCAGCGCGTGAAAACAGAATTTTTTCATATTCGATCGTCCTAAAGTCACTTCGCTCGGACACTTGGTGATTTTTCGAACTTTTGAAGGCTAATACTAGAGTTCTCAAACATTTTTTCAAAAATTTTTTGAACGAAAAATTTCTTGAACATACTCTTTTTTAAAGAAAATAGGTATTTAGCTATTTAGATATGTTTTTTTACAATAAAAATTGTTAACAATTTAAGTTTTCCAACATCAGGACTGTAACTCCTTTGCAGTTTTGTGTAGAATCCATCGCGCGTTTAGGTAAACCAACAAGTATATTCAAAGAATCATAACAACGCTTGTTGAGATATTTGTAGAATAAATCGTTCAACGATAAGTAATATCTGAGAATCAGGCAATTGCTCAATTCGCTCCTTTTATTGGCATCCGACGGTCCCATGCCAACCTAGTTAAATTAGTGGCTGTTCCTTGAAGATAATCCTCAGTGTAACGCCCGAAACGAAAAAAGGTATTTATTTTATTTACATGTAAATCTTAATAGCTTTAAACTTCATATTTTGGGAAAGTTCATACTTTAATAATGCAATCTATGTTATAATGCTGTTGGTGTGCCTTGAATAAATAAATAAATAAAGTAAGGTTATAGTAACAATTATTTGAAATATATATTAAAATTAATGGAATGATGTAAGTAAATACTGATTTTACATGTCAAAAAGTGTAACGCCCGAAACGTTTCGGGCGTTACATATTTTTCGTTCTGGGTTTATATGCATGTTATGTTCTTTTTTGGCATGTTTGTTTGCTGCGAAATAAAAAATAACCTAAAATCTTTCGTGCGTTTAGTATGATGCAAGAATGGGCTGATAGTTGTGGTATCGTTTTGCTTGGTTTTTTGTGGCATTAGCATGTTTTTGAGGTGGTGGTTTTTTGCAGGATAATCATCAAAAACAGGACGATGATAGATATTCCGAACATCTTAGAAAGGAGAGAGAAAGAGATGCGATTAGGAGATCGAAGATAAAAAAAATTAATACAGACGAAGATTTGAAACTTGAGCACCGCCGTAAAACTCGTGAGAGAGTGAGAGCATTTAGAGCCAAAAAGAAAATGTCTGCTGTTTCCTGTGGTTCTCCTATTGGCACATACAAATGCCAACAAACCTCCTCAAAAGCTAAAGGAAAAGTAAAGAAGATACTTACAGAATCGCCTATGAAAAAAGCTGCTGTAGTGAAAAAAGTACTCATTGATGTGCTGGGAATTGACGTCGACAATCAGCTCGAAAGAACAGAAATTGAGTGAAGAGATAAAAAAACAGGTGACAGAATTTTACAGTCGAGACGACGTTAGCCGACAAGCGCCAGGCATTAAAGATTATATGAGTGTCAAAGACCAAATAACTGGCTTGAAAGTAAAAAAGCAAAGAAGAGTTATGCTCACAACGATTCTTGAAGCATTTGAATATTTTAAGAAGTAAATCCTGATATAGTCATAGGAAAATCGTCTTTTTTTATGTTGAGACCGGCTGAAGTATTTACAGTGTCACAAACACCCCATAATGTTTGCGTTTGCACCCAGCATGCAAATTATATTAACTTGTTTGAGGCATTGAAAAAAAGAATACCCTTGCCAGAAAACTATCACGAATTATTTAAAAATATTTCATGTGATGTACAAAACGAAACGTGTATGACCGGATCTTGTAATCGATGCCCAGATGAATTCTGGGATGGTATTAAAGAGATAACAGGTCTGCAGGAAGTATCATGGAACCAGTGGATTACCAAAAACAATCGTCCGGAAATATCCACCATGACAGGGACTTGCAAAGAAGCTTTTACCCAATTAATGAAATCTACGGAAAAAATTCAGGCTTCACTGTTCCATAAAAAAAGTTCAAAGTGATTTTTTTGAAACTTCGTAAACAAATTTAAATCATAATGAAGCGATCGTGCAAATCGACTTCGCCGAAAATTACGAAATTGTACATCAGGACAAAATTCAAAGTGCGCATTGGAGCCACAAACAAGTTACTATTTTTACTTGCTGCATCTGGTTCGCAAACAAAACTCAATCATTGGCAATTGTAAGCGATGAGACAAAACATGACAAATACGCTGTTTGGACCTTTCTGAAGCATTAAATCAGAAAGTAATAAGGAAGTCACACATTTAAAATTATTTAGTGACAACTGCGCAGCTCAGTTTAAGAATAAATACATTATGACTTCTTTGTATGAGCTGATGCAGTATGCTGAAGCCTCTTTCTTGCAATGGATTTTTTGGCCGCTTCTCACGGTAAGGGTGCAGTCGATGGTATAGGTGGAACTGATAAGAGAACAGCATGGATAGGTGTAAAAGCAAGGAAAGTAATTATTAATTCAGCTAAAGATTTTTACAATTATATTAAGACTAAAGTTTCAGGTGTACACGTAATGTTCATCTCCAAAGAAGACATAGAAATAGGTAAGCCATTCCTAAACGACCTTTGGGAGGAAATTCAGTCAATTCCATTTCTTCAGAAGCAACATCATTTTGAAGTTTTAGACAGACAAAGGCTTCTGGTTTCATAAACATCAAAATCGATTTCTGCTGAAGTGGTGAGAATACAACAAAACATTATATGGCCTGATGAATTTCTGATACCGTTGGCAGAATTGAAAAGGGTACAGATCGAGACCAACTTTAACTCTCCATGTAAACCAGATTCTAGCTCTTCAGAGGAACCGAGATGTTCAGGAGTATCAGCAAATGTCGCGAAAGCAACGAAAAAACTGCGATATAGCGATATCTATACTGATTCTGATGAATCGTCTGACGAATCCCCTGAAGCAGATTCTTTAAAACCTGGTGCTTTCTTACTTATTAAATTTCGTCTAGAAGGGTGTCGTATTCAAAAAGAATTCAGATATGCCGGTATCTGTCAAAAAAATCCAGCAGATGGAGAAGTACAAATAATGTACCTTAAATTGGTTGGTGATACTGGTAAAATATTCGTTGCAGACGAAAATGACGTGTCTGATGTCCCAGTAGAAGATATTATAGTACTTTACCTAATCCAGAACTGAAAACCAAAGGAGGTCGAAGTTATTTCGAATTCCTAACTGCAATTAATGTACTTGAAAAGTAAATTACTTATATTGTTAAACTGAAAATACTTAGACCTTGCTACGGACTGCAAGCAGTAAGTAATTAACGTACGAGTATTCTCAGTACTTTATTCAAAGGATCATGGGCATTTTTGTATAGGAGCTGGGCGTTATACCAACAGTAATAAAATGCGTTGTAATTTACTTTATTGCACGTCTTGATAACCCCTACATACTTTTTATCCCCAATATGGACCGGGTATTATTGCAAAAAAAACACAAAGGTTGGTTAAATAATACTTTGCCGTCAGGCGAAAAAAAATCTTTGGTCATGGTCTTAAGGACTATATTCGTTTGATCGCAAATCTAATACTGACACCTTATTAGTTCACCTCACTTATGCATTGCTGTTCTCTCGTAATGGAAAATAACTCTCCACGCATGGTGTTAAGACCTATAATTGTTTGCTGTTAAATCACTATCCGTTTACACAAATACAAAAACATAAATTATTAGGAATTAACAACTGACATTTTACCTGGTACCTACGTAAAATTTTGTGCTCTCACATTTTATTAATTATTTGCCATAAAAAAGCGTAAATTGCTTTTTCAAGTGATCAATAGTTATCTTTTAGAGTAGTGCATTAGTTTTCTGAAACAACATAGTTAAAATACGATGTTTTATTGTGCAAGAATCAAAGTGCTTCATCGGAACGCGTAAGCGACGCAATCTGCACGGCGCTAAAGACCTTTTTCTCGCCGACTCTCAAACCAACGGCCAACCGCTTGTGGATTTTTGCACCGCTGCGCGCGAAGATACACAAACACAACAAATCATGTATTTCTGCGTCTACCTCCAGTAACAGCTACCGACAAGATCCGAGTTCCGATCCATAATCTGGATTATTTGTAATGCAATCGATTATGTGTGGAGATGAAACGTATTGTCGTTCGTTGATGTTTGGAACAGTCGTTGATATTTAAACGTTTCCTTAGAAGAGCTAAGAATAGTGAACACCAGCTCCACTCCAAGTTGGACTACATTGTACTACATTGTACACTGATGTCCAATTCTACAATTTCTTCTTTTGCGCGATACATTTTCTGCACTTATTGTTGCATTTGAGCTAGTAATAAAGTGGTTCTTTGTCAACGTCTACCCGGAAATATTTGAGTAGCTCGAAGAGCCGGAGTTAACCTCTTATTGTGATATCGGAGTTAGTCCATAATGACATGTTTGATTAAGACATTTTAATGATAAAAGTACATTATACATTCTTATGTTGAGGTGAAACCAAAATAAATTTTATGTTGTTACTACGTTGATTGGGCATAAAATATATGTAAATTTTTTTTTTTTGTTTTTTACTTGATTTAACTTGGCTCATTATGATTAACTATTTTGTTTAATTTTTTAAATTGACATTTTATTATAAGCTGTGCTTTTTAAGTAAGGTTTTTTTTTATTCATTGTTATTTGTATTTTACTTAATGAGAGATTTTAATTGACTTTATTATTATTTCTAATGTGTAATAGTTATGGATGTTTCTAGGGCCGTTTGCCCTTTTTGCCCCGGTTCCTCAAGGCAATTTGTTATTCCTCGCGGGTTAAATGTTCATATTAGTAGGATTCATAACGGTTGCCCAATAAGGCCGTCACAAGTGGCTTTACCTACTAGGGCTGATATTAATACTGATTCTCTAAAGTTTGGTGACTTAGCTTTGTTAAGAAAAAGGGTACGGGTCTTAAAACATATCCCTAAGGGCGCGAGGCACTTGGCGGCCGGTAAACTTTCGGAGTTGATTGAGAGGTGCGTTCAGTCAAACAATAATGAAGACTGGTTCAATTTAATGACTTTTTCGTATTCAGGTCTTAGGGTTCCTTCGTCTGAAGACAGAAACTCATCTCTTACCTCCAAAGTAAAAAATAATTTATCAGCTGGTAATTTGACGGGGTTACTTTTGTCAAATTCAACACCTCGAACAGGGTCATCTAATCAGAGTCTTTTTTACAGGACAGTTGAAGATAAGGTGCACAATGGTGACTTGAGTGGTGCTGTACGCATTTTGTTATCTGACAATTCGTTGGCAGAGGAAAATAATGAAACGTTATTGGCCTTACGTGATAAACATCCAGCCCCTAGTCACAATTTGATTTTCCCTTCTGAACCGAATAGTTCGAGTGAATTTTTGACTGTGGACACTGCTTCTGTTGCTAAAGTTATAGGATCTTTTAATAGTGGTTCGGCAGCGGGTTTGGATGGTATTCGCCCGGAAATGCTTAAAGAGTTAACATCGGTGGGAGCGGGAGAAAACGGTGCAGTACTTTTGCGCTCCCTTTGCAGTTTAGCAAACTTTATGTTAAAAGGCATGGTAAATAGGGAAGTCTGTCCTTTTTTTTATGGTGCTTCGCTTTGTGCTCTGAAAAAAAACGATGGTGGTATTCGTCCGATTGCTGTTAGTAGTGTGCTTCATCGTCTAGTCGCTAAACTGGGTTGTAGTGTTGTTCGTGACACAACTGCTTCACTTTTGCAACCTCGACAAGTGGGCTTTGGCATTCCGTTGGGATGTGAAGCTGCTATTCATGTTACAAGGTCTTTCGTTTTTTCAAGAAGTGGTACAGATGACGTGATTTTAAAAGTCGATTTAAAAAATGCTTTTAATACTGTTGAACGGGATATTGTCTTGCACAAGGTAAAGGAAAAAGTTCCATCTCTTTACCCTTTTCTGCACCAATGTTATTCGAGGCCAAGCAACTTATTTTTCGGTGACAACTTGGTGGAGTCTTTGGGCCCTATGCTTTTTAGTCATGATGTGATCTCTTCTTTAAGTTCTTCTCTTAATGTTTGGTATCTCGATGACGGTATTATTGGTGGCAGCCTGGATTCCGTGATGAATGACATTGTTGTGCTAATACAAGCTTTTGATCGTTTAGGTTTGCATTTGAATTTTGGGAAATGTGAGTTGTTTCCTTGTTCTGGACAAGCTTCTCAAGAGGTTCACTCGAGTATCAACGCCCTTAAAAAATGCCTACTCGCAGTGAAACTATTAGTAATTTAGAAAAGAAGTTAAATTCAACCCTTTTAGAATTAAAAAAATCTAAAGAAAATACCATAAAATTGTTAGAGGAACGTGAGGATAGTGAGCAAGAAATAAACAATATTATTAAAACCAATTCTTGTTTAAGGAAACAACTTGTTGACTTGGATGCAGAGCTGCAAGATAGCATAGCCCAAAGATTGGCCCTGGAAAGAGATGTTAGTTTGCACCAAAACAGTTATGATTTTCATGAAGTAGCACTGAAAGAAATAGAATTGTTAAAAGCACAACTAGCAGGAGCTGAATTAGAACTACATTCATTAAGAAGTAAGAAAACAGAGGAGAACTCAATTATTCTGCAGCGAATGTATGATAACATTATTGATATGCCAACAATAGACTTGACTACTCCATTAAAGGAGGAAAAATCCCTACCGATTGTGAACATAAAAGGTTCCAGAAAGTTAAAAAAGTACCTTAAACTTAAAAGAACTGTAAGAAATCTTGTAAAAAAACTTAATAAACTTAGGTGTAGTCAACATCATGAGATGAAGTTTAAGTTAAATAGGCTAGAACAACTATGTAGTGATTATGAACTTTCTCTAGACAGTAACAAAGTTAAACTAAGTCATGATAGTAATAGAATTATAGAGTTAGAAAAATCTCTTCAAGATATTACATTAAACTATCATAATAGTCACTTAGAAATGCAAAGCTACATAGTAGGATTAGAAGAAATCATAGAGTTAAGTAATGAAAATATCAAAACAGTAGAAACACTATCTAGTTTTTGCACTAAGTGTGAAAGTGTAAGTACTGTCATAAATGATGTATCTCCTGAAAATAGAAATAATATGGTTCAGCCCACTTTTGCTTACAATAGAGATGTGTCAACTCAGAGGACTTTAGTCTTCTCCGATTCTCTTGGTGTTAACATTGGCCATCATTTAAACAAAGAATTAGACCAATGTATTTTAAATACTTGTATGCCCGGAGCAAGTTACTCTCAAATAATAAATACCATTTTAAAAGAACAATATGACTCCAATACTACTTTAGTTATTTTAATTGGTTCGAGTAATAAGGTGAATCCAAGTGACTTAAAGAAATCATTTGACAAATTGGTCAATTTAAATGTTAGAAAAATAATTATAAGTGACTTCCTATATTCCAAGCATCTTAGCTATAAGGTTAATACTAGGATTTATAAACTAAATATGTTACTATATAATTTGACCTTGGGATATAGGCAAAAAATTGTTAATTTTAATATAAATAATTATATTAAGAAACCATTATTGACTAAAAGTACCTTGAAAGTACCTGAACATTCTAAAAAACGTCTAGCTATGTTACTAGCTAGTAATATTGTACACAACAATGTTATTAATTTGAATAACATAACAATTTCATCTGACTTGGATGCAGTTATTAGTACATGTACTAATGTATCTGCAAATTTAGCTTTAAACTAGGTAGTAAGACAAAGGAAAAGGCATACATTTCACTAGTTCATCAGAACATACAGAGCCTTTCCTGCAAACTATTAGAATTAGAGTTATTCATTAATAAGTACAATGCCAAAATACTTTGTTTAACAGAACACTGGTTAAAAGCAGAACAAATGAATTTTAGTTTAAAGAATTACACAGTGGGCAGTTGTTTTAACAGAGAGTCCATAATGTGTGGGGGTAGTATGATACTATTATATGTAGACATTAAATTTAAAGAAAGAAAAGACATCTGTAGACTCTCTGTTGAACAACATGTAGAAATCTCATGCATTGAATTGAGCAAGTATATAATTTTGTGTGTATATCGCCCACCCAAAGGTAACTATGACATCTTTGAAGCAGCGATGGAAGATGCTTTGGGGATGGCTTCCCGCAGCTCCAGAGAGGTTGTAGTTTGTGGGGATTTCAATGTTGACTTGTTGGGTGAGGGTCTAGTAAAGGAGAGAATATTGACATTTTTTCAATCATTTAATCTTCTAAATGTATTTAATGAGCCAACCCGAATTACCTCGACCTCTGCAACATGTTTAGATAATATTTATTGCAATTGTGATTACTCCGGTCACTTCCTTTTTGATTGCATTACCTCAGACCACAAGGGTCAATTTATAAATTTAGAATTTACCATCGAAAAGAAAAAGTCAATAGTATGTAGACAGATAACTGAAAAAAAACTTAGCTTATTTGAAAATAATATTAGGTCTAGCATCAGCCCCCCAATGAGAAGCAGTGAATCATTAGAGAATTGTCTTTCATTCATCAATGAGCTAAAAACTGAATTCAACAAAATCTTTAAAACTAAGGTAATACTGTGTAATACAAAATGCTCTTTTGCTGAATGGGCCACCGCTGGAATTAGAATAAGTAGAGATCACCTATATAACATTTATAGAGAAAAGTCCTATAACTTCAACCAAGATTTTATTATTTATGTCAGAAATTATTCAAAAATTTTCAAAAAAGTTTGTGGTGAAGCTAAATCTAGATGCATAAAACATAAAATTATGAATTCTTCTAACAAGAGTAAGACTGTCTGGAAAATATTTAACAGTGAAACTGGAAAACTAAAGTCCCCACATGATCTCAATTTATTATTAGATAATGAACTGATACAGTCAAAATCACAAATTGCTGACATTTTTGAAAATCATTTTATAAATACCCCCACTCAGACAACAGAGAAATTAAATTCATGTCCCCAGAAAGCTCTTGAGTTGTTGGAACAAAATGTTACCAAAACAACAGCACAGTTTTCTTTCAAGTATGTTGACAATAATGATATAATTAAAAATTTTAAAACTATTAATCTTAAAAAAACCGAAGACATAACAGGAATGTCAGTTTTCGTCATAAACAGAATAATAAATATAATCGCTCCTCATTTAACGATACTTTTTAATAAATGTATAGATATAGGAGAATTTCCAGACTGTATGAAGTTAAGTAGGCTCATCCCACTACATAAATCAGGAGATAGTCAGGACTTTACCAATTATAGGCCTATTTCTATTTTGCCAGTTCTCAGTAAAGTTTTTGAGAAAATCATGTCCAACCAAATGCTTTCATATTTCAACAATCATAATATATTCCATGACGAGCAATATGGTTTCACCAAAGGTAGGTCTACTGTAGATGCAGGAGTGTCACTAATGAAACATATTTTTAATTCATGGGAAAACTCCCGGGATGCATTAGGTATATTTTGTGACCTCACAAAAGCTTTTGATTGTGTAAAAAAAGAAATAGCGTTGATTAAACTTAAATATTACGGTTTTGACGAGCAAGCACTGAAATTAATGGCATCATATCTTCATAAAAGAACTTTAAAGGTTGATATTAATGGAACCACGTCGGAAGGATCGGAAATAGAGATGGGCGTTCCTCAAGGTTCTATACTTGGCCCATTACTGTTTCTGATTTACATTAATGATTTACCATTTATGGTACAAAAGTATTCTGAGATAGTTATGTTTGCAGATGACACATCTTTAATATTTAATGTAGCGAGATCCTCTACATCTCTTGACGACGTAAATAAAGCTATCTCACTGGTATTGCATTGGTTTACTGTAAATAACCTGGTTCTAAATGCCAAAAAAACTAAATGTATTAAATTTACTTTACCGAATGTTAGGCAAGTTGATAACAATATTGTTATTGATAGTGAACAAGTAGAATTAGTGAAAGAAACAAAATTCCTAGGGATAATAATCGATTCTAAGTTGCAATGGGGACCCCATATACTAACACTTTCTAAAAGGCTGAGCTCAGCAGCGTATGCCGTGCGTAAGATTAGAGAAATAGCAGACGTAGAAACAGCTCGCATTGTGTATTTCAGTTATTTTCATAGTATTATGTCGTACGGTATTTTATTATGGGGTAAAGCGGCTGATGTTCATAAAGTTTTCGTCTTACAAAAGCGAGCTATCCGATCTATTTACATGTTGAGGTCGAGGTATTCGTTGCGCGAAAAATTTAAAGATATTGGCATTTTAACTGTCCCTTGCCAATACATATTTGAGAATTTAATGTATGCCAAAAAGAATATAGGCCAATTTAGTAAAGTTAGTGATAGGCATACTGTTAATACTCGAAATAAGGAGAAACTTAACGTACCGAAGTGGAGACTTAATAAAGTAAGTAACTCCTTTATGGGACTATCCCTGAAAATGTTCAACAAACTTCCTTCTGACATATTGGAATTGCCTGTGGCATCTTTTAAAAAGGCAATAAAAGCCATGCTTTTAAAGAAGTCTTACTACAGTGTTCAAGATTTTTTAAACGACAAGGACCCAACGCGCACATGACCGTGTCCGTAAAGCTATAAATCTTCCCTCGTTATTCCTAGGAATAATTGTCTGGTGAGGATTTTTCTTCTCACGTTATGTGATTGGTTTTTGTGATGGACAATTTATTTTAAATATGTCAAACTAGCGTTTGGTTTGGTCGCATAGAAAATCTTTTATAAAGTAGAAACATGTTACTAAACTGAAATTGTACAAACCATGTTTTGAAAAAATGAAAAAATGTGAATGTAAAGAGTTTCTTTGTTGCTTCTTCTCTTTACGAACACCTTCCGAAGCAACGGACTAATGATAAATTTAAAAAAAATTGACGTTCAAAAAATGTTAATTTCTAACTTAATTTTGAAAAATAAACTTTTTGACTTTTTTTTTTTTTTTTTTTTTTTATACCTGGTGTACAAGTTTTGGACAAGACGAATTTTACTCTTTTAGGTGCTCCAATCTTTTCAGAGGGTGTACCGGGTGTTATTCTTTCGAAAATGAATATTTTGGCAGACACGAAACAACATTTAAAACAGCATTCTGCTCATGTAGCTTTGACAATGTTGCGTAGTTGCCTATCTATTCCTCGATTAACTTACACTCTTCGTACCGCTCCAGTCTGGCTTCATGTTGAAGTATCGCAGAGATATGACGACACCCTTCGAGTATTACTCGAACATGTTTTAAATATAGAGTTATCAGACTTTCAGTGGTGTCAGGCTGCTTTGCCAATCAGACATGGAGGTTTGGGTATTCGCTGTCTTCGAGACACAGGATTGCCGGCTTTTTTGGCTTCCTCGCGTGGGGTTTTGGATCTAGTCACTACCATATTATGTATTAATGGTGATGGATTCCAGATTCCTTTTGCTGAGGAGGCTTTAAGAATTTGGCGTGTTCGATGTCCAAACAGTGATTTGCCAGAGCAGCCTAGTCGGCAGCGTGCTTGGGACGAGGAGCTTTGTCAGGTTGCATTGCAGGATATGGTGGAGCAATGTTCTGGTGCAGAGTTGGCACGTTTTAGGGCTGTGTCTCATCTAGACTCTGGTCGTTGGCTGTATGCTTTACCCTCTCCGCAGCTTGGGACCCTATTGGACAACAATTCTCTGCGGATTGCAGTGGCACTTCGCTTAGGATGCGACATTTGTCAACCACATCGCTGTGTCTGTGGGGCGCAGGTGGATTCTTTGGGTCGACATGGGCTTCATTGTGTCCGTAGTGCAGGCAGAATCTCACGGCACCAGACTATAAATGATATCGTTCGCAGAGCTCTCATTTCTGCTGACATCCCTGCAGTTCTCGAGCCTCAGGGATTATTCAGGAGTGATGGTAAGCGCCCGGATGGTTTGACCTTGGTTCCGTGGGAGAGAGGTCGTTGCCTGATTTGGGATGCCACTTGCGTCTGCACATTTGCACCTTCCCATGTAGGATCTACCTCTGCAGCTCCGGGGGCTGCTGCTGAAACGGCTGCAAGACATAAGCTTTCTAAATATAGTCAGCTTATGTCTTCTTTTTTCTTTGTACCTCTCGCTGTAGAAACTACCGGAGTTTGGGGTTTGGAGGGGAAATCTTTTATAAAAGAGATAGGTCGTCGCCTGAGGAACCGTGGCTGGGACTACCGTTCTGGGGCATTTTTGATGCAGAGGATCTCCCTAGCTGTTCAGCGGGGTAACGCTGCCAGCGTAATGGGGCCCTTGGGGTCGGAAATGTCTTGGAGCGGTTTGTTTAATTGACCTTTTTGTTTTTTATTATATTTGTTTAATTTTATTGTTAAATTATTTTTAGTTTTAAGTTAGTTTTAAGATGCTTTTGTCTAATGTTGTATGATATGTTCATGAATAAATGTATTTCTGCCTAAAACATAAATATGAGGTTCGAGACCCGTCAATGAGTTATTTTTTTAATGTTTATTTTCTAATAGTGAAAATATTAGTAATGTTTTGGTTGTCAGTCCTAATCCTGGAAAGTATGGAGGTCAATCGAGATATTTATTCTTACTGATACTTCATGATAAATAACTATATTTCTGCAAAATTAAATACGAGTAATACAACATATGGGACTCATTCATTAAACATTATCAAAAGCATCATTTTTTTCATTCGCGAACTAGCGAATGTTATAAGAAAGAATCTTTCTATCTGATACGAGAACGCGAGAACCGCAAGTTATTCATCTTTCCAACTTAATCTCTTCATTTAGTCCAATTCGATCTGCAGTTCATTTAGTCCAACGGCTCTGAAGGAGCCTAATGAGCCGCTGAACGAAGTGGCTACTGGACTACATTCGCGAAGTAGTTCTTTTAAGTGAAGGAACTAAATGAACTAAGTTCTTTTTACTGAAGCGTTATGCGCATGTCTAACTGACGCGCAGTGACGCGTACGCACGCTTTCTTTGTTCGGTACCTGAGTGAGAGACGTTAGAAAGGGATGGATTGCAGTTGTTCCGTACTGGAACAAATTAGTTTATAATTTTCTTTATTAGGTGTGCACAAGACAACAAAACATATTTTACATACTTTTTAATTCACGTTAGAAATAGATTTATTTCATGTGGCTTATTTTCTCTAACACTACCTTGTTGATGCGGGAAACTGGCAACATTGACGTCTGACGTCTTACAACTACATCCGTTTCCGCAAGTTAGTCTCTCTTTCTCAACACGCCGATGTGAGCACACACGTTCATATAAAAGTTACAAAATAAATTCCGAATCAAGTCTATTTCCCCAACAAAGTGATGAAAAAGGACTGAACCACATTTATCTATGGACCTATGGTGAAAAGTGTAAGCCTGTGCTGTGATTCATCCATAAACTCTCGAGAGTTCGAACGCCACCCCTGCCAGCCACGTGCCTGGTAAGTGTTTAAAGTTTAAATAAGTCACTCGCGGCTACATAAATTATTTTGATCCTATCGAACCGGATCCGATTTCATCTTTTGTTTTGTTGTCTTGTGTTGTGCAGTACTACGTACTCAGTAATTTCAAATTCATTTCAATCGTTTGAGTCGCCATCTTTGTTACGCAAAATGGCCGAGAACGATCATGTTTGTGAACAAGACATATTCGAAAGGGACTTGATTCTCGAAGAACTTAGGCGTACATTACAGTTTGCAACTACCGATGAGCAGCAATTTCGTTCGCGAACTATAGACATTTCAGCTCATCAGAGAAAGTTTACGAAAGTCCAGTGTAAAATAGAAAAAATATTGTTTAAACATAAGTGCTTTGATAAAGATGAACAAATAACTATTCGGAATGAATTTAACGATTTGTATTATGGCATCTTAGCTCATCTTAACGACCTTAAGCAAAAGGAGGAACGTGTCCGTCGCTCAAGTCGTATTTTTCTTTCATCGTCTGAGGCTCCTCAGCAGTGTCATCACAGTAAAACTTTGCCTACTTTACCATTGCCCTCGTTTAGTGGCGATCCTACGGATTGGCCATCATACATTGATTTATTTAAGTCGTTAGTGCATAGCAACAGTGCCTACACGGATGCCGAGAAGCTTAGGTACTTAATACTTACTGTAAAGAACGAACCTTTTAATCTTATAAAATCCTTGCCGATTTCCGAAGATAATTACGCCATCGCTTTAGAAATATTAATTTCTCGTTATGAAAATAAGCGAGTCATCGCGTCAAAACATCTCGACCGAATTCTCGACATCGAAAATTGCAGTGATAAATCGGTTCATAGCCTGCGTCGGCTACTTAACGTCTACCAAGAAAATATTAAGGCACTTGAAGCTATGCAGTTTCCCGTGGGCCAATGGAATTTCATACTTTTAAACATTTTACTACGTAAAATTCCAGTTGGTACTAGGAAGTGTTTTGAAAGATCGCTAGTGAAACCATCTTCTATTCCCGATGTAAACACATTGATCACATTTCTTGAAAAAGAAATTTCCGCTGACGAAATCATAAACATTTCCGTTGGTGGGCAGTCCATTTCACAACAAAATACAAAAGTGGGTAGTTCGCTATCAAGCCGCACTATCACGCAGCAGCGATCATTCAATGCATTAGCTGCAAACAATGTCGGCCTTCCTACTCGTCAAACAGACGAAAATCAACGTAGTTACAACGTAATTAAGAAGCAAACTTGTATATGCTGTGAAGCTCAACATTCGTTGACAAAATGTTCGAAGTTTTTAAATCTTACACCTCACGCGAGGTACAATTTAATTCAAAATAAAAGTATTTGTTATAATTGTTTAAATGTAGGTCACAATGTTATCAATTGCAAATCGAGTTATGTGTGTCGCTCGTGTCACAAAAGGCATCACAGTTTAATTCATTTGTCTAATCAAGCCTCGCCGGTAGTCAGTGACTCCGCTGTTATCACCCTCCCCCCTGCCAAGGTAGACCCAGTGCCGCCAACTCAGTCCGAGTCGAATTCTATTCATAATAATTGCGCTTCGAATTCCAATGCTCCTTCTATGCGAACTAGCACGGTGCTACTCTCGACCGCGCTCATCGATGTATGTGTTGGCTCTTCTATACTATCGACCGTTAGGTGTGTTGTGGACTCGGGAAGCCAGGCTTCCTTTATAACTGAGTCGTGCGCGCAAAGGTTAGGTTTAAATCGTAAGAAAATAAACATTCCAGTATATGGTATTGGTGATAGCGAACCAGTTAAACCAAAGGGTGTAATTTCGTGTTTAGTCAAACCCAAGGGTAAACAAAACCCTATAATTCAAGTAGAAGCTTTAATTCTACCAAAGTTGATGTCTCACATGCCGAGCGTACCACTTCCCCAGAAAGGGTGGACACATTTAACCAATTTGACCTTAGCTGACCCCGATTTTCGTACTCCACAACCCGTGGAAATGTTGTTAGGAGCGGATATACTATCCCATGTGTTATTAGGTAATATCGTTTCCGGTTTGCCTGGTTCTCCGATCGCTGTAAACAGTGTATTCGGTTATTTATTATTGGGTAAATTAAACTTAGATCCCGTGGTTTCGACTCCACCCCATGTGTGTTTTAGCTCATTCGACAATGACAATTTGCAAAGGTTCTGGGAGCTGGAGTCCCTTCCTGAGAAACGGAGTTACACTCCCGATGAAGAGTTATGTGAATCCCTTTTTCAAAGGACGCATACTCGCGATGGTATTACCGGCCGCTACGTCGTTTCTCTTCCGTTTAAACCCGATGCTCCGCCACTCGGCGAGTCGCGGCAGACAGCCCTCGCGAGGCTTCATAAGCTCGAGTATAGGCTCGAACGTAATCCAACCCTCAAACGTGACTACCACGCGTGTATCCAAGAATATTTAGATTTAAACCACATGGAGCCCGTGACTAGTGATGCCGCCCTGGGCGCCCACTATTATATTCCGCACCACTGCGTGGTTAAAGAGTCCAGTGAGACTACACGTACCCGCGTAGTATTTGATGCAGGGTGTAAATCATCCAACGGAGTATCCCTGAATCAAGTGCTACTCACTGGACCCAAGCTTCATCCCGACATTGTGGATATCCTTCTTAAGTTTCGTATTCATCTCATAGGGTTCACATCAGATTGTAAACAAATGTATAGAAATATAGGTATATGTAAAGATCATCTGGATTACCAACGTATCCTCTGGCGGAGTTCACCTGCGGAACCTGTGCAGGATTTTCGTCTTCGTACAGTCACCTTCGGAGTTAGCTCGTCCCCGTTCCTCGCTCTGCGTACTATTCAACAGTTAGCTCATGATGAAAGTCACCGGTTCCCGTTGGCTGCACCTGTACTCTTGGAATCTATATTTGTAGATGACGTGGTCGCGGGGGCCAATTCCGAGTCCGATGCCCTAGCGTTACAGCGTGAGCTTATTGGTATTTGCTCCTCGGCTGGGTTTGAATTAAGAAAGTGGCACAGCAACTCGCCGGCGATACTTGCCGCGGTTGAGTCGTCATCTCCTCATGGTGGGCGGCAGGAAACCGTCTCCGTTGCACACGTAGAGAAGGATACACACACTAAAGTCCTAGGGTTACATTGGGATCCGCGAACTGATTGTTTTAAGTTTAATGTTCAGGTCAATTCTGAAAAATACACTGAACGGGCAATCCTTTCTGAAATAGCTAGGATTTACGATCCGCTAGGATTTTTATCCCCTCTGACCTTATACGCAAAACATTTAATTCAATTGCTATGGGTAGCTAATATTGGTTGGGACGAAACCCCACCTATTGATATTATTAATTCATGGAGACTTTTTATTCAAGAGCTACCGATAATAAAATGTATTTCTTTTCCGCGTCACATTTTAGATAATACTTGTACCGTACAGGTGCATGGATTCGCTGACGCGAGTGAAACCGCGTATGCCGGTTGTGTTTATATTCGCTTAACAAGTAGTGACGGAGAAATTCGTACTTACCTCGTTATAGCTAAAACTCGTGTGGCCCCTTTACGGGTTCGTCTAACAATACACCGCCTTGAATTAATGGCTGCCTTATTATTATCAAAATTAATAGACAAAGTTATTTCAATCTACGACAATCGGGTCGATATGGATAACGTGTATGCATGGTCTGATGCGTCGATCGTGCTAGCTTGGTTACACCAACCACCTCATACTTGGAAGACCTTCGTCTCCAACCGCACCAGTGATATCTTGTCTGTTGTGCCCGCATCTCGTTGGCGCCATGTCCGCTCTGCTGACAACCCCGCGGACGTGGCCTCGCGCGGTGCACTGCCCCACGCGCTACGCGCCCATCCCCTGTGGTATCACGGCCCAGCTTGGTTACAACGACCTTCTCATGCATGGCCGTCTTTCAATGAACAATTTGATACCAATGAAGAGAAGCGTATTGTTTCATCAAACGCGTCTACGACGATTAATACAGATATTGAGATTATACAGCGTTATTCTTCGCTAGGTAAATTAGTACGAATCACCGCTTGGATAATTCGTTTCTACAAAAAATGCAAACATTTAACTAACCACCACTCAGATTATATAACGGTTCCAGAATATAATGAATCCTTGAAAAAACTCGTTCTTTTAGTGCAACAATCGGTTTTTACCGAAGATATAAATAAGATTTCAAAAGGGAATTTGCCTTCTCAATCATTAAGGCGTATTACACCATTTCTTCATAGTGACGGTTTGTTACGAGTCGGTGGTAGGATTCATAAGTCACTCTTATCTTATGATAGTAAACATCAAATGATTTTACCGAAGAAACATACATTAACTAACCTAATCATAGATGATGCTCATGTGTGTTATCTACATGACCGAGGCCCTCCTATTAATGAAGGCACTGTTGTTATTGTACGCGACGACCACCTGCCGCCGTTGCAATGGAAGCTGGCTCGCGTGCACGCGCTCCATCCCGGGACTGACAACGTCACCCGTGTGGTTACGCTCAAAATGAACAACAAATTTTTTAAGCGGCCAGTGGTTAAACTGTGTCCGCTACCTATTGAATAGAATACTTTATACATATTTCAATCATAGTCATAGGTTAGGTTATATTTTCTTTTATTTGTTAAAAGTTATATACTTTTAAGGTGAGCGGGTTTATGTTCCGTACTGGAACAAATTAGTTTATAATTTTCTTTATTAGGTGTGCACAAGACAACAAAACATATTTTACATACTTTTTAATTCACGTTAGAAATAGATTTATTTCATGTGGCTTATTTTCTCTAACACTACCTTGTTGATGCGGGAAACTGGCAACATTGACGTCTGACGTCTTACAACTACATCCGTTTCCGCAAGTTAGTCTCTCTTTCTCAACACGCCGATGTGAGCACACACGTTCATATAAAAGTTACAAAATAAATTCCGAATCAAGTCTATTTCCCCAACAAAGTGATGAAAAAGGACTGAACCACATTTATCTATGGACCTATGGTGAAAAGTGTAAGCCTGTGCTGTGATTCATCCATAAACTCTCGAGAGTTCGAACGCCACCCCTGCCAGCCACGTGCCTGGTAAGTGTTTAAAGTTTAAATAAGTCACTCGCGGCTACAGCAGTAATTCGTTAGGTTACCAACCAATAGATTGATATCTTTTGCCTAGTACTGCACGATATTGTCCGTGTTGTCTCTGCGGTGAGCGATTGTTTTGGATTCTATGCGTTTGAACATTACTGAATATCTCTGTTCTCCGGTTGTTTGGGTAATCGCCGTCATAGTATAAAATTAAGTTATGATCATTAGCTATCACATAAAATATATTTTAACGCTGTTGGTGTTACGCCCATTTTGACCGAGCCCTTTAGAAATTTTTAAATCTTAAGTAAAGCTAGTTAGTATGTTACTTTTATAACTAAATTACGATTAAAATCACTATATTTTCATATATAAAGTTTTTCATTTTCGTACTCGTAACACCCGAAACGAAAGGTAAGTAACACCCGAAACAATAAAAAAAGGTCATAACACAGTAAATATAACATAGTAGTTATTGTTTTTGTGGATGATGGAAAACAAATTTAGTTGTTTAAAACTGACTTTTATTTTCAATATAAGTTCTTTAAGAAATTTCGCTGAATTTCACGACTAATTAACCTTGGGCAGAATGGATAGGCAAAATGAGGTAACGCCCGAAACACACACTTTTTGTCATATAAATCAATGTTTTTGCTAAAAATGTAGTAAATTTTGGATTTATTTTAATAATATAGATTAAAACGTTTAGTTTGAGAAATAAAAGCTACTTAATACTTTAATATATTACATAAAAATACATTTGCCGTGTAGTGCCGGCTTAGAATGTCGCTACCCCTTTCTACCCACGGGTGTCGTAAGAGGCGACTAAGGGTATTGGGGCTTTTTAATGGATTTTTGGGCGATGCGGTTGGAGACCCATCACCAAAAACCTTTATTTTTACCATCTTTTCCCCACTCAACTTCCAAAAGTGGCTGAGGAATTTATAATTCCTTAGCTCTGGCTACCCCTTTTAGGGATATAAAGCCGTGAGCATATGTATGTATGTATGTATGTATAAAAATACAACTTGTATGAGTTCAAGTGTAACACCCGAAACGATGGAATGACCCTAAAGGAACTGTTTTATTATTAAAAGATTTTTGTTTGATATAAGAAGAGAAGACTGGTTGTTTCTTTTATCTGTTATTTGATAGAAACATACGTCAAACTTTATATACTTATAAGTTAATTAACAATGCTGCAATAACACTACCCCAGTTCTACCCGTGGGTGATCGTAAGAGGGGTCGATCCTAAGGGTATAGGGGCTTTTTAAGTGATTTTTGGGCGATGTGGTTGGAGACCCGTCACCAAAAACATTTATTATTATTATCTTTTCCACAATCAACTTCAACTTCCAAAAGTGGCTGAGGAATTTCTCATTCCATGGCTCTGGCTACCCCATTAAGGGATTTATAGCCGTGAGTATATGTATGTATGTATGTATGTTTATTAACAAATTATAGACAGATACATCATACAATGTTTGAATTTGATGAATATTAGTCTATTGCAAAAATTCGTAAAAATAAATGTTTATCTTATTATAATACTTATAATTTTTTTCCTTAATCATTCAAATATTGTAATTTTTTGAAAAAAACAAAACACAAAACTGCCAATCTCGCGGGGGCTCACTTGAGTCCCAATCTCGCGAGATTCCAATTCCCTAGTTGTAACTGATGGGTCTCCTAGTGCATAGCCCAACAATTGCTTTAAAAGTCCCAATACCCTAAGTTGCCTCGTAGATAAACTTGCGGGAAAAAATAATTTGGCGTTATTCTGAGCCATCACGCAGCAGTAATATAAAATATTTCCAAAACCAACTTACCTGGTACAAGCAAGCACTATGATAGTAAGTCCTACATTGAGCATTCAGACACAGCGGCAGAGGAGTAAACTTAGAAAGTTTCTCGTCGCAACTCAGACAAATTCCACAGACCATCTCTACATTGGCATTTGTACTTGTGTCTTTGTCTGATGGCGGCGTGTCGATTGCTTGAGGGAATGCAGCAAAATCTGAAACAGGATTTAATTGGACATACACACATAATGCTCATGACATTAAATTCCATTTGGCCTTAGCACAACTTAGCCATGTGGGTTTCCTCACAATATTTTCCCTTACCGTTTAACAACTATGATAAATTAAAACACTTTAGGCAGTTGTCCCACCAGCAATGATGAACGAGTAGCGAGTAAAGCTAGAATATAGAACGAGTTGGCGAGCCGCGGGTAGCGAGAGCGTAGTTCTGATAGTTCTGTAGCTCGGCTATAAACGAGTGTGCGAGTGAGGCAAGCGATTACTATAAAAACACGTGCACTTTCATATCCGAACTGTAGGGAAATGACCGCTGGTGTCTCTCTCGACCTGAGTTCTAATCGCCGAGCGAGTATCGCTAAGCGAATGTTATCTTTCATTGCTCTGGTCGCTTAGCGACAAACTAGTGAAACGAGTCCTCGCCGGCAATGTGAAAGGTCAGCGATCAACTATTTGTATATGCATCTCTTTTGTTTACACGGAATGTATATCTATTTGTACGCTTTTTGAGCGAGAAAATCGCCGATAGTTAGTCGTTCCCTCGCCGTCGGTGGGACAACTGCCTTAGAAAAGACAAATTGGTGTAGGCCCGAGCTGGGATTGGTACACTCATCATAAGCATGATAAGCAGTGTTCTACCCACGGAGTTATCACAGCTATATGTATTTAACTATTATTATACTTCTGAAGTTATATTATACAATAGCCAGGTTCTTCTGCTGTTTCAGATGATTCATGCATCTGCAGTTTGATGAAGTTAGATAAACAAACAAATCAACTCAAACTGAGAACAGAAAAGTGTGATCAACTTTAATATAATGCATTAAATGTTTATTGGTTTACATAATTCGTTTTCTTGTAGCTTTACTTTCAATTAATGAAGTATAACCTCTTTACCATAGACCTCATCAAGTATGAAATGTTGGAATTGGGGCTTCAGTGTGATTTTTGGGTGATACTGTTGGAGATCCATCACCAATAATAAATAAACTTTATCTACAATCTTTTAATACTAAACTTGCAAAATAGGCTAAGTAATTTCTTATTCTGAAGGTCTGGCAACCCCTTCTAGAGATTTATAGCTGCGAGTATATGTATGTAAGTTGTATCTTTACATTGCTGAACAAATATTAAAATTGTTTATTCATCATTATAGTATTAGTATTATATTAATTACCAAAAATTTTCCTGATGTTCTCCACTATATCAAGGTCCTGATCCCATGTTAGTAAACCAGCTTGCAATCTATCGTGCCAACCATGGCCATTACCGACTATATGGAGATTGGTAGCGACTCCTTCAGGTGATATTTCTATGTGCAGCCAAACTCTGTCATCTGTAACATTTTTAAATTATTCAATAAATATGTATGCATAAAGCACACAGATCAAGTAAGACTATAGGAAAGTACAATTATGACTGGTTGTAGAGGATACTAACTCATCTATACACACAAACACATCTAAATTGGCCATGAGTATATGTATATGTAAGTTATCTAAACTTCATTGTAAAACAATATTGTTTGTTAATATATAATTTCAGAACATGCAATTAAGAGTTTTCTTTTCTATTTTAAATAGAAGCTCATTTGATGAGACCAAAATTCTTTTATCTGCTTTTGTTTTGATGTGCTCTCTAGATCCCATATTTCACCTATTCTAAGAAACAATGTTGGTATAGGATAATCCAGAGAACAAACTTGGACCAATTGAGAGTGTGCTAAAAAAGGCAGGCATCCAAAGTATGAAGAATAAAAGAGCATGTTGCGATTGATGGTCTCTGCCTACCCCAATGGGAAATAATGGAGTGAGTATATGTTATGTATGTATGCATATCAAGTAAGACCCAAAGAAAGTACAATTGACTTGTTGTGAAGGATACTTACTCATCTATATACAAAACACATATCAAAACTTCATTGTGAAACCATATTGTTTTTTATATAATTTTAAAACATGCAATTAAGAGTTTTTTATTCTATTCTTTATACAAGCTCATTTAAATAGCCAAAAATTCTCCCATTATAAGAAACAAGTATCTAAATTCATCATACAGATATTGCCTAAAGCGAGAATCAAATCTTGAGCCAGATCTCGAAGCAATTTGTCAGTATCTCACTTCTAATGTGACATACCCACCCTCACACGTGTTATGCTACCTATAAAGATGACAGAATTTCACTCAGTAATCAGAGGCATTACTACCTCAGCTGACCTTCATGGAATCCCTTTCATGGAATCTTTAGTGAATTAATTACATGATGCCTTAAGCTTCACATGTCATTGCCAACTACTGAAATATAAATTGGGGTGGGTATGCCAAAGTTAAGCCTTACCTAAATATATTTTTCTATAATTCTCTTTATAACTTGCTTCTCTAGGTTCTACAACACAACAAAAATTATCGATGCGTTCCAACTCCTCAAAATAGTTTGATAATCTATCAACGTGGCCCATAAATAACAAAACTATTTCTTCTATGGATTTGAATTCCTGTGATGTGTAGTCAGAATCAGGTATGCTTGACGTCTGCACACTGGCCGTATCTTTAACATTTTTTTTCACAAACAATGCATGTTTTCTACCGTAGAAATCTTTGTAAATAAACTTCACAACTTTAGCATCCTTAGAAACAAACATTTTAACATTGGGATGACCAGCAAAACGTTTCTGAGCGGCTATTATTGCGTTGTAGAAAAACGACGTTTCGGAGTGCTGCATAGGTCTAGAACATATTTCATATATTTTGTTGGTGGCATGAATTATTTCATCCAAAGTGTTATACTTATGGGTATGCATAAGATCAAATACCAGTGTTTCTAATTCTGAATTGCCGATATCCATTTTTAAAGTTGAATATATTAAATTAATTTTAAGCCCACAACCTACATACACAGTGAGCGCCGCTAGCTAGATACACTACGAAAGGCACAACACTTTTATATTAAAATATAACTTATTTGATAGTAAATTTAGTTTTATTACTATAAAATACGACCACCAGTATAAATAGAAAAAAAACTACTGTACTGTTTGTTTTGAAATTGAAAATAAATAAAACGGAAGTATGAATGACCGATCTAAACCATAGACTCTAGAAGAGTACTTCAAAAAGTCAGTCAGCCATTGATGTAATATAAAACAAGAGACAGATGCGTCATAATCTCGCGCGTAGTAAAGACTCAAATACCCCTATCCGACTTAGCTTAGGTACACTTCTTTGCCCCGCCAGGGCGGCCTTCAGCCACCCGGCAACAAAGTCATGGTGACGCCGCATAGGCCGCAGGGCCAGCAGCACCGAACCGGGGGGTTTTAGTCAGTAAAACTCTGACATACCCCCGTTGCTCTCTCGAGTGGCGGGGGATCCTTTGAGGATGTCCCCCCCGGTACAAAAACGAAAAAAAAAGACTCAGATACGTCCCAGTGAGGGCTTAAGCGTATGAATTCGCCGCTAGAGGCGCTAGTACAGCACGAGGTCTCCAAAATGTCACTTGTCATTGTAATGGGTAAGCTGCGCGGTTTTATTTATTTCACTTATAGTACAAGATCCCGCTGCTAAATCTCTACGTTCATTAGATACTGCCTACCCTAATGGGAATAATGGGCTTGAGTATAGGTAAGTAAGTATTTAAAAAATATAAATACAGTTATTATATAAGTCATAAAATATAACATACATACATACATATACTCACGCCATTAGTTCCCATTGGGGTAGGCAGAGACTATTGATCGCCACTTCGCACGATCCTGACAAACCTCTCTAGCTTCGTTTACATCCATCAGTCTTTTCATAGATGCTCTTTTATTCTTCATACTTCGGACGCCTGCCTTTTTGAGCACACTCTCAATTTGGTCCAAGTGTGTTCTCCGTGGTCGTCCTCTACTAACATTACCATCCACACTAGGTCTATAGATCCCTTTTACCAATTTTCTATCATCCATCCTCTCTATGTGCCCAAACCATCTCAACATTCCTTTTTCTATCTTTCTTACAATATCATCTTTCACACCACACTTTTCACGAATAACACTATTTCTCACTCGGTCACATAATCTAACATTACTAATTTTTCTGAGGGACCTCATCTCTACTGCATTCACTCTGCTCTCATGCTTCTTCTGCCACACCCAACATTCGCTTCCATACATAAGCGTAGGAACAAGAACAGCATCATGCACAGCCATTCGGGCCTTTTCAAACACCGATTGACAGGTCATTAGGCCATTCATTGCTCCATTTACCGCATTACCCTTTTTCACTCTTCTTTCAATATCTTCATCACATTTTCCATCCCTTGTAAAAAAACTTCCCAGATATACAAACTCTTTCACCTGTTCCACATCCTTACCATCAATCGCAATCACGCATTCTGTCACATCTTCCTGTCTCTCAAAAACCATCGTTTTGGTCTTATCCACTTTCACCCTCATTCCCTTTCTTACAAAAGACTCACATGCAATATTCATCATCTCTTGCAACTCTACTGCCGACGATGCAAGTAGCACTTGATCGTCAGCATACAAGAGGCATTTAATGATGAATCCACCCATTCTTAGTCCATAATCACTTTCACGCAACTCTGTCAAACAGTCATCCATGAACAAATTGAAGAGCCACGGAGAATCTACACATCCCTGTCGGACACCCCTAGAGATTCCGAACCAGTCAGTGTTTTCCCCGTTTACTCTTACACATGCACTAGAATCCTCATAGAGTGATACTAATGCACGTATAAGTTGACTCCCCAAACCGAACCGAATAAAATATAAATAAAAACAATAGCACAGTTTGTGAAATATATTTGGATATATCGCGTTTTTAACAGATGGCAACCCTAATTTGCGGCCGCTTTTTCACAGGCAGCTATGTATTATCAGATTAGGAAAAAAAATAGCTTTAATTTCATATAAGAAATATGCGTGTAACTTATGAACGTATAAAACACACCAAAATATAACCTACTTACACCTGGCTGCGAGGTAGTTGCGGCCGGATTTGCAACGGCACCTATGGACTTTTATATTCTTTATATACACTGCTATGATCGGGGTGATATTATATTTCGAAAACAAGTGAACGAAATTTGTCTCCGAAAAATAATAAACATTAATTAAATTAAAATTACTTGCGGCCACTTTTGCCTGGCTGCGTCTTGTCAGTGTATTCTCCTATTCATACACTTATGTTAAAATGTGTGTTTGACTTTATCACATATGAAAGTAGAGATTTAGCAGCGGGATCTTATACTATTATGTTTAATTTTGAGGTATTACAAAATATTTAATTTAAAACATCCTTACTATGGCAAATACGAGTTACGGGTCAATAATAAATGTCAGTGCTTTAAAAGTGGAACTAAGAAAAAGAGGTGCAAAGCTAGGCGGACTGCAAGAAAAGCCAATTCAGATGTTTGTTTACTGTTTACAAACAAAATATTTTGTCGAAATTAAGATTCTTTACCGAGTTTGCAGCTATGATTTTCTTTTTTAATCGACTTTAGATTTTTAGATCGGGACCTCACTCGCCAGTGGCGCCAACTGGTGAGTACAAACACGGTAGCCCTCATTGGACGTCTTATCGTAGTCTGTGTCAAGCGTGATCAGGAGTGTGACGTGATCTAAGCTCTGAATTCCTTGACACTTAAATTCCTTGAAATACAACTTGAAAAGCAGAAGCTACTCTATTTTCACATTTAGAACCTTAGAGCATACACAACTAGAGAGATAAAGAATACGTCACGACGAGCAAGAAAAGGATAGCTAATTATAAAACTATTAAAGATAGAAAGAGTTAGTACTGTGATTTTTTGTCCCTTACGGTGTAACCTGTTTTTTGTTGGATCAAACTGTCACTCTTGACAGTTTGCAGAAAAATCAGTGTCAGAATAATAAGCTCTTTGTTTACATTTGATGATTTAAGATTATTTTGTTCAAATACGTGCAACAAATCATATTTTGGACTCGTAGGAAGTAAGCTTGTTTAGGGCAGAGACCTTGTTCATGTGATCGTGCTTTAAAAATAGGTAAATAAAAAGTTTTGGGCTGCAGTTATCGAAGCGAGTAAAAAGCCTCAGATGAATCACTTCGCAGTGACGTACCAAAGAAAACTCGGAATATATTTACAGTTTATGAACCTTATTAGATTCACAATAGAAGATATGCTGTTATTTATACGTTTTACCTGTGTTTTTGATTTAATTCTAGACATAACCTACAACAACAAAAAACAACGGTGTTGCCCGCTTCAAAATCTCAATAATCCTATCGAAGTGAGAATTCATCATGTGAATAAGATAATTACTATGAACAAGGAAAGTATTCGGAACTAATTAAATACAATATTGTTTCAGAGACAGTAACTTTGATTGTTGATTTAAACTATGTTGAATTTGACTAAGGTAACGTGTATTAAAATAATAATGAATATTTGATTTAAAGAGTTGTTTTATTTTTGAAAAAATATTATTGATCTATTACCCTATTAGAATGATTATTAAACTACGTTTTTATTCCCACCGAGTAGCCATGGCACAGATTTTGGTGGTACTTGTTAGGAAGAAAACACAAAAATCTGATGATTGTTGTCTTTTATTGATTAATCATTGTTAGTAGGTATGTGTTGCATTTTAGTTTATTGTTTGCTCATAATTTATCTATTTGTAAACTTATTATTTGAGGTTATTTGCCGTATATGTTTGTCGTTATTGAAAGCATGAGAAAAGACTTACCAAATTACCACAAGCGAGGCAAAATTGTTTTTGTGTCAACACCGATTGTGCGAAGGAGAGGCATATAGGGTGCCACGCGCGTTATCTGTCTATAGGTAGTTGGTCTGAGTTTAGAACCATCAGTGTAAACTCTGTAACCATTAGAGTTATCTTCCTCTTCTATACAATCTATGAACTCAAGTCTTGGGCATTATAGTTCGCGACCGGGAGCGCTCATTTTAGTTCACAGCTCTTCAACGAACTAGTTCGTTAGTTCACTACTATGGAAATATCTCTACAAACAAACAGTTTAAAAAATCTATACATACAGTTTTCTAGTTCTTGCATTAATGTTGGGTTTATTAAATGTATAAAAAATATTATATTTTCACACATATACATACTTATGATACCATAAATTAATACTAATAATACATATTAATATTATATATACTTAATTTATGCAATTTAATTTGCAACAGTAAGGAATTGTTTTTTACCATATCTTTGAAAATAGATTGGGATTTAGCAAGACGAATCTCACCGGAAGTGCGTTCCACATTTAAACAGCCTGCACAGTGAAGGAGAAGTCATAGAAATTGGTTGAATTAGAGTACTTAATAGAAGATTATGATCAGAAAAACGTACATTAAGATAGAAGGAAGAGGCATAGATGTATTAAAAAAACCGTAGATAAGTCATGCGCGCTCATAAGTGGCCCTTAAAAAACAGGCTAAATGGCTCAATCAACTTTATTCGCACACTAGCTGCCGTCGCTATCGTTCACTTGTTTTGGCGTGTTTGTTTATCAAAATAATCGAGAATACCGTCGTGTGTGATGAGATTTTGCACAAACTATAGTAGAAAAACCACTAAAAGTGTCGGGATTACTTATCATTCGTATGTATTATAAATTTTTAACGTTTTAATTAAAATTTATAATAAATTAGGTGTAAGGTGTCATAAAATAGAAAAAGTATTGTGCTTGTTCAAAAACTAAAGTAATCAAAGTGTTCAGATGAGACATTCGTAATAAAGAGGTTACTTGTATTACTCCTAGTACTTTTTATTTTTTAAAATTGAATTTTGACATTGACAATAGCAAGCATAGAAAAGAATGAAAGTAAACATAAGTACAATGAAAGTAGACATAGCGTAAGGCGTCAAGGGTTTTATTAGCCTTTCAGCCCATTTCTGTCCCCACACCGATGAGCTCGAGCTTGTCCTACATAAAATATTTTTTTTGCCAAATGTTTACCAACCTAGCAAATTAAGGGTTGGTAGACTATAACGACTCCTCTTATAAAAGTAGCCGGGTACGATGACAACGTCGTAGATAAAGTGTCCCCCGAAAGACGGAATTATCTTAATTTCATCAATTTTGGATGATCATGTGATTTCAGCCTGCAATATCCTTCTTAAACTGGGTTTATAAACAATAAATCTGTGAGTTTACCCCCCGGGGTTGAACCTGTGGCGACCGCTAGACGGCGAACTCGATCGCACACTAGCAGCGTCATAAAAAATCGTACATCGCGGTAGCGAAATGTTTGTCTAGCTAAACATATGACAAATTCTAAGTTGGTACACAGTAGGGTGTACTGGCCAGTACATGTCTATCTTTACTGTTCCCATGAAACCGAAACCTTCGTATTTGAAGCCAAATGCTTTACCGCTAGAACAATGAAGCATCGTCTAGATAGGGAAACCCAAGAAAAAAGAAACAGTCTGCACTACCAGAGCGAGCGCCCTCGTAAAAATGTTTCTAAGCCATTGTATGTTAGAACCACAGATAATATAATACTATACTGCAATGCATGGTCTTTCAGGCCCGGGGTCACCCTTGTCCGTTGCCAATACCTGCCATCAAATTTTATGGCACTCCACTTCAGCAGGTCCATGAATTTAAATACCTAGGACACTGGGTGACCTCTGACCTGAGGGACAATGCAGACATTGAGAGGGAGCGGAGGGCGCTGTCTGTGAGGGCAAATATGATTGCCCGTAGGTTTGCTCGGTGCTCGACTGAAGTAAAAATCTGCCTTTTTCGAGCCTGTTGCACCAGTTTTTACACGAGCGGCCTGTGGGTTAGTTATGCGCAGAAACAGTACAGTGCCCTTCGCGTGCAGTAGAATAATGCATTCAGGGTGATTGTGGGGCTGCCCCGTTTCTGTAGCGCGTCGGGTATGTTCGCCGAGGCGAGGGTTGACTGTTTCTACACCACCATGCGCAAGCGGTGCACATCACTGGGGCGCAGGATCCGGGCCAGCCCCAACACCATACTGAGTGCATTTGCAAGTAGGTTTGACTACGAGTATGTAAACCACTGCAGTATGATACATGCACGCGCAATACCTTAAGTAAAATAGGACTGTACTGTGGGTCGAGGCGTTATTGAATTGTATAGTTTAACTTTTGATTATTTTATTTTTTAACATTTATTGATTAAGTTTATTTTTATTTATTAACATTGTGTGTTTTAAAACTATTGTAATGATTAATT
Source organism: Bedellia somnulentella (assembly GCA_963576735.1). NCBI lineage: Eukaryota > Metazoa > Arthropoda > Insecta > Lepidoptera > Bedelliidae > Bedellia > Bedellia somnulentella. Next base: position 10,009,707 of record OY755187.1, on the reverse strand, counting down.
ATGGATTTTATTATCTGAGAAATAAATGATTTGATTTGATATAGTAGAACAGAAATTGTTATAATAACCAAATACGTTAAAATTGATATATAATCAAAATAAAAATAACATATTCACATTCTTGAAAAACTTCTATAATACACAGGAAAAATATAAACCAAAAAAGCAATCTATTTTATATACGACAAATCATAAATTCATAAATTGTTAAGGTGCCGTTAGTCCAGCGAACAGAGTTTTTGAAACATTATAATGCGTATGTTTATAACAATATGGTTTTGAAAAAAATGCATCAAAATCTTGAGGCTTTTCTGCTATGAAATTGGCGATTCAAAACATGATTAATACATTTTCGCTCGATAGAAAAAAATCGCCAATATACCTCTAACTACACTCTTTAAAATGGTTTTATATTTAATTTATTTTACCTACTTACATATAACTTGCATCATAATTTGAGCATTTGTATTTCTAATAATAATTGGGGATTAGTTTTCTTTTTTAATAAATTCAATAAAACAAATATTTTAAAAACATCGATATTCGCAGTCCTACTCGTGCCCGAGCGCCGCCCGCCGCCCGCTCAGTGCTCGGCTCGGCGAGCTGCTTTAGGGGATGGACCTATGTCGCGCGCGCCTTTTGTTACAGATCTTACAATTTACGCGCGTGCGGCGCCGTTAGTGTGCGAGTGTATACGATGAGCGTCAATGTAGGCGTGAGAGTGACCGTGCGTACGGTTAGCATTAGCAAATATAAAAGAATTCATTCAATTCATAGATGCACTATTTTTTATATTTTATTGTTTAATTTATTAGGCATGGGAAAAAGAACAAAACCGTTTAAGTAGCTCATTTCAATTAATAATATTAAATAGTTACAGGTGTAAACTGAAAATTATATACATACATATACTCACGGCTATAAATCCCTTAACGGGATAGCCAGAGCTTTGGAATGAGAAATTCCTCAGCCACTTTTGGAAGTTGATTTGGGAAAAGATGGTAATAATATATGATTTCGGTGACGGTTCTCCAACCCCATCGCCCAAAAATCACTTAAAAAGCCCCTATACCCTCAGTCGCCTCTTACGATCACGGGTAGAAATGGGGTAGTGTTACTCTAAGCCGACACGACACGGCAAAAGTTATGAAATTATCACTGTAATAATTTTGTATAAACTGTCAGGGGAAGACAAATCTATCGTATCATTACATTTTATATTGTAAACGGCCATGGTAGAAACTATTTTTGAAATTGATAACCTATGGTAAGCGATACAGTTTTCGTCACCCTGACTGTTATAACCACTCGTAAATATTTTAGAAAGAAAATGTAAATAATCATAAACAAATGTCCGAACCCAATCCATAGAAAATATTTGCGAGCGGCTAAAACTGTCGAGTTGACAATAACTGTATTGCTTACCCTACTGTATGTTTTTAAAACGCGCGCCCTGCGTCGCGTCGGGGAGACGGCCGCTCGATCGGCGCGCAAGCGCTTCCCCGCGCCCGCGGGGGGCGCACCCCCTGAGATGATATTTTTCGCAGAACCAACGGCGCCTTAAATACAAAAGAGGTTTGTTTAACAGAAATCATTCAAAACCCTCTCATTTTAGGTGAAAGCAATATCCCTCACTCATTTTTATTTTATTTATTTATTAATATTCCAACAAGATTGCCTTTAATTAAACATTGTTCCACAAAACTGTTTACACAGTTTGACTGTGGGATCGAAGTCTCTAACTCTAAAGATAACAATATATATATGAAGTGTAATATAATTCCACTGATATATATAAATTAATAATACACTTTCTGAAATTCTAAATACTATTATACTTGAGATCATTGCAATAACTAAATCTAAATTACTTAAATATTGTTCCCCCGTTATGATGTGTGACTGTGTGTGTGTCTTGCTTTTTCGGCCTAAGCTACAGATCCACAATCATAACTTGGCCGGCGGCGACTTTGGTACTACTGTCGCCATTTTGAAATTTCGGCCTGTCATTGTCAGTTAGTTCTTAACTAAATAAAAATTATAGGGTGACCTACGTATATAATAAATTATCACTTTCATTAATATTTTTTGTAGTGGAAACTTTTTTTCAAAGACAATTATTTTTATGATGTATCTTTGCTTATTGATAAACGCTTTTATTTCCAGTATTCAATATAAAAATTCATGAAAATTATTATTTGTATTGTAAAATTTTATATAAGTAGGCTAACACCGCCCAAAAAGTTGTGCGCGCATCGATAGTCATGCGGTGCGGGTTACGGGAAGTGGGGAAATGCTCCTGAATAAGATTTCACTTCGTATACACTGATGCGTGGGTTCTAATCCTAATGCGGGGATGTACCAATTTGTCATTTCTTAAGCAATAACTGTTTGACATATAAAAATACAAGGCAAATACGACATGATAGCTTAATGGGTACAACACCGGTTAACGTGCAAGCGACTAGTTTTCAAATCCCGAATCGGGCCTACACCAATTTGTCTTTTCTAAAGTCATATGTGTGGTTAATTTATCACGGTTGTTAACGGTGAGGGAAAAATCGTGAGGAAACCCACATGGCTCAGTTGTACTTAGTCGTGTGACAGGTGTATTCGTAGAAAACGGCGATAGGCCTGCCCCCTATCACGTGAGTACACTGTCCATGCAAAACGTGGTACTCTGAACCAGGGCCGCGCCGACCCCAGGCAGCGCCTGTGTGCGGAACCTCTGAAGCGCCTCTTTTTAGGGTTCCCTACCAAAAGGTAAAACGGGACCCAATTACTAAGACTTTGCTGTTTATCTGTCTGTCTGTCTCCAGGCTGTATCTCATAAAACGTGATAGCTAGAAAGCTGGAATTTTCACAAATTATTTATTTCTGTTGCCGCTATGACAACAAATACAAAAAAAAACATTTCATACAATAAACGTGTTTTTATCGTATTTTATTGCTCAATTTTAAAAACGTTAATAAGTAGACGCTAAAATTTTGTACAGAATATTTACTAGTATATCATCTTTCAAAACAAATAATTTAATGACAGTTAAGTAAATAACAAAGGAGGGCTCCCATACAAAAACGTAATTTTCTATTATAGATGATAGTGCGGAACCCTTCGTGCGTGAGCCGACTCGCACTTGGCCGGTTTTTTAACGATTTTAGACTTTTAATGAATATTTTTAATTGTAAATTTTGACTGAAATAAATTTGTAATATTTAAATCACAGCTTTAACTAAATGCTTAAGGGTGTAAAGATGTAAGCATTTGGTAAAAAGTACATAAAATAAAATATCATTAATTAATGTCTATTCCTTCCGCTTAGTCTCTAAAACAGCCGGGAAAAAGTATTTTTTTGTATTCAAAATTAGTTTTTTGTTTAATATCTTAAACAGAACTTCTATTTATTTGTGTAGAAAATTACATAAAAATTCGTACCGACCACTACTTGAAGCGTTTTTTAATCAGATTTAATAACACTTTCATCGATGACCTGACTGCTTTCTGTCTCTTATGATGGTGTCCAAATGGATGGTTGAGCCGTAAACTATTTACTTATTTTAGTTGCATTTTTATTACGTTCTTCTTGTTGTTTTCTTTTCGTGATAAGATTCTCGTAACCAGACCAAATCTTTCTTAACTATTTATTATAAAAAATCAACCTTACACACAATTGCAATCAAATGATTGTTCAATTGTTTTGTTTTGTCTTGGCTATCTCGTTCATTATATCGCACGCATCGAATCGGGTTGCGTACACAACACAAACTCACTAATACATACTAATACAAACTCGACGCCTCTACGGCTCAAAAGAACTGCCGCCGTTTTAACTTTGAGCTCATAAGTAATGTAAAATAAAACCCTAAGCGTAAAATGAAACCTTAAACGTGAATAATAATAAACATTAAATATTGAGAGACTTGTTCAATGAGCGTAATTGATGTTTTGTTGTTTACAAGGCGTATGTTGGGCCCATTCTACCTACTTACTTCTAAATCTTTTAGGTAACAAGGTAGGTAGATAGGTAACAAAAATAATTAAGGTGGCTAGGGCGCGGCGCCCCTATAGTCCTGGCGCCTGTGTGCGCCGCACACTTCGCACATAACGTCGTCGTCTTCGTCACGTGATGTTCAGAAGTATTAGTACCCCTGCCAAACCCCTTCGGGAGTATTCGGCGAGAAGGTTTATGTTATGTTGCAATGCAATAAAAAAGTGCCCATAAATTCACTGACCCAGCAAAATGAATGACCCAAACGATATCTGATGTTTAGAATTATTTTTTCTGTGCCACATTTTTAGGGGATCTATGTGTAAATATGAAATGTAAAAGACAGTACACAACAAGGTAAGCCTCTAATTTACAGGATTAAAAAAATGATTTTAAGTAGTTACCCACCTATTAACTCTGAGTGTCACAAATAACAAATCCTTGAGTATAAAATAATGAAACAGCTTGCAGAAAAGTACAATTGGCAGTGTTATCGCTAAAAGCTTCCAGACAACATTTGGAAGGTAAGATCATCAAATTTAGGATACACAGTCATTCGGGTAGACATACCAGACAAGGGCAAAAATAAATAAATATAATTAGCTTACATTAAAACGAATTTGTTTACTTACAATAATAGTTATTACATACATACATACATATACTCAAGGCTGTAAATCCCTAGAAGGGGTAGCCCGAGCTAAGGAACTAGAAACTCCTCAGCCACTTTCGGAAAGTTGAGTGGGGTAAAGATGGTAAAATAAAGGTTATTGGTAATGGGTCTCCAACCGCTTCGCCCAAAAATCTCTTGAAAGCCCCAATACCGTAAGTCGCCTCTTACGTACACCCACCGGCAGAAATGGGGTAGTGCTATTTTAAGCCGACACTACACAGCAACTAGTTATTAACATAAATGAATATTATATAAATTGTTTTATTAAGACATTTCAATATATAAATAAATTAGCCTGTATGATGTAAAGTTATTTCCCTTATAATGGTTATTTTTTATTTACTGGCAATACTAATATCGATGACAGCGACAGCCCTTACCGGCCAAGAAAAGATTGTGGATCTGTATGCGTTGCTAGGCAAGGGCCGTTAAACAATGAAAAAAAATGCGTTGCTAGGATACCACTTTTAATAAAATGCAAACATGTGGCGGGAAAGCGTAGTCACCTTAACACAGCCAATTTGTATTGTAAACAATATTTTTTTTAGGCCTTAGTATAGTAATATTATTTAAATCATCTTAATAATATGGAAGACACTAAGAATATGGATACTCTGAAATCAGAACTGGATTACTTTAGGGTAAGTGTCGAAAGAAGTACTTTAAAAATATTGATTCATTTGTATTATCACCCCCATTTTCTCAATGGTACGAAGGTATTTGATTTTATTAGAAGGGGAAGGCAGACCGCATCCTCGTAGGGGTGTACCGAAGGTCAAAGTCTTCGTTAATTTATAAAACAAATGCAAATATTTTCATAAATAGAGACCATGTCCTAGTTCAAAGGGACCTTTATTTATAGTACTAGCTTTTTCTCCGCGTGGCGTCATTTTTTGCATCGGGTTTACATCCAAAATACCGAAACACTTTCTCAACTTCTGTATTTAAACTTATATTTCCGTGGGCGTTATAAAGGATGTAAAAAACATTGAGGCTATTTAAGTGATTGTTGGGCGATGCGGTTGGTGACCTTTTAATCAATCTATTTCCAAAGGTGGATGAATAATTACTATCTCTGAAGTTATCGCTACCCTTTTATGGGATTTATGGCCGTTAGTATATACTCATGAATGATTGATAGATGAATTTCAGAAATTCAATCGCACCGAGTTTTATGTTTCTAAAATACTTAACATATACACAAGTTCCAACTTAATACAATTGGAACGCGGTCCCCAGGCATACCATCGCGTGGCGGTAGATCTTTCCTTTTCCTCCACAAATTAAAATCCCGGATCAGGCCTACACCAATTTATTTCTTCTTAAGTCGTATAGTATGGTTAATTTATCATGGTTGTTAACGGTGAGGGAAAACATCGTGAGGAAACCCACATGGCTAGGTAGTACTTAGTCATGTGATAGTGTATTCGTAAAAAACGCACACTGTCCAAACAAAAAATTGGTTCTCTGTACACGTGACAATGTCACGTCACGTTCAGAAGTATTAGTACCCCTAACAACCCCTTCGGGGATATGCGGCGTGAACGTTTGAGAGTGTTTTAGTTCTTATTTCATAAATTTGAGATATTATTAACTCTTTTTCTAAGTATTTTTCCCTTTAAAAAGTTATAAGTGGCAGACGCGGCAGTGATTATGAAGGTGTTTAAGCTAGAGGAACATATAAACCTCACACTTATAAAATCACACCAAAACCATGAGACCTTCAGTTTTGATTATAGAGGGAATGTATCTGTACTGTGGGAAGTCTAAATAAATAATAAATAAAGGAAAGAAAAATATCGACACAGGCGGGGACACACTTCCTTTATTTATTCTTTACTAGCTTTTTGCCCCGCGACTTCGTCCGCGTGGACTTCATTTTTTGCATCCAGTTTACATAATACCAAAATACCGAAACACTATCTCAACTTCTGTTTTTTATATTTATAATCCCGCGGGCATTGTAAATGACATAAAGGACATTGAGGCTTTTTAAGTGATTGTTGGGCGATGCAGTTTGTGACCCATCACTAACAACCTTTATTAACCTATCTTTTATCAATATATTTCCAAAATTGGATGAAGAATCTCCGAAGCTATGGCTACCCTTTTATGGAATTTATGGTTGTTAGCATATATTCATGAATGATTGATAGATGGATTTCATAAATTCAATCGCACCAAGTTTTATTATAAAATGTAAAAAAACTCTATATTAACTTTCATTTGCTATATCAACCCGTTAGGGGTTGAGTTCCAAAAATTCCTTTTTAATTGTTCATAAGAATCATGAAACAAATATACCAAGTTTTTATGTTCAGAAATGAGAATATCTTTAGTAAGTACAGATTCGGATAGTAGTTTGGCGCTGCGGCGACGGCCCGGTGCTGCCCCCTACACTGACCGTTGGTGATAGTGGGAGAGCTTGCAGCGATTGCTCGGCAATATAGGGATGATTACTGGTGGATCTCCTTCCAAAATAATCGCTAAATTGAAGGGATAGTGCTGGTTATTATTATATATAGTTTTTTTTTAAGCTAACAAAACATTTTTTTACAAAAAGCTTGAATTACCTGAGATACGAACCCGGGACGATTGATTCGTAATAGTTCTAATTAAATATTCATAGTAGTTAGTTATACCGCTACGCCACGGAGACGTTACCGGGGCGGTGTCAAATTTTTATTATGCTTTATTTCATATAAGTCTTACTATTGATAAACAAATTTGTCATTTAAATTGATGAAACCCCTTCATCTTTCCAAAATGAACATTAACAAAGTGTCTGATGTGAATTCCATCGATGATAAAAATAATCGCTGCAATATTTTGAGCCATATATGAGTTAAGGTTTTTTGATGTTCCTATGAGAACTCTTGCGGATTCCTTAGTTTCAAGGAATCGTCGTCGTTTCATTTAGCTTCTAAATTTACATGTTAATATTCGTTTGCAATATAAGTAGATGTAAAAACAATTGTATACGATGAAAAAATAGTACATCATCCCTCGGGAGTTCCTTATTTTCGGGGATCCATTACCGTACCATTAAGCTTCTAAATTTTGATTTTTATATTAGTTTACAATATTTTACGTTGTTTTAAACGATGCACAGCGCCATCTCCAATGCATTTAGTAAGCAAACAATATTTTTGATTTCCCATGGGAACATATTTTTTCCGGGATAAAAAGTACCCTATTATTTAATTTAGACTTCTAACTACACGTCTGAAAAAATTCAAAGCAATCGGTTCAGTATTTACGGCGTGAAAGCGGAACAAACAAACAAACAAACTCACTTTCCCATTTATAATATTAGTATGGATTTATTAGTAATAACCCCCACATGAGGTTTTCATGAACAAAAAGATTTAAATTAGGAAGTCTAAAGTTTACTTAGTCTAATTTACGTGTAGTTTCAGCTTTAAATAGCACTACCCTATTTCTTTCCGTGGGAGATCGTAAGAGGCGACTAAGGGTATTGGGGCATTTTAAGTGATTTATGGGCGATCCCATCCATCAAAAACCTTTATTTTACATTTTTTTTCTCACCCAACTTGCAACAAAACATCAAAAGAAGAAAAGGGTAACGCAGTAAAGTAAATGGAGCAATGAATTGCCTAATGATAAGTCAGTCGGTATCAGCAAAGACCTAAACGGCAGTACATGATGCTTTTTTTTTCGAAATTAATGTTTGATGCTGGCCCTATGGCCTGTGCGGTTTGCCTTGTCATTTTGTGTGCCTGGCTGCCGACAGCCGCCCCAGCGGGACAAAGGTGTATGTGCCTAAGCTAAATCGGATTAAGAGAGAACTAAGGAGTCCTAAGCAGTAACGGAGTTGGGTAAAATAATAAGCCCACGTAGATCCTAGCAAACCTCGCGGGTTTCATTTACATTCATCAATCGTTTCATACAGTGGTATATGCTTCATTATTACGCCTACGTTTTTAACAAGTGTGTATTTTTTCAGCAAAACCAAGCGTTAGTGGAAAGAGAAATAAACGTTTTAATATCAGACAATCAAAAACTATCGCAGCAAGTCGGCGCATTATTAAAAGAGAAATTAGAAAATGCAAAGAACAACTCAAGCAACGATCAAGACTTGAGAAAGGAACTGGAAAATTATAGGAAACAAGTCATTTTGTTAACAAAGGTATATTTTCTAGAATATTTGAAGCCCAAAGTTCTATATCAATATTTTTAATATTTGACTAACGACGGAGCTACACATGTGGTTAAACATGAAAACAATTCGGAAGTTTAGGTGATATTATATTTTATATATTTAGAATAAATGTAAGAGTCTAAGTTCGGTAACCCAGTATGCAGTCTCTTTCCTGACTCTTAACTCTTTTATCTAAAGTTTCACCACGAACTTTGGGCGACTCGACTGGATAATCTGGATATTAACCGGATAAAAGTAGGTAAATCTTGCTTTTCTTCAGACTTAATGAATGCCATAAATCTGGGTTAGAACTAGAAGGGACTGCATGAAATTTTAGCTATGTTGGAGAAATTAATTGTCTTTTTATTGTTCCACAGGAAAGAGATTCTCTGCACGTTCTGTGGCAAACAGCTCAGAAGACAATCGATGCTTTAGAAGTTGAATTGACTGCATATCAGGGACATAACAGAAAAGAGTATCAACAGGTATTACATGCATACATATATTCACGCTATATGTTCCCAACGGGAAGGCAGAGACTATCCATCGCCAGTTTATACAATCGTGGCAAACGTCTCGAGCTTCATTTAGATTAATCAATATTTTAATACAATATTTTTTTACAATGGAAAACAGGCTTAGCCTTTTTAGGAACCCCTGTGTAATTGTTTTCATATCTAACTCAAAACATATGTGTCAAAGAGTGAAATCAGATAATAGTTATTATTCTATTTCATCTTAACTATGTTCCAACTTATTGTTATTATTTCTATGTGTCACAATAAACGTTTATTTATTTATTCAAGAAAAACACACCTGAAAAGCGCCAACTTATAATAGCATTATGTTTATAAGAAAAGAAAGAAAAGAAAGATAGTATTTATTCATTGCCTAAGGGCACAACTGTGACAAAATACAAATAATTCACAAATTATTATCGCCATATTAAAAGTACGTGGTAAAATAATCAAAAACAAATAACAACATAAAAAAAATAAAAAAGAAACAAAATTAAAAATACTAAAAAAAAAGCACACAAAGGCAAAGAATTGGCTTCTGGCTCAGCATTATTTAAAGGCATATGCCTTTAAAACTGGTTATGTCACTTTACTCAGCGATTTTCCCTACGACGGCAGTAAGAGGAAAATTTTAGCACAAGCAAGGTTTTAAAATAGATCCGGAAATAATATTAATACCTTACTTTTTTTAAATACCTATTTATGTTTATAAACACCAATAGTTAATAGGATCCAGATAAGGATGTATTAAGCAATTTCCAATAGAACATATTAGCCAAATACCAAAAGAACCCGCAACGTCGGTGGCCGAGTGGATAGGTGACTAGCTTCTCGGTCCGGAGGTTGCGGGTTCGATCCCCGAGCAACATTGATGTGATGAGCATAAATTATTGTTTCTTAGTCTTGGATGTTATTTATATGTGTATTACATAATATTGCATATATTGTTGAGTTTACCATCGTTTCACCACTCAATTTCCAAAAGTGGTTGAGGAGTTTTAGGGATATGTACAGCCGTGAGTATATTTAATGTATGTATCGTTATGTTAGTATCTCATAATACAGGTTCTACTTAGTTTGAAGCTAACTTGATATGTGTATAATATGTCCGTATATTTATTATAATCCTTTATTTTCAGAACATATACGAAGAAAAACGCGATCTACAAATAAAATTAGAAACAGCATTATCAGATTATTTAGAGCTGGAAACGAAAGACATCGACTTGAAATTAAAGAAAACGACAGTCGAAACACAACTGAAATATGCTGAAAGAGAAATTAATATGCACAAAGATAAATCCACGGCCTTAGAAACAAAAGTAAATGAATTATCCAAAGCTTTAGAAGAACTCAAAATTACTTCGGTACTTGAAAAGAAAGATAATGAAGAATTGAGAATAAAATTGGCAGAAACACATACATTAATTACAGATAGCACTAAGAAGGAGACAGAAGCTAAACAAAAGGTACAATCATAGATGAACTAATAAAAAAACCCTATATAAGTTATACACTAGCTGCCGCCGCAATCGTTCATCTGTTTTGACGTGTTTATCAAAATAATCGAGAATGCAGTCGTGTGTGATGAGATTTGCACAAACTTTAGTAGAAAAACTACTAAAATGATGGGATTACTTATCATTCGTATATCATTATAAATTTACAACGTTTTAATTATAATTTATAATAAATCGTGTGTATAGATCTAAATTATTCTTTGTCAGACAGTCGTCTTTGTGTTATATTTCACGTCAGTACCGAAAAAATTTGTTTATCACTTTTTAGCGCTTGCTATGAGATGTGCTATCTCGCCTTCTTTTCAAATGTATTTCTTGGTGTGTTGTTTGGATATATTTCTAGTGATGTGCGTTCATCTGCCGCAATCGGTGCCCCTCGTAAGCGCCGGTTTCCTCGTAAATTACCTATCTAACGTTTTTTAGTACATCTAAATATACAAATAAATAAAGAATAATCCCCACATGAGGTTTTCATAACATAACATAACATAAACATAAACGTTCACGCCGAATATCCCCGAAGGGGTTGGCAGAGGTACTAATACTTCTGAACATCACGTGACTTTGTCACCTGGTGTTCAGAGTACCCACGTTTTGCATGGACAGTGTACTCACGTGATAGGGGGCAGGCCTAACGCCGTTTTGTACGAATACACTGTCACATGACTAAGTACAACTCAGCCATGTGGGTTTCCTCACGATGTTTTCCCTCACCGTTAACAACCATGATAAATTAACCACACATATGTCCTTAGAAAAGACAAATTGGTGTAGGCCCGACCCAGGATTTGAACACTAGTCGTTTGCACGATAACCGAGTGTTCTACCCACTGGACTATCACGGTTGCTATATTGTCATGAACAAAAAGATTTAAATTATGTATGGGTACAATTATTTTAAGTCCCTAATTAATTCCCAAAAAGTGCGAGGCAGATCTTCAGAATCAACAGTTACGTGGCAACTTTGTCTAGTTACGGGAGGAAAATAAAGCGTGTAAAAATTCTAGGATTTCCTAGCCAATTGCCCATCCAAGAGTAATAGGCGTAAACTATACGGCTTTTTATATTGTATATAAATACTAGCTGACCCGACAGCTTTCGTACTGTCAAATTTGCTTATGACAAAACTTAAGGCGTTTTTTCCGGTACTCTTAGTTCAATCAGGCGTGAATATTTTATTAGTCTAATTTTTTCGGGATAAAAGTATCCTATTTGATGATTTGGGTCATTATCTAGCATTCTGCCAAATTTTATTCATATTCATTATGGACTTGAGCAGCCTTTTCGCCTCAAACACATAAACATCCAAACATCAAAACTTTCACATTCATAATATTAATAGGATAATCTGGAATAATATTGCATGTTACACGACTATTATGGCTCGTTCACGCAAAAATCCACCAAGCTACAGCCCAGCGATTGCTATAGTATATTTTAACCCGAAAGATTTTACCATGTTTCTGAAAACCAAGTTATCTCTTACAAAATTAACAGCCAAACAACAACCAAATCTTATGTTTCTTGCTTCAAACCCTTAGGACACAATTGCATGCATATTAATTTGGTAAACATGGGTACCTAGTAGTTTATAAAAATACTAAAATAAAGTTAGTGGTATTATAGTATTATTTTATCTTTTCACTTAAAATGAAATTCATTTAATGCAAACTTTATTTTACTCATATTCTCATACAATTATTTCAGAGACAAAATGCACTAACCAATGTTTATTTAGGTAAGTCTCCAGGCCACGACGGTCTAAAAATTGAGCACCTTAGAAATGCAGGCCCTCACTTACCTCGCGTGTTGGCGATGTTTTATACACTATGTGTTGGTCACTCTTACTTACCGGCCGACATGATGAAAACTGTAGTGGTTCCAATCGTGAAGAGTAAAACGGGTGATACAAGTGACAAGTCCAATTATAGACCAATCTCGCTGGCTACCATTATTGCGAAAGTATTTGACAGCGTACTAAGTGTTCAATTATATCAACATCTAAAATTACATGATAACCAATTTGGTTACAGATCAGGTTTATCAACAGAAGCAGCTATATTATGTTTAAAACAGACTGTCAAATATTATACTAAGAGACGAACACCCGTATATGTCTGTTTCCTTGACCTCTCTAAGGCATTTGACCTGGTTAATTACGACATCTTGTGGCAAAAATCGGAAGACATAAAGCTACCCGAAGATGTGAAAAACATCTTTGAGTTTTGGTACCAACACCAGGTCAATGTTTTGAGATGGTCAGACGCCTACTTGGAGCCGTACAGGTTGGAGTGCGGGGTGAGGCAGGGGGGGTTGACCTCACCGAAGCTTTTCAACCTGTATGTGAACGCGCTGATAGAGGTGCTGAGCGGGGCCCGCGTCGGTTGTCATATTGACGGAGTCGCTGTCAATAACATTACCTACGCTGACGACATGGCTCTGCTCAGCGCCTCTGTCTGTGGCCTATCGAAAATGTTAGGTACATGCGAAAAGTATGCACGCTCATGTGAGCAGCTATGTGGCCATGCTATTCTACTGATTATGTGGTCTACAGTACAATGTTAGGAAAAGTGAATGCATGGTCTTTCAGGCCCGGGGTCACCCTTGTCGGTTGCCAATACCTGCCATCAAATTGTATGGTACTCCACTTCAGCAGGTCCATGAATTTAAATACCTAGGACACTGGGTGACCTCTGACCTGAGGGACAATGCAGACATTGGAGCGAAGGGCGCTGTCTGTGAGGGCGAATATGATTGCCCGTAGGTATGCTCGGTGCTCGACTTAAGTAAAAATCTGCCTTTTTCGAGCCTACTGCACCAGTTTTTACACGAGCGGCCTGTGGGTTAGTTTTGCGCAGAAACAGTACAGTGCCCTTCGCGTGCAGTACAATAATGCATTCAGGGTGATTGTGGGGCTGCCCCGTTTCTGTAGCGCGTCGGGGATGTTTGCCGAGGCGAGGGTGGACTGTTTCTACACCACCATGCGCAAGCGGTGCACATCCCCGGGGCGCGGGATCCGGGCCGGCCCCAACACCATACTGAGTGCATTTGCAAGTAGGTTTGACTGCGAGTATGATACACGCACGCGCACTACCTAAAGTAAAATAGGATTGTACTGTGGGTCGGGGCGTTATTGAATTGTATAGTTTAACTTTTGATTATTTTTGGAACACTTTTAGTTTCTCGCCTCTCCCATGGCCGAAACAGAAAATTAGAATTTTAAAAGGGAGGGGCGGTACTCCCCGACAAGAGCACAGTCGGTCGGGGTCAGGGAGTCAGGTTCAAGAACCGACGGACGATCCGAGCCGTATCGAGCAGCACCGCTTTCTGCATCTGCGCTGAAACCGACACGCCACAGAAATCCAACCGCCTCAAGTTGGTCGCGAGGCTGGTTGGAATTAACCCGTTCGCGGACAAAACAATTGGGATTATTTCTGTCGAAGTCACACCCCACATGTCGGTGATCTCGTAAGCCAGATCGAGATATTTCCGACGCTTCTCGGTGTCGGCTTTCACGAGACCCTCGTCATGAGGGATAGTGACATCCACTAGAAATACCCTCGACTGCGACCGATCCCATACCACGATATCAGGCTTATTCGCTAGAATAGTCCTGTCCGTGATAACGGATCGGTCCCAATAGATTTTGGCACGGTCGTTTTCTAGGATTGGCTCCGGCAGATACTTGTAATACGGCAGCCTCTGTTGCAAGAGTCCGTATTTCAGAGCGAGCTCCTGATGCAGGATTTTGGCTGCTTGATTGTGTCTGTGCAAGTACTCAGTGTTAGCAAGAGCCGAACAACCGGAAATAACATGCCTAAGTGACTCTCCGGGACGGCTACATGCTCGGCAAACATCTGTGGTACCGTCCTTTAGGATGTATTTATTATTATCATTTTATTTATAACATTTATTGATTAAGTTTATTTTTATTTATTGACATTGTGTGTTTTAAAACTATTGTGTATGATTAATTATGGATTTTATTATCTGAGAAATAAATTATTTGATTTGAATTAGATAGAAAGATTTATAATATATTTATGTTAATTTAAAAGTTGTTAAATTAACCTGCTTTATTTTTGGAACTCGTTGGAATTCATTTTGTTTAATTACATCATGGAACTTCGTAATTTGTATTGCGCTGAATGTTATGTTATGACAGCCAAGAATAGAAAAAAATAACAAAGACATATACATGTAGTGTACATAAATATACGTGTAGTGCCGGTTAAGATTGTCACTACCCCTTTCTACCCACGGGTGGCGTAAGAGGCGACTAAGGGTATGGGGCTTTCTTAAGTGGTTTTTGGCCGATGCGGTTGGAGACCCATTACCAAAGATACTTTACTTCTACCATCTTGTCCCCTGTCAACTTCCAAATGTGGCTGTGGAGTTTCTAGCTCTAAAGCTCTGGCTACCCCTTTTTGGGATTCATGGTTGTGAGTAATATGTATGTATGTATGTAATATAAAACAATATAATGTACTGACACAGGTGGCGGAAGCACTGCAGCTATATGATGAAGTAGCGAAACAAAAAGACAGCGCAAATAAACGGATGAAAGAATTAACAGGTGAATTAGAATTACATAACATAACATAAACGTTCACGCCGTTTATCCCCGAAGGGGTTGGCAGAGGTACCAATACTCCTGAACTCACATGGCAAGCGCCATCTAGTTTCCAGAGAAGGTACCCACGTTTTGCTTAGACAGTGTACTCACGTGATAGGGGGCAGGCCTATCGCCGTTAAATTAGAATTACGTAGCAAGAAAATATTGTAGTATTATTGGTATCTTGGCAAGTGGGAACGAACTCAACCCAATGTTTACTACGTAAATTATTGAAGGCCCGAATAGCACTACCCCATTTCTACCGGTGTTGGGTGATCGCAAAAGGCGACTAATGGTATAGGAGTATTTTAAGTGATTTCTTACGATGTGGTTGGCGACCCGTCACCAACAATTTATTATTATTATCTTTTCCCCACTCAACTTCACACCAAAAGTGACTGAGGAATTTCTCATTTTAAAGCTCTGGCTAGCCCGTTTAGGGATTTATAGTTATAGCCGTATGTATGTATGCACGAATGGGTGGCAGAGGTACTAATATATCTGAACATCACTTGAAATTTTTGTCACTCCACGTTTTGCTAGGACAGTTCTACGTTATAGATGGCTATCGCCATTTTGCACAAATACACTTTCACGTGACTATATACAACTGAGCTATATGGGTTACCTCATGTTTTCCCTCACTGTTGAATAAACGTGCATCGAATAGGCCATGTGTTCAAAGTTCAAATCGCGCCTAGAAATTAGTATCTCTTCGTAAACGGTAACAGTTGATTTTACAGATTTGTTAATTGTGAATATTATATCATAAAACATGCTCATTATCTGAGTTTATTCTTATTAATAGAGTATATACGTAGGAAACAAAGCGATCAGGTGAATTAGACATGACATGTATTTGCAAATGAATTCAGAAAGAAATATTCTGTTAAAAGTATATTAAATCTTTATCTTTTCTTTTAGATGAACTTATGGTTACGAAAAATGATTTACATAACATCAAGAGAGACACAGAACTGTTGTTTCGCAAAGAAGCTGATGGTTTGAAAGAAAAGTACAATGAGAAAATCTCGGACATGCTTGAACACATTAGAATATTAGACAAGGAATTAGTGGAGAAGGGCATACTTCTCAATAAGGCGCTGAGGTAAGTATAGATAAAATGCAAACAACCTTTATATCATCATCTTTTCCCCACGCAACTTCTAAAAGTGGCTGAGGAATTTCTAATTCCCTAACTCTGGCTACCCCTTCAAGGGGTTTATAGTCTTGAGTATATGTGTGTATAAAATGAAAACTTGGTCAAAATGGGGTCTATTTCAAAATTGCTAATTGCATATTTTAATTAAATCGGTTGCTGAACTTAGTTTATTATTAAACAAGACCCTAAAAAACAGATAGACAAATTACAAATTCTTTTACCACTTTTGGAAGTTGAGTAACGAAAAGATTGTATAATAAATGTTATTGGTGATGTGTATCCAACCGCTTCGCCAAAAAATATTTAAAAATCCCCAATACGCTCTAAGTCGCCTATTACGTATACCCACGGAAATAAATGGGGTAGTGCTATTCTAAACCGGAACTACACAGCTAAATAAGGAATAATTTTGTACATTTCCAGGGAAATAAAGATCCAACAGACAACAAATGAGGAGCTATTAGCCCGAGAAAAGGATGCTCAAAGAATGATAGACCCAAGGATATCTGCTGCTGAACAGCGATTGGAAGCTATGTATCAGGAATTGGTAAAATATTAACTCAATACTCAAGCGTTCACGCCGTATATCCCGAAGGGGTTGGCAGCGGTACTAATACTTCTAAACATCACGTGACATCGTCACCTGGTGTTCAGAGTACCCACGTTTTGCTTAGACAGTGTACTCACGTGATAGGGGATAGACCTGACGACGTGTACGAATACACTGTCACATTACTAAGTACAAGTTAGCTATTTGGGTATCTCTCCTGTGATAAAATATTAACCTATCTGAAGTTTACAATTGATGAACTTCAAAACTCTTTAGTGCGTGATCTTTGATCTTTTTTATACATTGACGATTCAATATCAGATCCGCTTTATGGAAACGGATGAATTTGACAGTTAAGCTCCTAGTGGTGCCTTCACTTTACACTAAAAACCAATTTCCAGATTGACTCAGAACGACGCAACATTCAAGTCCTCAACGAGAAGCAATGTTTAGCAATGGACATGCAGAATTTACAAGACCTACATACGAGGGAGATGAAAAGATTGAAATGGGAGGAGCAGCTTTTACAAACTGAATGCGAAGAGAAAAAGCTACAAGTGGAGCATTTGGAGAAATCGCTTGAAGATGCCCACGATATGGTCAATAAATTGCAAGAAATGCTCAATTCAAAAACCCAATTCAATCTTAAGTAAGAAAAAAAATGAGCAGATAGTACTTTCTTTAAAACAATATGGTTTTCACGCGATATATTCCTGTAATAAACACACGACTGAACTTTTAATCATTATTTAATGTTCCAGGGTCGTAAAGTCGAAAGATGAAGAAGTTAATGAATTGAACAAGCATCTACAGAAACAAATGGAACTTAGCACAAAGTAATTAATAAAAATATAAGGACATTTAAGCATAATCAAACGGAATTAAGAAGAAATTAATAATTTCAATAGATTGCAATTATTTTATTAAGTACCTTAAATTTTTATTACGAGTTTATAACAAACTTATTTTCATTATCTCAGTCGTAAGGCCATTTATAATTTTTCAATAAAATCCTATTAGATTTGTCCTCTGATTTTCCTTTTAATTTTATATCTAATAAAAAATAATAATTGCAGATGGAAAGAGTCATATGTAGATATGACGGAAAAAATGAAGAAAAGGTTAGACGAGTTACAAAAAGAGAATGAAAATCTGAGGCAAAGATTAGAGGAACCTCAAAATCATCAACATCAGTCTCATAATGAATCATTGGTGGAAGAAGAGTCGGCAAGATATGAAGAAGATTATGAGGATGATACAAGCTGACATTTATAATTATTTTATTAGTAGAGGTATAGGTTCCAGCAAACGCTCATGTGTGTTCATTTTAAATGAAATGAATACACATTAAGAGAAAATAAATACTATATTTTTTCCCAAATGTACAGATAATAATTTCGAATTGGTTAAAGAAATTAGACAAATGCCATGATTTGGCACTTTATAATGAGCCGTACTGTGTATGTTGTCTAAATTTTAAAAAATGAATTTAAAATGTACCTAATACACACACATAATAAAAATGTAATTTCATGTCGGCATTTTTCCGTGGACACATCAAAATAGTCTGTGTTGCTTTTTGCAGTCCAAAGTACTATGGACGTTTTCATTTACTTGTTAGTAATTTAGCAAATATTACCGCTTTTTTGACGATAGTAAACTGATGCGTTTGCCCCTCCATCCACACAAATCATAATGTTTTGTATACAAATTTAAGCTGAAATTAGGCGTATACCAAGCATATAATGAAGTATACGCGTCTATGACGCCTATCTTTTACACAATTTTGATGTTGCAAGCATTGGAAATATAACAAATAGAATCGTTATCGCATCTGGAACATTTGAGGGAAACTG
Organism: Bedellia somnulentella; assembly: GCA_963576735.1. Lineage (NCBI taxonomy): Eukaryota > Metazoa > Arthropoda > Insecta > Lepidoptera > Bedelliidae > Bedellia > Bedellia somnulentella. The sequence continues at coordinate 9,990,662 of OY755187.1, read as the reverse complement.
TTAATTGAAAAACTAGACTATGTGGAAATTACATTTATTTGAGAAATTCATATTGCTTTATTTACGTTTTTATTAAAATAAATAATTCAAATATCCTATTACTAACAACAAATTGACTTATTATAAAATAACAGTCATATCACATTATTAACTTAACAAGCTTTTATATGTTTGATCCACACCAAATAGTTTTCTATGCTGCAGAGACGCACTCAGCAAACATGCTAGGGAACCAATACAAAGTTTCTGTCTCTTGAGTATCCACCCATGCTAGACCCTCCTTTACCATGAAATTGAGTGCATTTTGAGCTCTTGTTTCATTCCAGCTGTAAAGAAAAAAAATAGCATATATCTGTAACTTCAAATCAATTTTCAATAAGGTTCTCTAAAGGGGTTGCTCTTTGATTGGATTTCCACATTTTGTGGGTTTTTAAGCAGCATAAAATATTGAGTCAAACAAAATCCCCTAAAAGACCCTCAAAGGGAAAGAGATTATGGCTCTTTGTTGCATGTTTTTGATTAGGTCAACTTTATTATAATGAATGCCTTTAGATAAATATAGCAAAATTTTTATTGCTGAATTCTTTTCCGAACAATTCAGTCATACTGATCAAACGATAACCATTTCCAAACTTTCACAAAACATATCACGCAATTTATTAAAGTTATTTAAACTTAAATGAAATTGCACCACCGAACCATGCATCCATAAAACACATTTGGGAAAATAGCACTGACTTTAATTGACCACATAGGGGGCCTTCAAAACCTCTTCCGCATGCAAAGTTTTACAAAAGTGGTGCTGATTACGAAACCATTTCGAGATATTATGTTTTTAAAACATATTTTCTTGAAATTAGATCAAACAGATCTAAGATGACCGTTATTTTAGCAAAAAACTGTAACAGTATTTGACCTTCAGCGTTATATCAAAGACATTCGGTCTTGCAGTTTATTAATAAAACATCGAAAATCATAGGTTTGTTTAGTATAATATCGTAATAATTTCATTCGGGATCACAAATTCGTGAAATATTTTGCAAGAAGCAACATTTTTACTAAACATTTCGCTTTATTTGCATGTCGTTACGTGATATTTTCGATCGATGACGTCATTAAGTACAAAAGTTGAACAATCTTAAAAAATCATAACTTTGCAATTACTCGTTTTAAATGAAAAATATTCAAATAAGTTTTTTAATTTCGTGTTTGCTATCGAATAAAAATATTTAATAAATACCAAAAAAAAACTTTGCATACCGAATTCTATGTCAAAAATATGGCTCAAATTTTCACTTTAAATTTGATAGTCGCTATTACTAGTTAATGCAAGACTCTTATTTAAAAGAAAACCATTTTTTATGAAAGACAAAAATATTAATGCAACAATTCTTACCCTAAATCAGCAACAAGTATCCCAACAGAAATCCAGGCTGTGCTGAGGGAACTAGCTTTCTGCAGCACTTGGGTTTGGTCTAAATTTAACTCTCCTGGTATTGATTGCACTAAGTATTTGCCTTTCCCTATTGAGAGCACTGTAAACCTGAAAAAATAACGTATTTTGCAATTGTACTTCTATTTTATAAATTATTCTGTTCTATTCTATAGTGATAAATAAATGGAATGTGCTTAATAATTAAAATATCTGTACAATATGCATAATAATCAAAATAAAAATCTGAGGTACTGGGGCTGGATCTCTGCATGGGGATAGATCTACTCTCTATCACCAACCATCTTTTAATTACAACGTTTTCTCCACTCAACTTCAAAAAGTGACTGAAGAATCACTTTTTTGGGATTTATAGCTATGAGAATAATGATATTCATTATAAAGGATTCAATAACATTTCCAATAACAAATATATATATATTTTTATATTTTTGTATTATGCAAAAAAATTTTGCAATGGTTGATATAATGAAAGAAATATTTAAGCTTGAAATTACAAGCATGTCCAGTTTAGGCAAAAATTTCAGATTTTTTGTTCTTCAAAAAGCTACTTTAAGTCAGGTTTGTACGAAGGCGGGTCAATAAGTCCGTGACTTTTTGAATTTCTGACCTCTTTACTGAAACAGCAACACTGCTCCTGTGAACAGGCATCTGTCAGTCAGTTGACTCCTGTCTAAATTTTAACTTGTTGCGTCAGTTAGTTTGTGTTTGACAGCTATTTTTATCAGACTACTTACAAATTTGAGGAGAAAATGGAAAAAAGTGAATTTCGTGTGCTTATTAAGTATTATTTCTAGCGAAAAAAAACCATTACCGTGACCAAGGCTAAGCTTGATCAATACTATGGGGACTCTGCACCATCGATTTCAATGGTAAAAAAGTGGTTTACTGAATTTCGTTGTGGCCGTACAAGCACTGAAGATGCCGAACGTCCAGGAGGGCAATTCTCGCAAGTTCGATATCATTACTATCATAGAAATTATATCAAGTGTTCAATGCCGTGTAAAAAACATCACAAAGTGAAATATATTTCTATTGATAGATTGAAACTATTCTCGCACACGGTAGTTATTTTTCCTTAGACATTAAAGAATGAAGACCGAAAACAAAGATCCAAGTGAATGAATTGAATGAAAAGTCAGTTTAACTGTCACCTTAGTAATGAAAAGGTCTTCATATCTGTCAATATTCACATATGTTTTGGTTTGTTTAATTTTTTCTTTAACTGGCACTTTGCCGGTAACTAGCAAAGTCTGAATTCCCAACTGGACCATTCGGCAACCGGATTTAGTTTTTGAAATTTTATAATGCCAAAATAATATATTTTTTATAATTGAATAATATAATTAACGTAGATCTAAGTAGATATTATTTAAAATTTCTAATACTATTTGATCTATGATCCATTTAATATATTTACCTACATTTTAATTTTCTATCTATATTCAAACAAAATTTGAAAACAAAATGGCTACCGTTCGCACGACATCTTCAAATATCCTCATATCGTCTGGTCGTGACCACTCGATATCATCCTTTGATAAATATCATCATATCGACTGGTTTTCAATAGAAAAATATCGATCGGATGAAGTGAGAATAGCTAAAGTCAAATATCGATCGCAAAATATCACAAAAGTGATAAATATCGAAAATGATATTGTATCTACCGTGCGAGAATTGCCCCCCTGGACGCCCAGTTGAGGTCTCTACACCCGAAACAATCGAAAAAATTCACGATATGGTGTTGGCCGACCGAAGATTGAAAGTGCGAGAGATTGTGGAAGCCGTAGGGATCTCGCATGGCTCAGTGGTTTCAATTTTGAATGATAACTGGGCATGAGAAAGCTTTCCGCAAGATGGGTGCCGCGTTTGCACACAGTCGACCACAAACGCGATCGTGTAACAACTTCACAGGAAGGTTTGGCGTTGTTTAATCGCAATGTGTAGGAGTTTTTGCGCCGTTTTGTAACCGTGGACGAAACATGGATCCATCACAACACACCAGAAACCAAACAACACAGTGGGTTTCTAAGGGTGAATCAGCGCCAAAGAAGGCCAAGGTGGGTTTGGTGGGTTTTATATTTTAAATTGTGTTTTAAATTTTGTAATTTAATATTTTGTAGTTCCCGCCATTTAAAATTACATTCACTCAAAGCGCACTCTCCACGAGACTAACTTACCCACCACGAGACTAACTATTAGGGTTGTCAAAAATAGAAAATATGATAATGACATTAATTAAATTAAAATTACTTGCGGCCACTTTTGTCTGGCTGCGTCTTGTCAGTGTATTCTCCTATTATTTACTTACTTACCTCATATTATTACCTTAGTGATAGATGTCAGAGTGTAAGGATAGGTGAGTTTTCGGGTACAGCTAAGCCAATATCATATGGTGTTCCACAAGGAAGTGTCTTGGGTCCTACGCTTTTTTTAGTTTATATTAATGAGCTGTGCAATCTTAAGTTGATCAATGGTAAAATAATAACTTTTGCGGATGACACTGCCTTATTATTTTCTGATAAATCTTGGAATAAAACGTTTCATTTTTCTCAACAAGGTCTTGATAATATAAATAGATGGTTAATAAATAATCAGCACGCTCTCAATATCCAAAAAACTAAGTATATATGTTTCACTATTAATAAAACGACCCAACCATCCCCTAATGCTTATAAACTGTTAGTTCATTCAGGAAATTGTGAAATTTTCAATATCTCTTCTGCTTTTCCATGTTCTTGCTCATCCTTTTGCATTGACAGAGTTGATAATATTAAATACCTTGGTATTATCATCGACCAGCACCTTACATTTGAGAAACATATCTCAACACTTTCGGCTAAAATCCGAAAATTGATGGCTCTTTTTCGACACTTAAGATCTTTAGTAGACCTGAAACTACTAAAAACGATCTACTACGCGCTTAGTCAATCACTATTGTCTTATTGTATTAGAGTTTGGGGTGGTGCTTCTAAATCTAACATGCTAAAACTCGAAAGATCTCAAAGAGCAATTCTCAAGGTGAGCTATAATTTGCCCTTTCGTACACCTACGACCAACTTATTCAAAATAGCTGACGTGTTATCAGTTCGCAAATTATATGTTTTATCAAGTGTAATTAAAATACATAAATTGTCTAATGTCCAAAATACCCAGTGTAATGAAGAAATTTCTAGACGTAATATCCATCGAGTATATTCTTCAAAATTATGCAGAACTTCTTTTGCTCAAAGGTTTTTAAATTTTTTGGGTCCACATTTATATAATAAAATTAATCATAAACTCAACATTTTTCACCTTTCTACTCATCAATGCAAACTAACAGTTAGCAAATTTCTCCGCAATACTGATTACATTTCAACGGAAGAACTGCTAACTTATCTAAAATAATTAGTTCTCAACTGAAGTAACATTGACTATTTTTATTATTTTTTTTTATTATTTTTTTACAATTCTCATTTGTAGTAATATTAAGGTTCAGGATTTTTCATCATACTATATATGTCAAATTAAGTATTAATATATATTTTTTTTTATTTTTTTTTTATATATTACACATTAAATAATACGAGTACATATACACATATTCTCAAAGTATATTTATTTACATATTACTTTTACTATTATATGTATATATAATATATATATATGTACATTATATATTTCTAATTTATATTATCTTTTATTTCTCTTATTACGTTTGTTTCTAAACCAGTTATTAATCGCACTAATTATATTTATCTTGCATTATTTTAATATAATATGTTTCCCAATTTATCTAAAGCACTGACTAGTTTTGTTTACATTTATCATTGATAAGACTTTAATATGACTTTTACTTGTAAACATTGGAAGACTCTGGTGACTGTAATACGGGTTCGACCTAGTACAGCATCAGCGTGTGTAAACGACCATATTTTTCTTTTGTAAACTTTTTATGTCGTATTTATTTTTAGTCTTATCCATTTGTCTTTTTTCTGAATAAATAATCTTTAATCTTTATTCATAAACTTATGTTAAAATGTGTGTTTGACTCAATACGTAATGAACGTAGAGATTTAGCAGCGGGATCTTATACTATTATAATTTCTTGTATCAATCGATATGATATTAAAAAGTTGGTCGAAGTCAGGATAAGAATCCTTAGCGCATGCTTTTAAGTCCGAGCCTATTTTCTACTGAACTATCATCATTTTAATATTTTAATTTCGTGACATTTCCGTTCCGTAATCAGTAACTTAATTTTCTTTCCGTAAATGCATTACAAAACTATATTAAAAGCGCACACAACCATACAAACTGGAAATTTCTGTTTCTCATATTGATGTTCTTAACATAGAACATAATCATCCAAAAAATAGTCATTTATTTCTGCTAGCAATAAATGAGGCTAGTAAAGTAGCTAAGTCAATATAAATATAATACAAGTAAAAGATTACATAAGATAACATAACATAAACGTTCACGCCGCATATCCCCGAAGGGGTTGGCAGAGGTACTAATACTTCTGAACATCACGTGACTTTGTCACCTGGTGTTCAGAGTACCCACGTTTTGCATGGACAGTGTACTCACGTAATAGGGGGCAGGCCTATCGCCGTTTTGTACGAATACACTGTCACATGACTAAGTACAACTCAGCCATGTGGGTTTCCTCACGATGTTTTCCCTCACCGTTAACAAGCATGATAAATTAACTACACATATGTCTTTACAAAAGACAAATTGGTGCAGGCCCGACCCAGGATTTGAACACTAGTCGTTTGCACGATAACCGAGTGTTCTACCCACTGGGCTATCACGGTTTTAGTAAAAGTTTTTAGTAAAAGATTACAAAAGAAATTATTGTGCATCCCTGGTGGGGATCGAACCCACGACCTTTGGATTAGAAGTCCAACGCGCTATCCTCTGCGCCACAGGGACAGATGTGATAATCGGCAAAATAAGCCTATAGTATGTCACACTCGCACACATCTTCACCTTACACCTACAAGTACACAAAACTGATAGCGATTTACATTGTTCAGATTCTTTTATCAACGTATCCATCTGCTACTCCTCGGCAACTGGCAACAAAGGCCAGACATTACAATAGCATTAGATAATTGAATATTATTTTTATTATGCTATAGTTTTTCCAAGGATACTCTACACTATGGATGGGCCCTGTGGTACTATATCTAAATAACGTTATGCAAATAATAAATCATATCGCAACAGAAATATTCCATATGCCGTTTTCTCTTTCTAACCTTCCGAGTAGGGCATGCTATTCGAATAGTCGAATATTCGTTTTAGCCGACTATTCGACAAATATATTATTCGAATATTGATCACATCACTATTCGAATAAAAATAATAAAACGAATAATTAATTTCTCGTACAATCGTTCTTGTTTTTTATTTACCACAAGTTTAGTACAACTCTATTTCATTCACTTAAAAAAATCAATCGATCAGTCAATCGGATTTAATACAAAAAGTTAGAAAAATAGTAAAATATTTTGAAAATTCGTCAACAAGATTGGAGCACTTAAATTCTAATTTAACTGGTAACGATACAGATTTGCAACTAATAATAGACTGCGAAACTCGTTGGAGCAGCCTTGCAGATATGATAACAAGATTTTTACGAATACAAGACGGTATTTTGAAAGCATTGATTGACTTAAAGGAAGGAACAAGTTTTTCCAACACAGAAATCGAAACGCTGGACGAATTATCAAGTTCATTAAATGTGATAAAAGCCACTGCACTCGCTATATGTAAAGAAGATGCTAATTTACTTGTTGCCGAGACAGCTCTAAAATTCATGAATCAAAACTATCAGAAAGAGATACTTCAATCAGTAAACAGCTATTAGAATCCTTAAAGCTTCGTATTAGTCAGCGCAGAGACCCGATATTATTCAGCGCTTTTCAGTATTTACACAATCCGACTAAATTTTATGCAGAAACTTCTTGTTATCCATTTGTAAAAGCCAGTAACTATGTAGTTTTTCAGTTTATTATAAAACTTCTAAAATCATATTCACACCTCCCCGAGTCGGCACATGGAGACACTATCATAACAACTACAAACACCACAACAATTGAAGGTGACATTGACGACGATGAACCTCTTGCAAACTACAGCCAGCAAAGATCAGCAGAGAATTTTACTGAAGAACTCAGGAAACATATAGAAACAACTTTATACAATGTCCCATCAACTTCATTTGAGTTACCCAGTGAAACCGATGAGCTGCAATTGGAAACAATCGTCCGAGTTAATACGATTCCACCAACAAGTGCTGAATCAGAAAGAGTGTTTTCAGCTTCAGGTTACATATGTAACAGATTGAGAACCTCTTTGAATGACTTTTCTATAGAAGGTCTGATCTTTTTTAGATCTCATTATCAAAGAGTAAGAAAATAGAAAGAATATATTTAAAAAAACTATGAAACTTTTTGTTAACTTAATTATATTAGATTAAAGATTGTGATATTTGTGATTCGTATCATGACTTCTTAAGTAACTCTGTCGTTTATCTCAATCGATATTTTAGAGACTGCATATTCGTAAAAAATAGTTTCTATTTTATTCGTAGTCATTAAATATTTGTTTCATTAATTTAGGTTAAACTTTTATGTGATATTAAGTACGTTTTTAGGTTTCACCGTTAACGATATGTATCATATTTTGAGAACTTAAGTCTTATTAGATATAAAAAACGTCAGTTTTGTTACACATTTTTAAGTAATGACATATATTTTTAAAACGTAAAAATTATCGTAGTTCTGGTGACATAATTTGAAAAATTATTACACATATCATATTTTATTATTTTTTTCATTCGTATAATATTTTTAAACGTAGTGTCAAAATGAATGATGACATACGTAAAGTTAGTAGGATGCATAAGATTTTTGCCTGATTAAACGACTGCTAATTTCTAACTAAAAAAGAGGTTTTATTATTCGTCATACACCACCATTAACGCCAATAACTAGCTGCCCTGGACGGTTATGAATGGGATCTCCCTAATTATAACTAACAAAAGCAGGTAAAAGAGGTATATAATTTAGATTTTTATGAAAAAAACCTTCCAAGCATAAGTTAAAATAATATCAGTCTAACGTTTCAGCGTTATCACTTGCAAAGCATTATTTTTAAAGCAATAAGTAGTATTCGTTTTATTCGAATATATTCGAATAGTAAAAAAATACTATTCGATTATTCGAATACTTGATTTTATCGAATATTTGCATGCCCTACTTCCGAGCTTCATCTTTTGAAAAAGAGAGCAATACATGTTTACTTCTTGTTGTTTATGGCAAAATTTCGTCAAGACGTTACGATTATGATAGCGCGTACACAGATCGGCCATCTTAATCGCCATTTGATCTGTCAAGTTGCTTTGTAAACAAAAGTGTTGATTGTGTTTTGGACATTGATTAATCAAGTTTTAGACCATAATATTACATGGGTAATATAAATGCACAATGCCCTGTTGCTCTGTTAAAGATTGTGTTGTGGCGCCCGTAATAGCGAAAATCAGCCTCGATTAACTTTGCACAAGTAAGTAATTATTTTCTTTGTTTTCACTTCGATTAAGAGTATTTTTTTGGTTTATTTCATACTTCCTCGACGTGATCAGAGAAAATTTCATGATCATTGTAATATTTTCGCCACAAAGTTAATATAATATAAAGCCGGCTTAGTTTTCATGATTTCATCCAAAATTATTTCCTCTCATTGTTTACCTAGTGATGTGAAACACTGATCATTTAGTTTTATCGATGTTTTAGTACTATCAGATTCGGTTTAAGTTGGTTGGTTGGTTAACCTATTAAAAATCTAATTGCCTTCCAAAATTTAGGTAATATTCTTTTTATAGTTTACACTTTTCTTCACATTTGTTACTTATGAGGTGGTTATTGAATACTAAAATTAAATAATTTCAGGTTTCCTACAAATGAAGCACGGAGAAGAATGTGGCTTGATGGTATTGGCTTTGAAAATATCAACCATTGGCATAAAAATTGGCATTGCATTTTAAAAAAATGGAATGGTATATCATAAAAAAATCACGAATGAAAAGGTTTCATTCAGAACGTGTTATAACAAATTGACGTTTTTTAAAAATGAATAAATGTGTCATTTTTAATTTAGTTACGTTGTTTTTTTAGTAGGTATGTATGATTGTATGTGTATGTACGATCGTGCAATATAAGTCAAGCATAGCATCAATATTTTGTGCTACGTGTACGACAACCGATTTAAAGGCGTCCTTGAGCATATGACACCTATGATTTATCTCACTGAACCACTGATCGATGCACTGCTTTTAACTTACCCCACGCCGAAAATCATAATAAATTATCATATGAAAATGTTCACGAGTTAAATCCATGGTGATGATCGAAACGAAGGTTTAAAACTGGCGCAAAAATATCTAGATCTAAATTAAAAGTATTTGCCCACTGTCGAAATAAATTAATTCTACATAAAACATTATTAAATAAAAATGTTGGCAAATTTATCGATATGTTTCTATTCTGATTCTTTATTGCATGAAACAACCCTAGGTCAGCCATTTTAATTGCCAATAGGCCACGCCTCCTGGTACGCTCTAAGAGTGTTTAGGGCCCATCCATAGTGTAGAGTATCCTTGAGATTTTCCAAGAAACTGTATTCTTTTACAACATGACGACAATAAGTTCTTTGAATGCTTAGAGCATATACAACTAGAGAGATAAAGAATACGTCACGACGAGCAAGAAAAGGATAGCTAGTTATAAAACTCTTAAAGATAGAAAGAGTTAGTACTGTGATTTTTTGTCCCTTACGGTGTAACCTGTTTTTTGTTGGATCAAACTGTCACTCTTGACAGTTTGCAGAAAATTCAGTGTCAGAATAATAAGCTCTTTGTTTACCTTTGATGATTTCAGATTATTTTGTTCAAATACGTGCAACAAATCATATTTTGGACTCGTAGGTTGTAATTTTGTTTAGGACAGAGACCTTGTTTATGTGTTTGTGCTGTAAAAATGGTTAGATGCGAAGTTTTGGGCTGCAGTTATCGAAGCGAGTAAAAAGCCCCAGATAAATCACTTCACAGTGGCGTATCAATGAAAACTCGGTATATATTAACAGTTTATGATCCTTATTAGATTCACAATAGAAGATATGCTGTGATTTATACGTTTTACCTGTGTTTTGATTTAATTCTAATAACCTTCAACAACAAAAAACAACGGTGTTGCCCACTTCAAAATCTCAATAATCCTATAGAAGTAAGAATTCATCATGTAAATAAGACCCACCAAAAACATTAAATGTAAAAAAATGCCAAGTCTCTCGATGCAGTCTTTCCATCGTAAAAAGTTTTGAGATCTCATAGAAGCCAAGTCCTATTCAAAATATTTCGTAGTTATAAATCAACATTTAGTAATTGTATCAATAGTTTTCTTTATATTATAATTATAGTGACTTGGCAATGAGCACAAGAAGAAACAAATAAAACGGCATATTTGGAGGAATTGAAAGTTACACACACCGCATGCGTAAACATTAATATCACAAAATTAATTTTCTTTTGGTTTATCCGTGTCGTCCCAACCGAATTTCGGCAACGGCAGTCAGTCTTAGTGAACTATCGATTCATTTACTTTCATAAAGCGATGGCCCGTAAGGTATTCTTAATTATTGTATTGGAGCATGTAGTCGGTAGTGACCATCATTATTCACACATAACAAATAATCTGATCACTGGTCTCGTCAGTAACATTTGCACATAATTCCAGGCAGCAAGCAGCTTTTAATTTGTGCTCATTGCCAAGTCACTTTAATTATAATATAAAGAAAACTATTGATACAATTACTAAATGTTGATTTATAACTACGAAATATTTTGAATAGGACTTGGCTTCTATGAGATCTCAAAACTTTTTACGATGGAAAGACTGCATCGAGAGACTTGGCATTTTTTTACATTTAATGTTTTTGGTGGGATCTCATTTATTTTTTGTAAGTGTATTTTTTTCTTTTACTTTTAGGTGACCTCACAATTTCTTGGACGTCAGCTACTGCTTTGCTTAGAACCCATTCTCTATCTCTATCTCTTTTGTTTCTTCTCTGAGGCTTCGTTACTTCTAAGGTAGACAAGTCTGGGCGATATATACTTCGGAGTCGATTATATATTCAGTAAACATAGACTTATAGACTTGCATGTCATCCTAATTCTCCACTATATAATGGACGACAGCACGCCTAATATCGTTTGACGACTGAAAACTCCCATACATGCTGTATGACAACGAATAAAATAAACACGACCCATCTCCAGGAATAGAGATGACTCTGTGTGGACAAAGGTCGCCATTTATGTACAATATTTCACGTTCCATTACACTATATTTACAATTACTTCTATAACAATAGGGCTTAAACTTATATATATATATATGCAAACTAAATAGAACTAAACTAACTAACAAATAACTAACTAAATAAATATATATCTACTAACTTACAAACTATAACTAAACTAAATAACACGTAAAGTTCTCCGAATATCAATTATCACTACAATATTTTTTAGTTTCGAAATGGGTTTTCATAGACAGATGGCGCTATCAAATGAAAATTATCGAATTATTTTGAAGTACTACTTACACTGCGCTTTGTAACGAAACCATAGCGCGATTCAGACAGGTACAACGCCATCTATCGAGCGCGCATACAATATTTATCGCAATACAATGGAGTTTTAGCTTTATTAATTTAATGAACTTTATGTATTATTTGTATTAATGATAGTCTATGTATTACATTTATATTATTATTTTCTATTCTATGTATGTATTCATCCAATTGAATAGGTACTTGAACAACGAACAAAGTTAACAATGCAGTCAAAATCCATACATAATGTTCTTGCCAAACCGCAAAAATAAAATTGTTTTCTATGGCATATAATTTTTTAATGTTTTTATAATTTTTCCTTTATATGTGGCTAATGACCTATCTTGGTGCAAAATTTGAAGTTTCTAAGTCTGCTAGAAGTACCTTAGATTTTTGATGATCTGTCAGTGAATCAGTGAGTCAGTGAGTGACAAAATGGTGTAACTTTCATCGACCGTAACTCCTAAACTATTAATTCATTTGGCGTGTAATTTCGAACTTAAGCTTGTTCTAATGCCTACTATTATTCACCGAAAACCTAAACTCCTAGCTTTGTCCACGTTGAAGATATAGGGGGGGCGAAACAGCCGCAAACCGCTTCGAGAAAAGATGGTACGGCCGTGCCCGTTTTGCTCGAGACTTGGCAGGGGCACTGCCGTGCCCCCAGATTATTACTATGAACTAGGAAAGTATTCGGAACTAAAAAAATATAGTTTATAAGACAGTAACTTTGATTGTTGATTTAAACTATGTTGAATTTGACTAAAGTAACGTGTATTAAATTATAATGAATATTTAATTTAAAGAGTTGTTTTATTTTAACAAAAAAAAATATTATTGATTGATCTATTACCCTCACTTCTCATGTACACTATCCATGCAAAACGTGGGTACTCTGAACACCAGGTGACAAAGTCACGTGATGTTCAGAAGTATTAGTACCTCTGCCAACCCCTTCGGGGATATTCGGCGTGAACGTTTATGTTATGTTATGTTTTACCCTATTAGAATGATTTTTAAACTACGTTTTTATTCCCACCGAGTAGCCATGGTACAGTTATTGGTGGTACTCATTGGGAAGAAAACACAAAAATCTGGTGATTGTTGTCTATTTATTGATTAGTCATTGTTAGTAGGTATGTGTTGTATTTTAGTTTATTCATAATTTATGTATTTATAAACTTATTATTTGAAAATATTTGCCATATACGTTCGGTAACATTATATGTTTGTCGTTATTAAAAGCATGAGAAAAGCCTTACCAAATTAACACAAGCAAGGCAAAATTGTTTTTGTGTCAACACCGATTGTGCGAAGGAGAGACATATAGGTTGTCACGCGCGTTATCTGTCTATAGTGCTAGACAGTGCTAGTAGCATAAGGCTTATGAGAGCGCGTATGTCACATGAGAAGTGAGAAACTGACAGATTGCTCATACAAAATCTGTCAGTATCTCACTTCTCATGTGACATACGCGCTCTCATAAGCCTCATGCTACGGGGGCAGATTTGGCTCCGAGCGACTACTACTTGTTCCCAAACCTGAAGAAATGCCTAGGTGGAAAAAGATTTGACAATGATGAAGTCATCTCGCAAACAAAGGCCTATTTTGAGGACCTTGACAATTCATTTTTTTTGGAAGGGATAAACAAAATTGGAGAAGCGTTGGACAAAGTGTATAGAGCTCAAGAGACTATGTTGAAAAATAATTTTTTTTTTTTATCAAAAAATCAGTGTTTTATTCCAAAAGTCACGGACTTATTGACCCACCCTCGTATAAGTGACAGTAAACTATGTTATATGTGATTTCAAAGTTTTGGATACTCTGGCATGCTCTCATTTAGAGCTAAAACTCAGAATAGATCTTTTACCATCAAAGAGAAATAAGAATCGCAGAAAGTTAAATAACTTCACAATATTCAAAATATGGTTCAGTTCAAACAATAACAAGAGAAAATGATGGGTACTTACCCATTACCAAATATCTTAAGTTTTTTAACAGCAGCCAGTAAATCTTCATTAGTAATATCTTGATGTTTTTTTGCTTTACCTCTAGCAGCTATGAGTCGGGTTCTTAATTCTTCAAGAGTAATCAGTCCTCCATTTTTATAACTAGTTGCCAAACATACTTCCACTACTTGAACTCCAAGTTCATAGTAAAAGTCACCAATGCCTGTAAAATTAAGTTGAATGTGTAATTAAATTAACTAATGAAAATCTTCGTTAACAAACATTATTTATATATTAGTAGATACAAGTCATATGATATTAACTATATCAATAAAGAAATTACAATAAGAAACAGGGTCCATATTGGCTCACATAAAATTCCAAACCATATTTGTTGTCTTTCTAATGATTTGTGTTCATATAATCACTCTTCATAATTTTGTTTGTCATACTTTATTTATTCATACTTTATTTATCCTCATAAGGCCTAATGACCTCAGATGATGACATAATATGGTTGTACTTATTACCTTTATTACCGCCCAGTGACCTCACATGAGAACATATTTAAATAATGGAAGTTTAGCCTATTGTGATCGGATGAGAACAAAAAAATATCCAGTTTTTTTTTACTGAAATCTATTGCTTACCATACATACAATATGCATAAAAAATATGAAATGTAGTTCGAACTCTTATAATATATTTTTTTAAGTTTTTTGTTCTGGGCTGATGCTGTTATGACAAATATGTGCTTATTTGAGGACAGTGGGACATAACATAACTAAGGCAATTTTTACGCTGGGCCTTACGAGGATATTCATACATTTTTAATACATAACAGTTAGTTGTCATAATTTTTATCAAGAATTTTTTTCTTTATTTCATAACATTCAATAATCATATTGTTTTAGTTAATAATATTATCTGTTGTGTTGAAAATTTTTAATGAGAGTAATTTTTTTTCAATAAAAACAATTTGTATATACATATAATTTAAATATAGATTATGCATATAAGGTGCTCGCTCCGCTGAGCTTCGCTCGCTTGTTTTATACATAACCTAACCTAACCTAGCTACATGTGACCTAAAGTTTCTTCCCCTGTAGGGGGCTTTCTTAGAACTAGATAAAATTCTTGATATCCAGACAATTAATAATAAATACTTACCAATTTCTGCATAACCCACCAGATTCTCCAATTGTACTTATTTATACATAAGTCATATGACAGATGATTTGGCTCTGCCACATATTTATTAAAAAGTAGATAATCGTAAAATGTTGTGAAAACTAAAATAAAATAAAATAAAATAAAATAAAATAATCATTTATTTCAAAATAAAAAGATAAATCTTTGTTTTTTGAACGTCAATTTTTAACTTAATACTAAGTTTACTTCGGATTCGGAAGGTGTTTTGTTGAGAGAAGAACCCGTAAGAAACTCGTCAACACACATCTTTTTTTACGTCCATTACAATTTTGGTGTTAGCCCGGAAACATCCTGCACAGAGCCCTGATGACACCAAGCCACTTCATCATTAATGTAATCATTGACATTGTAATAGGCTTTCGAACTAAGATTTCTTTTAACTGCTCCTTTGAATTTTGTTTCTGATAAATTTAAAATGTCCTCAGGTATTTTATTATACATTTTTACGCATAACCCCATGAAAGATGTATTAACTTTTGACAATCTGTATTTTGGTACTGATATTTTATTGTTGTCTCTCAGGTTTCGAATATGTCTGTCACAATTTTTCACAAAAGAGGCCTGATTCTTTCTTACATACATAATATTTTCATAAATATATTGACATGGCAGTGTCATTATATTTATTGTTTTAAACAATTCCCTCAGGGAATCTCGGGATCTCAAATTGTATATAGCTCTTATTGCTCTCTTTTGGAGAATAAATATGGAACCTACATCAGCTGCTCTGCCCCAGAGTAAAATACCGTAAGACATTACACTATGAAAATAGCTGTAATAAACTAATCGAGCTGTCTGTACATCTGTCAAATGTCTTATTTTCCTAACGGCATATGCACTATAACTTTGGAAGACCATGTTAAAACTTATTACTTTCTTGATTGAAAGCAGCTTTATCCATCTAAATTACCAGACTGGCGTTACAGAGATTTTATATCAAAGGTTAGACTTATAACATTTATACCTAGGTTATTTTAGAACATACATACATATACTCACCCCATTAATTGGCGTAATTGTTAATTACCCCATTGGGGTAGGCAGAGACTATCGATTGTCACTTTGTGCAATCCTTGCAAACCTCTCTAGCTTCATCTACATCCATCAATCTTTTCATACACATGCTCTTTTATTCTTCATACTTCAGATGCCTGCCTTTTTGAGCACACTCTCAATTTGGTCCAAGTGTGTCTTCCATGGTCATCCTTTACTACCATTACCTTCCACATTAGCTCTATAGATATATGGGTGAATATTTTATAACTGGGCAAATTCAGATCAGTTTTTAAAAAAAAATATTTATCAGTTTATTACAATTAATGACTATGTTTAGATTGAGCATACATTTACAAATATAAATATGTTTGAGACCCGCAAGTTTAATGGAAAATTTGCCTTTTATAAGCAAATTCAAAAAATCTGTATACAGGAAAATGACTAGTCCCACAGGAAAATGATAAATGAACGAATAATCATGTAATTCATTAATGTTTTTCCTGTTTTTCATATCATTATACTATAAGTACGATAAAACTTTGTTAAGGCTTATTCTTGACTTATTACAAGTAAGCAATACTCTCAATTCAGTTCCCGTTTGAATAATATATAAAAAAACATGGTCTCCTCAAGAAATGAATTCTTATTTATTTTCTGAGTAAGACTTTATTATATTCAAGGGGGTGGCATTTAGTCACTTGTTTATGTTTCTGAATGCCTTTTATAATTTCTTTAGCTGTTATTTACATGCATATACCCTGGTGAAAATAAGAACATGTTTGAAAAGATTAATGGATATGAATAAAGACAGGGAGGTTTGCCAGGATAGTTCAAAATGAAGTTATCTGCCTATCCTAATGGAAAATAATGGCGTGAATATATATGTAAGTACATCCTTAGTATCTCTGTTACTAGTCTGTTCAGTGCCATTAGTTCCCATTGAGGTGGCAGACACCTATCTCCACTTTCTAAGATCCTAGCCAACCTTACAAGATTTGTCTACATCATCTGTGCTTTGCCCTTTAATTCTACACACTTTAATCTGCAATTTTAAGCCAATTCTCTATTAAATCATTTTTTTATTCTGTTTTAAAATTACCATCTACATTGGCTATAATCTCCATATTTATCATAATATTTAAAACAACCATCCTGTACCTGTCTCCAAGCGCTTTCCCTTGTAGGTTCCTTTTATGGGAGTATTTATTTAACTTCGTTTCTTCCTTCAGAAAATCTAAGGGTAAGGTTTTCTTAACCCTTCACAGTTTGAACACAGTTTTCCCTTTCGAATTTGGCTTTGGGAACGGGATAGAAATCACCTTCTCTTTGAGAGGCAAAAGCTATAAAACCTTCATTTTGTTAAGCTTTCTTTTTCGCTGGGTTACTCTTATAAATGGAAAGAAAGAAGAAGAAAAGAAAAGACATTAAAATTAGCTGCTTCTTTAGTTGCTGCCGTTGCCTGAATATCGTTATTCACACTGCATCTTTTACGAAACACACATTTTGTTACGCGATCAGATAATCTTTTATTATTATATACTGAGCTGTTTGTGTTTCACTACTGGGGCAAAAACCTTTTTTTTCTGATAGATCTCGTCTCTGTTGCTTTCACTCTGCTTTCAAGCTTCTTATGCCAAACCAAACATTCGCTGCCATAAATAAGCGTAAGAATAAAAAAATGCACCATGCGCTGCTATTCAGTACCCCATTTACGACATTACCCTTTTTCACTTTTCTTATTGCATGATAGTCTTAAATTTTTGGAGTGATAGTGATATTATTTTTTGTACAGGAGCCTCTGGCAAATGCTTGTGATATCTGATAAATTGTTACTCATTCTTATTGTTCATGCTGTACATCCTCAAAATGGTGGTAGTAGAGTTTAGAAGTTGTGAGAATTTTTAAATGTGTTACTTTTTTAAATCTCTTACACTGCGATATTTTAGCTGTATCTGCCAACCCTCATTAGGAAAAAATATCGTGAATGTAGGTATTAGTTTTTCGTGAGTCTTCTTTATTTTTATTATAAAAACATAATATTTTAACGTTAATAAGCGGATTGATTTAAGTTTGTTTTAGGCAATATAATGTCCCTGAAAGAAAGGTAACGCAGTATAGAACCTTGAATTCATCCATAGTTTAAAACAAATGTGTTTACCAGTTAGCATCACTGTCTGCATACCTAAATTAAATCATTCACTTGTATTCACTTGCAATTTTGGATTAATCTTTGTTTCAATACTTAAAACCCATAAAATGTACTGTTAATTGTTCTACAACACTAATACATTATATCCATATCCCTGGATAAAGGGGTGATATTCAAAAAGTAGCACTATGCAGTTTTTCTTGTTCATTAGAAACATAACTAGTCATAATCCTGGCTGGATGTCATTTTCCTGATTTGAATATGACAGGAAAATGACGCCAGGTAAATGATTTTTTAACATAAAAGTTTACTTTACACGTAAAATCATGCAAAAAATGAGGAAAATGTATCAAGGCATATGGTAGTATCAGTAAAAACACCACAAAATGTGAATAATCATGTTATAACTTATTCTTTGATCAAAATAATTGATGACAGACTAATGACTAAAATGGCGGTCACGGCAGGAAAACAAATGGTTCAGATAGATTATTTTGATCAGGGAAATGAAAACGCGAAACTTGTTGGAGTGGCAGAGGTCAGTAAAGTAGCACCTATACCATGCACTATGGCATACTCACCGTCATTTTGCTTATAAAGATTCAAGTTCAAACAAACTTTACACAGGATAATGACGCGCATGAGTGTCGCCAGAACTTTTTTTTAATAAAAATTGGAAAATGTTTATGCAATATATAGAAAAATACTCATGAATTAAGATGACATATTTTGTCACCAGAATGTTTAAACGCAAATATAATATTTATATTCATATTAATTATTTTGTTGGCGTAAAGATGAGAACCAAGTAATGTCCCCTGACAGGAAAATGACTATTTACCCTTATTTTTGAAGTTTTCACTTAATTAGAATCCTGTGAAAAGCTCCGAAGTTTGGTACGCAAGTAGAATATTAAACTGATTTCCGGTTTTTAATGTTATTACAAACATTACTTAGAAATAAATAAGAAAAATCCCCCGGGCCCCGTTTTGGCCGGTTATAAAATATTCACCCATATACCTATTACCAATTTCCTACCATCCATCTTCTCGATGTGCCCAAACCATCTCAACATTCTTTTTTCTATCTTACTTACAATATCATCTTTTACACCACACCTTTCCCGAATCGCGTCATTCCTCACACCATCACATAACTTTACATAACAAACTTTTCTGAGGGACCTCATTTCTACTGCATTCACGCTTCTTCTGCCACACCCAACAAGTAGTAACAAGAACAGGATCTTGCACAGCCATTCTGACCTTTTCGAACACCAATTGACTAGACATTAGACTATCCAGTGCTCCATTAATCTATTTTAGTGAAATTATCTTTCTGAAAAGCGCTCCAATGCCCTAGCTTAACGGCTACACAGTAAAATATAAGGGTCATATCACCTACCTAACACAGACCAGAACCCTTTCCCAGAAGCTAAGGGGTCCACGCCAATTGCTGCACACATTTCCTGAAATTGCCGCCTAAACTGAGCATCCTTTTTGATTTCATTTTTGTGTTTGGTAGCGAACTCTTCCAAGTTTTCTCTAAACACTTCTAACTGCTTAGACATCTGTTGGAACTGGTTCTCTTGTATTTCCGTTCCTTTCTCTTTGTATTTCTCCTGCTCAAACTTCTGTTTTTGTATAGCCCCAACACCTGCACGGCGCCTCATTTTGATAAAGTTATAGAGGCCAGAATTATATGATAAGCAAAGTATTATTGCTTTTCAATTTTATCTGTTCATTTCAATTAATTTTATAATTAAATAGTAATAATAGTATTCGCCTGGATTTATTATTGTTTTGTTTTGACTTTTTTCAAATAAGAATTTTAGCTTAATGGCCTTTATTTACAGTAAGCTAAGTTAATTCGCCAATGACAATTAATAAAGTATGGAAGGAAGTTGTCTCATTTCTCGGTACCTTTACTTAAAATCTCAGACCAACTAGAACGGGACGCGCCTGTTGAAGCGAAAGAGGTCGTATGACAATCTAAGTTCTATAATAATTTCATTGTTGTCTATCCTTCTTTTTTACATGACATATATCAAATTTTGTTATTTATTATTACTTCTGATTTTTACATGTGAACAAGTTGATTAAAATAAATTCTTAACTACAATTTATTTTAATCTTTCATTTGCACATAAATCCACCTTCTGGTGTCATATCTTTAATCGCGATGGTGGGTGATCTGTTTTTCAGAAAAACTGCATGTCGGACAGCTTCTGCCCAGTAATGCTTTCCTAATCCAGAATCTTGTAGCATTGATCGTGCCTTTTCACAGATTGTGCTATTAGCCCTCTCGGCTACCCCATTCTGTTCGGGTGTATACTCGACTGTCATCTGGTGTACTATTCCACATCGCTGAAAATAATTGTTCATTTGCTTGTTAACAAACTCTCCTCCATTGTCACTTCTGAGAACCTTCAGTTTTCTTCCACTTTGTTTTTCAACAAACTCTTTGAATTGTATAAACTTCTCATAAACTTCATTTTACAGTTTCAAAAAATAAATAAACGTTTTTCTCGTAAAATCGTCTATGAATGTTAAAAAATACCTATACCCACTAATTGACTCTACCTCCATGGGTCCGCATACGTCTGCGTGTATTAATTCTAACATATTTGAAGCTCTCGTAGCTTTTCCTTTCTGAAATGGCTGTTTGGTTTGTTTGCCCATTATGCAGGATACGCATTCTATTTTATTAATAGATTTGGGAAAACTTACCCCTTTAGCCGGTTTATCTTTAAGTAATATGAGATTTCTTACACCAAGGTGTCCCATCCTACGATGCCATAACATCAACTGATCATCTTGAGTAGCTGAAGAAAGTGCAGAACCCTGTAAACAGCACTTAAGTTTATATATGCCTTTTTCTTCTACACCTTTTAATACAGCCTTTCCTCTTATCTCACATTCATCTCTTTTAAAGATCTCACATCCAGATTTTGTAAATACCACAACATTTCCCTTTCTCGCAATGGCATTCACACTCAATAAATTTGAAGATCATTTCGGTACATATGTTACATTTCCTATAGTCAAACCAATCTTGTCACACTCTACAGTCCCTTTACTTTCACCCAAAACTAGATTTCCATCAGCACACATAACTTTTAAAGGTTTTTCGCTTTTATTTAACTCTTTGAAGCACGACATCCGATTTGACATATGAGTAGAGGCTCCAGAATCTATAATCCATTCTTCTGAATCTTCAGCTTGTACTATTCCTAAAGCAAAGCCTTGCATTGCTTCCTTCCTTTTATTTGGGTTGTCGGAACAGACATTAGCTTTATGTGGCCCTCCACATATAAAACACTTTATCTTATTCATATGTTTTTTAAAGTTCTTTCCTTTTTGCTTCTTACTCATAAGTGCACTGTTTTACCTTAAATGACTCTGGTGGTAATGTTCTTCCATTTGAAATAGTTTTGTTTTAACGTAATCTGTAGTAGCTTAGCATTAGTGCAATATTGCTGTTTTCTATAGCGAGTCTCATTGGTTGGAATTCACTAGTCAAACCTTGGAGAATGAGGACAGCCAAAAGTTCATCATCTACTTCCTTTCCTAAATATGACAGTTCTTGCGAAGTACGCATAATTCCAGTAACATAATCTCTAACCGTTGGGAAATTCTCTAATTTCATTCCGACTAATTTTGATAAAAGTCGACATCTATTATTTAGACCCTTGTCTTTGAATGCGTCTCTTAAAGCATTCCATGCTTCCTTGGCGGTTTGTGCTCTTCGAACATGAACTAGACAGTGGGGTCTTACCATCAGACAAATCTTTGCCCGAGCCTTCTGATCTCGTTTCACACCTTGGGCATCAGTTGGAGTTTCACTTGTGAACTGCCATAAATCATCATGAATTAGATTTAATTCCATGAAAAATTTCCATTGGGAATAATTACTCGCATCGCACCATCCAATTTCTCTATTGATGGTAGGCTTCCCGAACTTCCCGAGGGTGAATCTCTTGAACTTGCATTTGAACAATCATTTGACAACATTTTTATTCTGGGCTCAATAACCTATGAAGAGTTGATACCGAAGGATGAAGAAATTGTGTATATTAATGTAGATCATAATCCACAACAAGATTTAGTTAACACTAATTATGATATTAATCATACAGTAGAGGAAACTGATAATAGGAATCTGCAATATGAAGATGTCTATCAACAATCCGTAGATGTCAATCAGCAGACAGCAGAAAGAATTCAGCAAGTTGAAAATGATAGTAGTCCAGCAGTTGAAACAAGAAGTGAAGAAAATATTCTTGAACCAACTACAAGAGAGAATGACGAAAACGAAGATGAGATGGAAGAATTTGTTGATTGTGAGCCTATTACAGACAATGAAGAGATACCCTTGGAAGAAGGTGGTCGTAGATATCCACTAAGAGATAGGAAGCCAAAACTTTTTCCTGATTATATACTATATCAAGCAGCTGAATTGATTCAAGATCCGAAAACCATTCAAGAAGCACTATCTAGAAATGACAGTGAAGAGTGGAGAAAAGCTGTCCAGGAGGAGTTGGATGCTCTCCAGAAAAACCAGACTTGGAAGTTGGTTAAGAGACCGAGTAAATGTCACGTCATTGATTGTAAATGGTTATCCATATCCATACTAATATTATAAATGGGAAAGTGAGTTTGTTTGTTTGTTTGTTCCGATTTCACGCCGTAAATACTAAACCGATTGCTTTGAAATTTTTTAGACGTGTAGTTAGAAGTCTAAATTAAATAATAGGGTACTTTTTATCCCGGAAAAAATATGTTCCCATGGGAAATCAAAAATATTGTTTGCTTACTAAATGCATTGGAGATGGCGCTGTGTATCGTTTAAAACAACGTAAAATATTGTAAACTAATATAAAAATCAAAATTTAGAAGCTTAATGGTACGGTAATGGATCCCCGAAAATAAGGAACTCCCGAGGGATGATGTACCATTTTTTCATCGTATACATTTTTTTTTACATCTACTTATATTGCAAACGAATATTAACATGTAAATTTAGAAGCTAAATGAAACGACGACGATTCCTTGAAACTAAGGAATCCGCAAGAGTTCTCATAGGAACATCAAAAACCTTAACTCATATATGGCTCAATATATTGCAGCGATTATTTTTATCATCGATGGAATTCACATCAGACACTTTGTTAATGTTCATAATGGAAAGATGAAGGGGTTTCATCAATTTAAATGACAAATTTGTTTATCAATAGTAAGACTAATATGAAATAAAGCGTAATAAAAATTTGACACCGCCCCGGTAACGTCTCCGTGGCGTAGCGGTATAACTAACTACTATGAATATTTAATTAGAACTATTATGAATCAATCGTCCCGGGTTCGTATCTCAGGTAATTCAAGCTTTTTGTAAAAAAATGTTTTGTTAGCTTAAAATAACACTATATATAATAATAGCAAGCACTATCCCTTCAATTTAGCGATTATTTTGGAAGGAGATCCACCACTAATCATCCCTATATTGCCGAGCAATCGCTGCAAGCTCTCCCACTATCACCAACGGTCAGTGTAGGGGGCAGCACCGGGCCGTCGCCGCAGCGCCAAACTACTATCCGTATCTGTACTTACTAAAGATATTCTCATTTCTGAACATAAAAACTTGGTATATTTGTTTCATGATTCTTATGAACAATTGAAAAGGAATTTTTGGAACTCAACCCCTAACGGGTTGATATAGCAAATGAAAGTTAATATTGAGTTTTTTTACATTTTATAATAAAACTTGGTGCGATTGAATTTATGAAATCCATCTATCAATCATTCATGAATATATGCTAACAACCATAAATTCCATAAAAGGGTAGCCATAGCTTCGGAGATTCTTCATCCAATTTTGGAAATATATTGATAAAAGATAGGTTAATAAAGGTTGTTAGTGATGGGTCACAAACTGCATCGCCCAACAATCACTTAAAAAGCCTCAATGTCCTTTATGTCATTTACAATGCCCGCGGGATTATAAATATAAAAAACAGAAGTTGAGATAGTGTTTCGGTATTTTGGTATTATGTAAACTGGATGCAAAAAATGAAGTCCACGCGGACGAAGTCGCGGGGCAAAAAGCTAGTTTAAAATAAAGGACGAAGGGGGGAATAGAAAACGATATAAAGCGAGGCTGGTTGCAAGAAGTTTTACCCAAAGATATGGAGTAGATTATGATCAGACCTTTGCTCCAGTCGTACGACATAGCTCCCTCAGAACATTATTGGCTTTTGCAGCTTATAGTGGATTAAAGGATGTGAAAACTGCATTCTTAAATGGAGATTTGTCTGAAACCATATACATGAAACAGCCGGAGGGTTATGAAATAAATGGTGAAGATTATGTATGTTTATTAAAGCGGTCCTTATATGGATTGAAGCAAGCTCCAAGGGAATGGAATCGTAAATTAAATAAGGAGTTATTAAATTTAGGTTTTATCCAATCTCTTAATGAACCTTGTGTTTACGCAAGATATAATGGATCAAAGATAACTATATTAACAATATATGTAGATGATATGCTAATATTTTGGAATGATAACCAGGAGCTAGAGAAAGTTAAGAAAGGTTTGATGTCTAAATTTGAAATGAAAGATCTCGGAAATGCAGAGTATATATTAGGGATGCGCATCACACAAAATGATAAAGAGATTAGAATTGATCAAGAGAGGTATATTAATAAAGTGTTAAAATCTTTTGGGATGATTGACTGCAAGAGTGCATCAACACCTTCAGTACCTGGTCAAAAGCTTGAGAAACCAGGACTAGAACACATAAATAATAAGAATATACCATATCAAACTCTAATTGGGTCATTGATGTACATAGCGGTGTGTACAAGGCCAGAAATTGCGCATGTAGTTAACTATCTTAGTCAATTTAACAGTTGTTATACTGAAAGCCACTGGACGGCTGCTAAAAGAGTATTAAGATATTTAAAGGATACCACAACAGAACTGTAGGACTGACCTATAGTAAAGATAAAAATCTTGATTCTGTAGTGGGCTATGCAGATGCAAGTCATGGTTCATGTCATGATAGAAAATCCTACACAGGAATAGTTTTTCTATGGCAAGGAGGAGCTATTAACTGGGAAAGTAGAAAACAAAAGACTGTAGCTCTCTCTACTGCAGAGGCTGAATATGTCGCAATATCTGAAGCAGCTAGGGAAGCTATCTTTCTTAAGAGGTTTATATCTGAGATAACTTTCAAGGAGGAGAAGCCTATTAGAGTTTTTAGTGATAGTCAATCTGCTATTGCAATTGCGCAGAACCCTGTACATCATCAGCTAACAAAGCATATAGACGTGCGCCACCACTTTGTGAGAGAAGTAATTGAATGTGGACATATGAGGTTGGACTATGTGGAGACAGCACGAATGGTAGCTGATACTTTGACAAAGTCTTTACCGAAAGGAAAATTTGAATGGTGTGTAAAAGGGATGGGTCTAGAGAAATGAAATTAAGGAGGAGTGTTGAAGCGAAAGAGGTCGTATGACAATCTAAGTTCTATAATAATTTCATTGTTGTCTATTCTTCTTTTTTACATGACAAATATCAAATTTTGTTATTTATTATTACTTCTGATTTTTACATGTGAACAAGTTGATTAAAATAAATTCTTAACTACAATTTATTTTAATCTTTCATTTGCACATAAATCCACTGCATACTGCATATTAATGATAGCAGAGTGCTATCATAGCGCCTTCATAAAGAACTCAAAACATTTTTTTCTGCCAATTTTTGCGGGTGCGAGGAAAACTACATACGCATACACACACACAGAAGTAAAATAATTTTCGTCTTTGCAGGCACTACAAGCCTAAAAAAACAACTACACACTTATTTTCTCACATACTTACTAAAAAATCCTGTACGCAACAAATAAACATTTAGAATTACATTACTAAAACATAGAAAATAATAGGGCTACGGATCCTTTAACAATTTAGCGACATCGATTAATTTGAATGAATGGGTGATTGGAAAATCTTCTACTGTGATTAAATCAAATGAAAAAGGTATTATCGTATATTTATTTATTTATTCCACATGTAATTAAGTAAGGTATAGGTAATGTTTAAGTTTATTACAAAAATAGAATCTTCATGAAATAACTGTTTACGAAATAATGGTGCACCACCAATCATGTTTCAAAATTGAGGAATATAGCGCGCGTCTTTACTATATATACTATCACTTTAGTGCCGTGGTTCTTAACCTTTCCTGTAAACAAGTATGGGAATTGAGCTATGCCATAGCCAATTTTTAATAATTGAACCACACAAATTGAAACGACAATTATGTTTATTATGTGAGAAATTCGGCATGCAAAGTTTTACAAAAGTGGTGCTGATTACGAAACCATTTCGAGATATTATGTTTTTAAAACATATTTTCTTGAAATTAAATCAAACAGAGCTAAGATGACCGTTATTTTAGCAAAAAACTGTAACAGTATTTGGCCTTCAGCGTTATGTCAAAGACATTCGTTCTTGCAGTTTTTTAATAAAACATCGAAAATCATAGGTTTGTTTAGTATAATATCGTAATAATTTCGTTTGGGATCACAAATTCGTGAAATATTTTGCAATTAGCAACATTTTTACTAAACATTTCGCTTTATTTGCATGTCGCTACGTGATATTTTCAATCGATGACGTCATTAAGTACAAAAGTTGAACAATCTTAAAAAAATCATAACTTTGCAATTACTCATTATAAATGAAAAATATTCAAATCAGTTTTTTATTTTCGTGATTGCTATCGAATAAAATATTTAATAAATACCAAAAAAAACTTTGCATACCGAATCGCACGTTTAGGTAGTAGTAAAGAAATACATAAATCATACAGGTAACTGTTGTGAAGGTTGATATGTTTTGCATTTGCAAGTTCGACAATGGTGGTTCGGTTTCACTCAACGCGCATTTCATGTCATGTCAACATTTAGACGGTATCTGGCCTTTGTTTTTAATGTAACAAGAGTTGAGAAACCCGTTTCACATTAGTTTTGTAAGTGCAAATGGAACCAACATTTTAAAGCTCTGTGAGCTATAAAAGGGTATTTTATTTTGGCCAAAATAAAGCAGCACTCCATTTTTTTTTAAATATTTCGTGTTTTGGAAACGAGTTAGTATCAAAGTATTCAATCATAATATTTTATTTTACATACATTGCTTCAATAAATCATTTATTAAATCACTCATTAAAAAAATTGTGTATCGATAGGTGCGGTGCCACATCTCCTTTACAATTTGTTATGTACATAGGGTTACCATTCATTGAGATTTGTCTCATGCAAAAAATGGTTAGCCTATTGGAACATAAATGAAATAAGTTTACTTTTTGTTTTTTAATTAAGCATCACTTCAAATAGTTGAACTAGTTGAAATATTTATATTGGATTAAAATATCAAAAAAATATATTTAAGTAATAACAAAAACTCCGGTTTTGCTCATAAATTTGTAGCAATATTAGTAACTCTGAAGCAGTAAATACAGCAATTGATTAACATACCTACATACATATACTGACGGCTTTAAATCCTATAAAAGGGGTAGCTAGAGCTTCAGAATTAGAAATTTCACAGCCACTTTTGGAACTAAATTGGGGAAAGACGATAGAAATAAAAAGTATCGTCGGTGAAGGGTCTCCAACCGTATCGCCCAACAACCAGTCAAAAAGCCTAATACCCTTAATCGCCTCTTACGTTTGTAAGAAATTAGTAACTTTGTTTGAAATTAGGTGTAGGTGTTTACCTACGGCAAGAAATGGGGAATTCTAAGCCGGCACTACACGGCAAATTCATAAAGTAACGTGTTTATAATAACGTATTTAAGTCTTAATTATCATATAATGAACGTCGAGATTGAGCAGCGGGATCTTATAATGACTTATATCAATCGATATGATATTAAAAAGTTGGTCGAAGTCAGGATATGAATCCTTAGGTACCGCATGCATTTAAGTCCGAGCCTATTTTCTACTGATCTATCAACATTTTAATATTTTAATTTCGTGACATTTCTGCTCCGTAATCAGTTCCTTAATTTTCTTTCCGTAAATGCATTAAAAAGCATTTTAAAAGCACACACAACCATACAGAAAAAATCTGTTTCTCATATTGATGTTCTTATCATAGAACATAATCATCCAAAAAATTGTCATTTATTTCTGCTAGCAATAAATGAGGCTAGTACCTAGTACCTACAGTAGCTAAGTTAATTTAAATATAATACAAGTAAAAGAAAACAAAAGAATTAATATAGCATCCCTGGTGGGGATCGAACCCACGACCTTTGGATTAGAAGTCCAACGCGCTATCCTCTGCGCCACAGGGACAGTTGTGAAGTGAGGCGAAATAAGCTAATAATATGTCACACTCGCACACATCTACACCTTACACTTACAAGTACACAACTGATAGCGATTTATATTGTTCAGATTCTTTTATCAACATATCCATCTGCTACTACTCGGCAACCAAGGCCAGCCATTACAATAGCATTAAATAATTGAATATTATTTTTATCATGCTATAGTTTTTCCATGAAACTGTATTCTTTTACAACATTAAGACAATAAGTTCTTTGAATTACTTTTCAGTTCCCTTTCTCAATGTCAACAAAACCTCAATGTTGAGTATCCTAGCAACCGACTGTCAAAACAACCCAAAACAAAACAACAAAAAGGTTTCAGGAAAAAAATAACTAAATTTCAGGTTTATTGTAAGAAATATATTAATGTAACATTAGACATGCATTTTGGTGCGTTAAGTTAATTAAAGTTAAAGGAAACCCAGCGACAAAATGGAAGTTGATCAGTCGCAAGCCCAACTAAATAGCGAAGCATTTAGTAAATTCATATCAGACTTATTTGAAAAAAATGGAGTACTAAATGATCTAAGAGCTCATCTGCGCTCACAAATATATCATTTACTTAAAAATGAACAAGATGGTAAGTTACCACATTGTTTTTAATGTCCATAATTTTATTTTTGCATAATCATTTTATTGCATTGCTATGCAGGCAGGCATAATGCAGCGGTTTTCACATGAAATGTGTGTTTAAATAAGTAGCAAACTCTAAATTAATACAGCAGTAACTTTGTTAATGCCTTAAAAGTGGAATTATTATCAGCATCCCTTTGGTAATAGTTTGGTTAGCATTTTTTGAATATAATATTTACCATATAATGTTTATATTAATACTGAGACTAAGAAACATTCTCTACTCAAACTCGAACGGTCACGCGATAATCCCCAAAAGGGTTGACGAAGGTACTAATACTTCTGAACATCACGTGACGTTGTTACCTGTACCCACATTTTGCTTGGACAGTGTACTCAACTCATGTGATAGGGGGCAGGCCTATTGCTGTTTTGTATGAATACACTATCCCATGATAAATTACAACTTAGCCATGTGGGATTCCTCACAATGTGTTACCTCACCGCTAGTGTGTAGGTGTAGTGTAAAGTGGTGTAGGCCCAACCCTGGATTCAAACCCTCATTGTCTGCACAATAAGCGGTTTTCTACCCACTGAGCTATCACAGTTGTTAATGTAACATTCTCTTATATTCTAGTATTCAACCCAAAACTTCTGTGATATTTCTCATTCCAAAGCTCTGGCTACCCCGTTAAGGGATTTATAGCCATGAGAATATGTGTGTATGTATGGACTTCTGTGATGGACATAGTATAGTACAGTATTGTATAACTACACTCCCTTACCTAATGCTCAGTTTGGGGACAAATTGGGATGTTGCTTCTCAATATTAGATGATGCATATTTAAGAATAAAGGGTTGTTTGTCAAATAAAAAATCTTATTTTGTAAATGCTCTAAGCATTCATTCCAGCTTTTTCTAGGAAATTCCGAATAACAAAGAGCACTAAGTTTCTTCCATTTAGTCTTGCAATAAGAAGTAGTTTTCTTTTATTTATAATACATTTTCATTTTTGAAATGGATTTTCACAAGCAGGCAACAAAGTTTGATGTCTGGAAAAACATTATTTGTAAAAAGATTTATTTATTTAATTTTTTTTTAACAAAGACTAATACCGAGCTCTATTAAGTATGAATCAAATCTTTTTGTATGTGATTGAGTGAGTAAATCAACTTTTTTTTTAAATATTGATTATCTCAAGTGACTTGATTATCTCAACTTCTCCCAAACTGAGCATTAGATAATGGGGTGTACTTATATCCTAAGCTGTGGTTTTTACCATCTGGCATGAAAGTTTTAAAGTGTCTGCAACCACTTATATTATAAGTATTAAAGTGTCAATAAATACAATGAGTTTCCACAGTCAACAAGGCATGGCAGGCCACTGCAAGTGCACCAACCAGTATTAACAATACTAAAGTGTGAGTACAGTACAGTACTAAAGTGTGGGTAAAGGGTGCATTTTTACAAAGAAAATCTAACAAACTCTTTGTGATGTTATCTACTTGATTTCTTGTGGACATAGTTGTTAATAGGGTCATCTGTATAGCAAGCACGAGCGCTATTTTATCGACACGATAACGGTTAGAATGAGATGGCAGTATACGATACTAAGTAAGTGCGTAAGAGATGGCTGCTTTATCCCACGCGATAACTAGTTTAAACACGGCTCGTGCTTGCCCTTCTGGTTAGATAAAAATATCTACACTCACATAGAAAAACAGTTTAGCCAAAATCTTCATGAGTAACCCATTTCTTCCTATTGGTGTTGTAAACGAAATCGCTATTTAAAGGTGAATGTTGGGTCATGTGGAGGGAGAACTATCACCAACCAGTTATAAGATTAAACTTTATTAAATTTTTGCTTTATTTATTTCAGGAGACCAACCAAAATGTAACAAGTTAAAGAATCAACGCTTGAAGCCAAAGTCTCAAGCACTTAATATGCTTTTATCAGAATATTTAATGAATGAGGTAAATAAATACAAGCAAACTATGTACCTAAAACTGTAAAACGAAAAATAAAAAATTTAGTTTTAAAAAATATAAACTGAATCACATTTTTTTTGGACTTTAGCAATTTTTTTTCTAATTATATGCTAATAAATAACTATTGATAGATATTAGACACCTTCAAAGACATACACAAAAATAAAACCTTTCTTGTGGGTACACTGAAAAACCCCAGTAATAAAAGATGTGTGAGAGTATATCACGCCTTATGTTACATGAGCTGCTATATACCGTACAAAATTTATAAATTAGTCAAAAGAGTACATAATCTTTAAGTTAGTCAAAAAATACATGATGATTGTGGTCCCTCTTGCCTCTAAAATGGGGGCTGATGACAAAATGGTGATTTTATATGGACAAGTCCTTGAGAGCCCTCTTCCTTCCTTGACAAGTCCCCTCAATACCTATACAAAGGTATGCATCCTACTTCCCTACCACTACCACAGCCCCTATATTATCGAGGGTCCACTTCTGAAAAAAAATCTCCACCATGCTGGACTTTTATAGTTAGGAGGCTAACAACAACTACACTGAAGCTGAGAACAACTATTCAGCGAGCCCTCTCACGCAAATGTATAAGTTTACCCCCTGGGAATTGAACCTTTGAGTTGTTGTCTGAATCCTGACACTGTAAGACGACAAAGGGAGTCCCTCTAACACAATATTAAAAAGTTGCTGTTCATAATATTAAAACAACACTTATAGAACACAATAGTACAATAGTTTTGGACTGATTTTGATGCTGCTGATATATTTGGCTTTATTAGACTGCTTTATTTTCTTTACAAATATTACAAAATAATAATGTATGTTAATATATTCTAGGACTACAACTACACAGTATCAGTGTTCGTGTCAGAAATTCCCCTGACGGATATGAAAACTTACAATTTCGCTCAGCAGCTGTTGAACTGTGAGCACGGGGACGAGATTCGACAACACAGGTTTAATGAAACCGACGTGAATACTATTTTGGAACATTTAGGTAAGTTTATCGTATCGTTAACCTCAATCCTATTAATATTATAAATGTGAAAGTTTAGATGTTTGGATGTTTGTGTGTTTGAGGCAAAAAGGCTCCTCAAGTACATAATGTATATGAATGAAATTTGGCAGAATGCAAGATAATGACCCAAATTGTAACATAGGATACTTTTTATCCCTGAAAAATTTGACCAATAAAATATCCACGCCTTATTGAACTAAGAGCACCGGAAAAAACGCCTTATACTTTGCCATTAAAGCAAATTTGACAGTACAAAGTCTGTTGGGTCAGCTAGATTATCATAATTATTTCCTAACTAGTGGATCGTCCCAGTTTCGCACGGGTAGCGTTGTTTATTTAAATATCTGAGGTTTCTTTCTTCAGTCACTGCTCAAGCATTGTGAAATTCAGCGCAATGTTTTCAATTTATTAAATTTATAGCACTCCCTAAACAGTGTAGTTTTATGATTTTAAATGCGCTTTGATGAACGGTTCAGTATTTCCGTTTAATAGCAAATTTTGGAATAAAACGCTATGAAGTATTTATAACATCTAAAAAATAAATCATTACGTGATGTAGGATGCAACTACTGGCGCCATCTAGTATGTTATATGTAAATTAGTAAAGATTTGGTTTTGATCACGGGCGCGATGGCTTATTTTATGTATGATTTCGGTGTTTGTCTACCGATTTCTATGATTCTTTTTTTATTGAATAGGTAATAATGTAACCTTTTTAAAATTAGGGATGAGTGAGAGGTTTACAAACGTAAGAGTAAACAAATATAATCAGAATGTTCCGAACTGCTAAGCTATAAGGAATTACACGTGTTATTGTTAGTCAACCGTAAAAGATAGACAAAAACTGTTGAGGATTTTTTTTAGATAATTTTATGAAAAATATTTCCGTCACACATGATTTCTATGTAAGTTTAACCATTGAGGCTGCACACGCGACGGAAGCTTAAAAAATGGAGTAACTTCTCCCGTTTTCCCAAATTTTTTTAAAATTCCCCTTTACTACTACTCTGCTGGAAAGTATACAAAAACCTGCGCAGGTGTATGAAAAATAATTGTACCAAGTTTCGTTAAAATCCGTCGAGTAGTTTTTGTTTCCATAAGGAACATACAAACCGACAGACAGACAGACAGACAAAAATTTTACTGATTGCAGTTTTGGCATCAGTATCGATCCCTAATCACCACCTGATAGTTATTTTGAAAATATATTTCATGTACAGAATTGACCTCTCTACAGATTTATTATAAGTATAGATTAAGTACTTTTACCTTTACTTAATATACATACATATACTCACGGCTATGAATCTTTTGAAGGGGTAGCCAGAGCTAGGGAATAAGAAATTCCTCAGCCACTTTTGGAAGTTGCGTGGGGAAAAGATGGTGGAATAAAGGTTTTTGGTGATGGGTCTCCAACCGGGAGAAATGGGGTAGTGTTATTCTAAGCCACACAACACGGCACTTTACTTAATATGCAAATGAATTTTTCTTCGCTCCTGGAATAATAATCTGTATGCCAATAATATTAAAAGTAAGTACGTTTTAAGTTATTTTATTAAACAAGTGACAGAAGTAACAAAAAGAAAAACCTAAACTAATTAATGTAGTTAAAAGAAACAGATGAAAAATATTGACAAGGACAAACTCATTGTGTACAAATTTGAAAATTTCTCCTAGAAATATATTTCTTACAGAAATCAAACTACTACGCTTTTAAAAATGATGGTATTTTTTTGTTGTTTTTTTTCAGGTATGGATGCAGGGTCAAAGCAAGCAGTGGCGATTCTGAAATCGTACCATGACAGTAAATCACCTCTTTTGGGATGTATTCTTGACAACATGTCAACTATGAAACAAAATACCGATGAAGGTAGGATATCAAAAATAGTACTTTTATATAATTTGAATGTTTATTGTTCATTAAAACCTCATGTGGGGATCATTTCTAATAAATAAAGGATAAATGAAGGAAAGATATGTGGGTTTGATCCCCGCTGGCCTCGAAATTTTTCTTTCCTTTATTTATCCTTTGTTTATTAGTACTTTTATAACTTACTATATCACTCTTTTAAAACAAGTTTTTAGGTTTTCTGTGTGCTAGTTAATATTTTTAATGTTTTTTTTTTATTTTACGGTGATAGGCCTGCCTCCTATCACGTGAGTACACTGTCCAAACAAAACGTGGGTACCTTCTCTGGACACTAGATGGCGCTGCCATTTGAGTTCAGAAGTATTGGTACCTCAGCCAACCCCTTCGGGGATAAATGGCGTGAACGTTTATGTTATGTTAGTTAATATTTTGTGAGCTTTGCTATACTCAGGCATGTGGAGTCACTTAAAATGTTGTCCCTCAGTAAAAAATGAATTTTGCTTGAAGATATCTAAATTGCTGCTACTATTACAATAAAACTCTTTACTCTGCCAACTTGCCAAATATTATTATTTTTACTCACTTTATTTTTGTTATGTGTTTGTTTAAAAAGACATTTTTTTAAATTATTATTATTATTTGTTATTAAATAAACCTACTCTGGACAGGCTCGACCCCTCGGTGGAACATATAGGGCCTGTGTTGTTTTCCTATATAGTGAATACTATATTTGATTTTGTAATTTCACTTATTCAGTTAAGTCACATGTCCTGTATGAACGTAGTAATGGTTTACATTATACATAATAATCGGGATTAACCAACGAAATATTTTTAAATCACTTACGCGATGTGCTTGCTCGACGTTTCGTTGGTTAATCCCGATTATTATGTATAATGTCTACAAACCGCGAGAGTTTAAAAAGTGTATTAGTAATCGTTTAGTTTCAGACACAAACTCTTCAGACTCTGACCACTCTAATCTCTCTACATCTGCATCGGGAGACAAACACAAAACCGAAATGAGTAACAAAGAGAAATGCGCTCATTATTCTAAATGTCGCAATTGCCAGCAACGGGTTCGGGTCTTGAAACATCGATGTAGGAAGAAAGATAGCGAGTTTATTGAGGTAATAAATATATATGGACACAATACATAATTTTTTTACCCACTCAATTCTCCAAAAGTGGCTGAGGAGATTCTAATTCCTTAGCTCTGGCTACCCCTTCTAGGGATTTATAGCCGTGAGTATATGTATGTATGTATGTACAATACATAGATCTAGTTAGACCCTAGAAAGTAACTAAGACCCATGGGGTACTTACTCGGTGATATATTTGTTAATATATAATACAGAAATAAATACACCTTAATATACATCACATAAATAGATGCTCTCAGCTGGATCGAACCCTACACTTCTGTACCCATAGGCTAGTCACCTATCATCTAGTCACAGTAGTCGTCAGTATTCACATTATTGTTGATTAAAATAAACCTTGATGTGTAGGTTTGGAATAGCACTGCCCTATCTTTTACCGTGGGTGTCGGACGCCCAATTCAGAAGGTTCTGGGGGCCTTGATTAGCAGATTAAATATATACGTTCCTTATTTTAAATACATAGGCACATAATCAAACCTATTGAGTCTAAAATTCTAGATGTCAATTTAATAATGATGACACCGTGTGTTTATATGTAATAATTTAAACTGAGTACGAAATGTTAAAAGTATATTACAATAAGATCGTTTCATTATCGAGTTAAACTTAGCTATAAAGGTCAACAATTAAGACATATTTAGTGAAATAGTCAGATAATTTTGATATATTTCAGACTTCCAAAGCATCGCCGTCCTCTCGTACTGAGGCTGACAAAATGCTGAAGAATGTTGCTTTTGTGGAGAAAGATGTTTTAGAGAAGGTTCAGATGTCCTATTTTATATATTTTATGTTGTTTTGAGCGTCTTTTTCATATAAAAACACCCAACATCAAAACTAGAATGTCACAGCTCAAACTATGCGAAACTCACACCATGCAAATTTTCTTACAAACCTTCATTTATTCTAGTTAGTGTGTATGTAACCGTTAAAAATATGAATACTTGTTAGATATCATTCAATGTAGATATTATATATGTCGCAGGAAAATCGTCAAACTCGTTAACTTATAAGTTTCCTAGGAAACTTGTAAGTTGACGGTAATCCGTCAAACAGCATGTGAATTTACACTTTACCTGATAGTTTTTAGGAAACTTGTAAAATAACGGACTCACCTCAGGAAAATTGTAAGTGGATATCATTTTTGACAAGTTTCCTTGTTTTAAATTTATAATTTAGGAAATTTGTAAGCCTCCTAATGGCTGCTAGTGAAATTGTTAATAGAACCAGTTATTTATGATGATTGGTTAAGAAGTGAGTTGAGTAAAGAAAACAGCATGAATTTAAAGTAATGATAATGTTTTGATGATTTTCAAATATAAATGAGGAACTGGACTAAGAAGGCTTTCCTGGCCGTTAGTCTTACGTAATAATAAACGCAAATTACGAATAATTTATTACGATGACGGATTTTTATACACTAGTTTCCATTCGTTAATCAACCAACCCTCTGACGTGCTTTTCATACAGTCACATCACAGTAGCGAATTACTACTAAAATCAGAAGGTGGCGCTGCTGGGTATGCAGCCACTTCACCTAACAATCACTTAATGATTGTTTGGTTTCGTGTTAGGACAAT
Source organism: Bedellia somnulentella (assembly GCA_963576735.1). Taxonomy (NCBI): domain Eukaryota; kingdom Metazoa; phylum Arthropoda; class Insecta; order Lepidoptera; family Bedelliidae; genus Bedellia; species Bedellia somnulentella. The sequence continues at coordinate 9,953,627 of OY755187.1, read as the reverse complement.
CGCAGGATAAAATATTATGAATGCAGTAAATTTGTAAGAGTTCAAAATCTTACAAGCATCGGTTAAGAATAGCACTAACATATTTCTGGCGGTAACCTTTAACAATGGATGTCATTGGAGGCGATGCGGTTGGAGACCTATCGCCAATAATGTTTACATTACAATTTCCTTTTCCCCTTTAACTTCCAAAAGCAGCTAATAAATTTCTTATTCTGACGGTCAGACTACCCACCCTTTCTAGGGATTTATTGCCGCAAATATAGGTTTGCGCTCTTTGAAAAAAAGGTCTAGAAGGTATTCATACTATATAACAATAAAGTATAAATATATAATATAATAAATACTCTTAAAACTTTTAATTTTATGTCAGTAACAGCAAATAATAGCAAATTAATAGATTACCATTGGTAAAGCAAGGAAAATATTAGTTTTGATTGTCGAGTTGTCAAGACGCGCGAATGCGTCACGTCACGTGATCGCCGCCAGCCAATCCGCATTCACTAACATCCCTCTCTCCGCGCCGTCAGCGCTGCATTGACAACTTTCCTAGCGGGATTCAGGAAACTTGTAAAGTTCCTAAAATACAGAATTTTAAACTCGGAAACTTGTCAAAAATGATCTTCACTTACAAATTTCCTGAGGTGAGTTCGTTATTTTACAAGTTTCCTAAAACCTATCAGGTAAGATGTAAATTCGCATGCTGTTTGACGGATTTCCGTCAACTTACAAGTTTCCTAGGAAACTTATAAGTTAACGAGTTTGACGATTTTCCTGCGACATATATAACATATTTAAATCAGCCCATTTTCTTTGTATTGTTTTGATAAGTGTGTTAGACATTATTTATGAAATCCTACCATTATTTCAGCTTCTAAGCCAAATGAAGTCAATCTATGAATCGAAGATGTTGTCGATAAAAGATTACGAGAGAAGCAAAGTAAAGCAAGCATTGACTCCGAAAATTATTGAATTGCAACAAACAAGAAAAGAGGTTAGTTTTAATAATACACATAATAATACACATTTATTTATTAATATCAAAGATTTTTGGTTTAACATGTGAATGGCAGATAGAAGATCATCTACTCATTCATAGTAATAAAAATTCATTAGGACCAGTACTTTTGGTGAATTATTTATTACTGATTTGTTGGTATGCTCCAAACTTAAAATTTGGCGACTTTGTTAATAGTATCACGCGGCTATGTTGTACCTAGTCATGTGGCAATGTATTCCTACAAAACGTGGGTACCCTGAACACCAGCAGTGGTGCACACATGTTCTTTTAACTACAAATCTCGTGGTTTAAGACAGTTAACTCTTTCAAACTTTTTCTAATCGACAAGCTCACGGGATGATCATGATCTTCGGCTCCAGGTGACATTAATGTCATGTTATGTTCAGAAGCAAAAGTATATTTGACGACCCTTTGGAGATATATACATACATACATACATATGCTCACGGCTATAAATCCCTAGAAGGGGTAGCCAGAGCTAAGGAATTGGAAATTCCTTAGCCACGTTTGGAAATTTTAGTGGGGAAAAGATGGTAAAATAAAGGTTTTCGGTGATGGGTCTCCTACCACATCGCCCAAAAATCCCTTAAAAGTTCCAAATCCGTTAGTCGCCTCTTACGTACACCCACCGGAAGAAATGGGGTAGTGCTATTCTATGCCGACACTACACAGCAAAGATATATGGAGATATATGGCTTGGATTATTCAGTTTTTTTTATATAGTCTGTCTTTTAATGTGCAAATATGACTTACATCTTTCCTGCACCAAAAAATTATCAATTTCTTAATCTCTTCAAGATGGAGCAAGCCTTCCAGTACCGAGAACAAGAGCTACAGAAAAGCATGGAACAGAAAAAGCAGTTTGTGTGGAACTTGGCGCAATCTCTTCGCAAACAACACTGTCATATGACCGAGGCGCTGGCTGCTTTGAAACATGAGAGTCGGAGGATTTCTGATAAGGTAGACAGTTTTTTTGTGTAGTTGATTATAATAGGTTGATACGAGTAGAAGTTGGAGACCCATCACCAATGATACTTTATTTCTACCATCTTGTCCCCTATCAACTTCCAAATGTGGCTGAGGAATATCTAGCTTTGAAGTTCTGGCTTTTTTGGGATTTATGGCCGAGAGTATATTTATGTATGTAGTTGATTTGGAAAAAAAATCTCATTTTTTGTGTGGATAAAAATAATAGCTTAATAGATATAGCTGAGTAGTGTCGGCTTAGAATATCTGCCGAGATTATCTGCATATAAGCATATGTCCATTTATTTACGAATAATGTTGTGTATAACCAACCGTGATAGCCCAGTGGGTAGAACACTCGGTTATCGTGCAAACGACTAGTGTTCAAATCCTGGGTCGGGCCTACACCAATTTGTCTTTTCTAAAGACATATGTGTGGTTAATTTATCATGGTTGTTAACGGTGAGGCAAAACATAGTGAGGAAACCCACATGACTGAGTTGTACTTAGTCATGTGACAGTGTATTCGTACAAAACGGCGATAGGCCTGCCCCCTATCACGTGAGTACACTGTCCATGCAAAACGTGGGTACTCTGAACACCAGGTGACAAAGTCACGTGATGTTCAGAAGTATTAGTACCTCTGCCAACCCCTTCGGGGATATTCGGCGTGAACGTTTATGTTATGTTATGTTGTGTTGTGTATTAGTTACTCTTGCACCTTTAAATGCCAAAAAATCATACACCAGAGCTTCGAAATGAGCAGTTTTTCAGACGTTTTGGCAATTTTAATGCTAAAAATGATTTGAAATTTTATTTTTTTGAAATTTTAAAAAACGGTAGTGCTTCATCGGCAGAAACTAAGCGATATGCGAACTTGAGTCTTTTCAACTTCTTTGTGACAGACCCTAATTCATTTATAAACCCAAATAAATAAAAATACTATGATTAATTATTTTATAACAACCGAGCTTAACTCGTGCGTGTATAAAAAATGGTCTTAGTTACCCATTATTACATCAGCCATCAGCCAGTAAAAGGCCCGCTTGAGAAATTAGTTGGAACAAACAAACCAACTGACAAAAAATAAAAAAATATTAAGGTATATTGTTTATAAATTCCTAAGTATGTATAGAAAAGTAGTTGTTCCAATATTATTAACAGACATTCCAATTTCATTTATTTGTATACATTATTCCGCCTTCATAATTATTCAATAAAATATCTAGGAAAAGAAGCTCGACAAACAGTTGCTGGAATCAGAAGTGGCGCTGAATCGTCGCGGCGAAGAACTAAAACATCAACTGACCAAAGAATTGAAGTTATTGGGAGAACAACTGCAGCAGATCAGGCAAGAGAGGAAAATGCTGAAGAAAGAGAGAGAGGAAGTCGAGGCAGTAAGAGATACCACAAAACGGAAGGATCCTGAGAGTGAGTGTTGAAAAATGTGGAATTCTTGTTAAGATTTTTAATGTAAGAATTAATCATAGTTGTGGACGGTGAGGGAAAACATCACATCACGTAAGACCACACAGTCATTTGTATTTTAAGTACCAACTTAGTCATCTAACAGTGTACTCCTACAAAAACGGCGACAGGCCTGCTCCTATCATGTCACTGGATGTTTAGAAGTATTTGGACTTCTGCCACCCCTTCAATCAAGATCTAGCCTACACAATCTTTGAGTGACTCGGCTAGAGCGATTTAGCGTCAAATAGGGTTTGCTCGTTTCCGATAAAATGTTGCATCATACGAAAATCAGTAAAAAGCAACGACTCAGGTGCAGGTAAATTAGGGTAGGTTCAAATATTGTGTTAGTTCTATAAAAACATATAACATAACATAACATAAACGTTCACGCCGTTTATCCCCGAAGGGGTCGGCAGAGGTACCAATACTCCTGAACTCACATGGCAAGCGCCATCTAGTTTCCAGAGAAGGTACCCACGTTTTGCTTAGACAGTGTACTCACGTGATAGGGGGCAGGCCTATCGCCGTTTTGTACGAATACACTGTCACATGACTAAGTACAACTCAGCCATGTGGGTTTCCTCACGATGTTTTCCCTCACCGTTAGCAACCATGATAAATTAACCACACATATGACTTTAGAAAAGACAAATTGGTGTAGGCCCGTCCCAGGATTGGAATTCACGCCCTTCTGTTTTCGGGCGGGTGTTCTACCCACTGGACTATCATGTCGCATATCTTCTATCTATACTATAATAAGACTGTAACTAGGTCAAAACTGTACATTAAAGAAAAAAAAATGAAAACCGGTGGAATATGTTTTATTTTTGATACTGAAGCCAAATTTGCTATTTTTGAAAAAAATGTCTGTCTGTCTGTCTGTCTGTATGTCCGTTTATCACGTTAATTCTACCGGACCGATCTTGATCAAATTTGGCATGAATGTAGGTTATACACCTGGCCAACATATAGGATATAATTTATCCCGGATTTCGCAAGGGTTCCCACAGGAGCATACAAAAACATAACTTTTATAGGGTTCCCCATATTTACACGACTAAATTTTTCATCGACCGACTTTATCGGACTCTTCATTAATAGTCTTTTTGGAAAAAATAAGGGTTTCATCCATTTTCATCAAAATAATTGTCCATTTAATTGTTTGTCAATAGTATGACTACTAGATATATAGGATATCACAAATTTGACATCATTACTAATGTTTTTGTGGCGTAGCTGTATACCGATTGGTTAAAACTAAACTAACGGATGACCCAGGTTCGAATCCCGGGTGAATAGTCTTTTTGAGACTTTTTTGCTTTTGTGTTAGGTTAGAATAATAGGATGCACTAATCCTTCTTTTTCACATTCAACTATGCGAATATGTATGAATAAAGATAATTGAAAGTATATTGTATAAATTTTGCGTATTCATTTGGTAGGTTTGAGAATATGTTTATAGCTTTTGTTTTTTTAACTATTTTTAACTAATATTCTCATAGATGTATAATGTTTAACTTACACATAAATTAATATTTTGTTTAAGCCTCAGAATGCAAGTTTGTAAATAATAGTAAATATCTCATTGTTTTGTCTCAGTAACGCCATCTGTTGACCGATGATTGCAATCTCTCACACATCACCAACAGTCAGTGTAGGGGGCAGCACCGAGTCGCCAAACTGCTATCCATACTTACTCAAGATATTTTCATTTTTGAACATAGAAACTTGGTTACAAAACCATTTTACGTTTCATGTTTCTTATGAACAATTAAAAAGGTTTTTTGGAACTCATCCCCTAAGAGATTGAAATATATTATACAGATTTTTGATCTATAAATACAATGTATCTAGAAATTTGAATCTTGATGCGATTGACTGATATAACAACTACAAAAAGGAATGTATGAAATTCATCCATCAATCAATCATGAGAATATACTAACGGCTATAAATCCCAAAAAAGGGTAGCCTCAGCTCCAGAGATAGCAATTCTTTATCCACTTTTGGAAGTTGCATGGTGTCCGTCCAACCGTCCAACTGCATCGCCCAATAATCACTTAAAAAGTGTCAATGTTCTTTATATCTATTACAACGCCCACGGGAATATAAATACAAAAAAACAGAACTTAGTGTAGTTAGATAGTGTTTTGGTATTTTGGATGTAAACTGGATGCAAAAAATGTAGTCATTCTATAAAAATATATAATTTTATTAGTCTTACATAGTTTTTTAGTTTGTGGGTCATGCCCTAAACCTAAATATACCAGCAGTAAGAAATAGGTTCAAGATAAATAAATATATTTACGGACATGACACAGATCATGCTATCCTAAGCCTACATAGTTCACCTCTTTTACGAAAATATTCCATTAATTAACCCCACAAATTTTCCACAGTAATAGACGCAATGAAACGCTACCTCTACACGACGATGGAACCAAACGAGATAGAATATTCTGGAGTGGATTTAGTTCCGGACCCTTCCAGTATGAACAATGAGTTAGAACCGGACAAAACCGGACCTGACCGACTTTTACCGGCTAAAAGCGCCCCCTATCAACTTGTCAATGATTTCACTAAGGAGAAAAACGTTAATAGTCAATTGGTGAGGGTTTTTTAATTTATTTTATGGTTTGTGTGGTTTTTTCAAGCTTCTAAAAAGAACATTAATATCATCATCATTACTATCATTAGACAAAATATTTCCAAACGAAATATTTATATTATGTTAAACACAGGAAGATAAATTAATATTAGCTAAGTAGTGTCAACTTAGGATAGCACTACCCCGTTTCTTCCCGTGGGTACGTAAGAGGCGACTAAGGGCATTGGGGCTTTTTAATAGAATTTTGGGCGATACGGTTGGAGGCCGATCACTCATAACCTTTATTTTACCATCTTTTCCCCACTTAACTTCCAAGGGGCTGAGGAAATCCTAATACCCTAGCTCTGGCTACCTCTTCTAGGGATTTAAAGCCGTGAGTTGAGTATACGTATGTGTGTATAAATTAATTTGTAGCTAGAACTTCGGAATCAACAATTCACTTCTATTAGTTGACAAGAGGGAAGAGTCTTAAAAGATGGGTTTTCTTATACAATTTAACTAAGAAATAAACCTTTCTAGCTTGAACAGTTAATTTTGTTTGACATTGAAATGACGTAATGAGAGCTTATTCTATTATAGGCTTATAAATCACATAATATTGCTGATATATAGGATCCTTAATAAAAATCTAACCATATCTCTCCTTACTTCAGCCAATCACAGAAACCAAACCAAAACCAGAAGAAAGCGTGAGACAAAGACAGCAACTGACATGTTACACGGCGCAGAGTTCAGCTCAACGTAAATATGAGCCTTTGGTATGGGGATTTCATTTATTTTCATATATTTTATTTTATCAAATTAATATTATAAATGTGAAAGTTTATATGTTTGTGTGTTTGAGGCAAAAAGGCTCCTCAAGTACATAATGTATATGAATGAAATTTGTCAGAATGATAGATAATGACCCAAATTATAACATAGGATACTTTTTATCCCGTAAAGTTTGACCATTAGCAGACTTTGTTGTGCATGAAACCTCATGTGGGGATTATTTTATTCAAGTCCTGCTGGTGTAGAATTTTTTCTTTTCTTGATTGATTAGGTCTTATAGATATGTTTTTTTGTATTGATAAGATAACTTACCAAAGGGGCAAGTTACAAGTGGGGCAAGAACCCCACTCTGCCCCACCGTGGCTACCCCTTTGTAAGAAAACTATTAAATCAGTCCGACTGTAACTAGAATTATCTGGTGCACATCCCAGAATACGGGTAACGAATACGTATACGTGCGAACTGAAACAGCGAATCGGTACTGATTCAGCATTTTCTGTGAACTTTAGACTCACAGTTCTGATTTTCAGTCAGCACCATCATCAGAGTGATAAGCACGTACAGTTCTCCAAAATTTATAATGCGCATAGAAATATTCGTCACTATTGGGCAACGATCGTGTTCCCCGAGCGTCGGGAGACGATATGTATATATTGTCGTTAAGTGCATGTTACTAGGTGGAAATGAATGTTTCGCTTGCCGAAATTTGGAGCGAAGCGGGACAAAGTCAAACATCAAAGGCTTTAAATTGTTTTATTGCTACGCTGCATTGGAACAATGAAAAATTCTTTAAGCGCGTGCGTGTTGTGTGTACATATAGACTAACATGGGAAACTTTCAAGTGTGATTATTCCTCAATGGTAACATCTATCTAATTTTTTTCTTTGATGAAAACCTTGTCCTTGATGTCTTAAACTATCGTGCAAAATTTGGCTGTGATCGTATCAACCGTTTAGGAGGAGAGTATAGTGCTTTCTTGTGTCTAATTGATGCTAGCTTAAACATGAAAGAAAATAAGGTTTAAATAACACAATGTTTATATTACAAGAAGAAAAAATAACAGAAAACTGAAAAGAAGAAAAAAACACAGGTTTACATTAAAATATTGGAGGAGGAGTAATATTGTGTATACCTTTATTTCTCTTTGTTTATTTATGCATTTATATCTTTCTTATATGTATTTATACTTAATATGTATTGAATGTAATCAATTTTTTACATTAAAAAAACATGAAAAATTTTAGTAGACTTACACTATTTTTCAAAAATATTTTGAAAAAGGAAATAGATAAATAAAGTTATAATTAAACTCGCCTTTAAAACAATCCCAAGAAGGGTGTATAATAGCAGCTCTATATAATTCTACACAGAGAGAAATGAATGGATGTGAATGAAGCTAGAGAGGTTTGCCAGGATCGTACAAAGTGGCGATCGATAGTCTCTGCCTACTCCAATGGGAAATAACGGCGTTAGAATATGTATGTATGTATGTATGTACAGAGAGAAATCGTGCAGTCAGCAACAATATGTAAAGACGTTTGACGGACCTTCCTTTGACAGCCCGGCGACCGCCACCGCCCGCCCTAGTTGATTTCGTTTGAGAACACATGATATTGACTCGTATTACTCTCAAACAAGATGCAAAATGCAAGTGCATTGTTTAGGGCGCTTACGATTCCATTATTCGGATTTTTCTGGAATACGAGAATTACCCAAGATCTGCATGCGCATGCGCATTATTAATTTTGGAGAACTGTATGTACGTACAACAAATCAGCCCTTTCAAACCTTGACAAAGTTCACTGTTTTACTATACATAAGCGTCGAAAATGTGATTTACATAAGTAGTAGTTTTTAGGGTTAAATTTGTTTAGATTAGTCAAACAATCAAATATGACAAACATAACTTATCCAAAAACAAACTGCCATATATATTTAAAATTTTGGCATCCTAAATTATTTGTTGTTCATATAGTGATTAAGATGTGCATTCAACGGAAATTGTAGTGCAGATTTATAATAATAACATCTGTAATAAATAAAGAATAAATAAAGGAAAGAAAAATTTCGACACAGGCGGGATTCGAACCCGCGACCTCGGGTATACGCCCCCGTCGCTCTTGCCAATTGAGCTACCGTGTCAATGTCAATGTGAGCAATGAGGTTTTCATGAACAAAAAGGTTTAAAAAATAATAACATCTGTCTTAAAACTATAAGCAATTTTGATTTACTTTCAGAATCGAAACTACGACGAGCCAACTCAACTTAACTCCAGTTGCACATCGGATGGTAGCAAGAAGAATCAGTACCATCCGCCTCTTGAGAATATTTGTGATATTTGGTAGGTTTGTCTTATAAATATTATAATTTTAATGAAATTTTGAAAAATGAAGAATTTTGTTGAATAGACATTAATATTTTTTTAAATATTTCTTTGTATATCATTTACCCTTCTTCTCAAAGTGCCCAATAATGACCACTTTTTGGAACTTATAATCTTGAGTATAGTTAATTTAGGTTCATTTACTTAAAAAGAAAACATAGTCACATATTACATTATATTCAAGTGCTAACTGTTCGCCAGCTATTTATTATATTTACTGTTCAATAACAGCATTCTAGCTTATATTCTCAACCCTGATATACTAAATAGGAGGCGGAAGGATATAGTATGTTCGATTACCTTTAGTGCAGAATTTTCCATTTCAAATATATTCTTTATATTTTTAGGACCATACTTGTGTAATAAAATAAATAGACTACTAAAATAACTTTGAATGCAAGAAAAAAGTCGAATCGTGGCTATTAAATCTTACATACACTGAATCAGAGGAATTGGTTAATATAATAAGTTAAATAAAATGTTTTTTATTGTAATAATATAATTAGTTAGATACAATTGATTCTGCTAATAATTTATACACTACTTACCAATACCATTATATGAAAACTGATAGTTTAAGCCTTTTCTGTTTATTGTTGCCTGAAATACAGGTAAATTACCTAGCTCAGGAACAGGAAAATATAATATTTTTGTACTTTAAATAACTAACTAGGTTAAGACAAATTTGTGTACTTTTGAAAAATTAATATTTTTTTATTTATTTTTATTTATTTATGTCTTTTAATTTTTAAAAATAAAAAATATGTTTATAAATTATTATTGATTTCAGTCGAGCTTATAGTTAAGTAAGGTTTATTTTCTAAACATATTCAAAAAAATACGGATGTTGCGTAAAAGTACAAATATTATAAATATATTAATAAGTTATTATTGTTTTCAGTCGTGCTCAGGGTAAAGCGCAGCTTATGGATGAAGAACTGCCTTACAAAAAGAGTACCAGGTATGATACAACAATCTATAATAATAGTATAAAGTAAAGAGATAAAGTTTTTAACTTTGATTGCTTGTTTGTAAGACCTGGTCTTCGGTAGTACTGAACCGATCTTTAAAATCCTTTTATTGTGTATATTTATGTGTATTCATAATTACAATAGATAACTCAACTTCTTCCACGGTGTAACTGTTATGATGTAACTGACACCAAAAAATATTACAATAAAAACTATCCATTAACTACAATTAAATTACAGACTAAAATATTCCCTACCTAAAGATTGTTTCAGTCGGTAATCAGTTCTTCTTACCAATGTTACTGTGAAGTGAAACATTAAGCTATAACATCTATTTAAAATGACAGTCTTTATGTAATAGTATACAAGTAGAATATATGCTAAGATTAACCACATGAGGAGAAAGTAGAGATATGAAATCGGTGACAATCTTCTTGAGTGACTCGTCGGATTCGTTATTGATCCGACCATCCTTGGCGATGGTGGCGAGAAGGTCTTTATGTGTTGTGTGATTTTTTTCTCGAATGCGGTGATCTTTGCAGGGTCCAGTCATATCATACAGTCAGAAAGCTTTCCTATTTAGGAGTGCTATCGGCTACATATCATCACGCTAAAAAAACTTGGACATTTGAAGGATGACAGTACCCGTGCGAAGCTGGGGTGATCCACTAGTCATTTATATTCCTATAACCGTGCTCAACATCACACGTCTGGAGCCCAGTAGGCCGACCAACTTTAAATCCTATTGGCTCCAGGTTCCCGCAGTCCACGAGAAGGTTCTGCTAGGAGAGAACTTTTGGCCTGAGGGAATAGTGTTCTGGCGCTTCAGGGCTGCGCGTCAGAAACCAAAGCCTCTGCCCACTACATTGTAAATTACTAACATAGGTTAAGTTTTACTAATATTATATGGGCCTTGTTGCCTGCAAATAAAGGATTTATTATTATTATATGATCGACACTAAGCCAAAAAAATCAAAATAATATATTTCAAAGTAGTGATATTATTTTTTATATTTCTTAAAGAATACTATAAAATTTTAATGTATTTCAACTTTGGGTTCGTTTCGAAAGGGGTATTATTGAGAAAAAACGCACAATTCACTTATATTACAATTTTTATTCGACGTCAACGTGTAATCTCGTGCATTCTACTTTTTAAAATGAAAGCATACGACACAATATCAACTATGTCCCATTTAATTCTACATAGTTCTAGCTGGATACTTGACACTAAACTGTGGGAACATAAGTTATAAAGAACTACAGAAATGGTGAACTACTAGGATGCAACCGAAAAGACATTTGAAGCTATTTGATATTCGAGTTTGTTTTAAGCACGTGTAAGTGATGGGGTATAGTATGAGTCTATTTGCGAAAGAGTTATCAGAAGGTTTATATAGCGATAAAGGAAACAAGCGGTAGGGGACCGCGGTCCCCAGGCATACCACCGCCTAGCGGAAGATCTTCTCTTTTCCTCCACATTGGTGACCACCGACTACAGAACACAATGGCGTCCTTCTAACTGCAGACAAAGCGCTTCGAATCCACGGCTCAAGAGACACGACTCGCAGCACGGCAGCAATGGGACACGCAACGGGGCACCCACACCGTGGCTGTTGGAGTCAGCATTGAGGTTCCGGCACACATGGCCGTCGAGCATACACACACTGGCATGAAGATATGGAGTCAAAAATTTCCTGTTGGAGGGGGAGTAATGTAGCGATGCGCTATCAGTACACAATGACGCGCACTACATAGAAACGCTGACAGTGCAAGAAGAATCACATTCCACAGCAAAACACGAAACCAAGTAATATACGTCACACGCGTCATCAAGACTCGCCATACAAATCGTACATCGCGCAATCGAAGTTTCTAAAAACATTTAATATATATACAAGTTCCAACTTAATACAGTAGGACCGCGGTCTCCAGGCATACCACCGCCTGGTGGAAGATCTTCCCTTTTCCTCCACACACGTAATAGATTTTCCCAGTTTTTTTTGTATCTGTATTTATAAAATAACTAGCAGCCCGTCCCGGCTTCGCTCGGGCATGAAATTATCATTAACATTTTGTTTTTTATTTTATTACATGTATTATTATTTTAATAAAATTTTTTTAAGTTTTAAGCTATGTTATATTTTTTTTGCTGTGTAGTGTCGGCTTAGAATAGCACTACCCCATTTCTTCCGGTGGGTGTACGTAAGAGGCGACTAACGGTTTTGGGGCTTTTGAGGGATTTTTGGGCGATGCGGTTGGTGACCCATCACCAACAACCTTTATTTCACCATCTTTTCCCCACATAACTTCCAAAAGTACATACATACATATACTCACGGCTATAAATCCCTAAAAGGGGTAGCCAGAGCTAAGGAATTAGAAATTCCTCAGCCACTTTTGGAAGTTGTGTGGGGAAAAGATGGTAAAATAAAGGTTGTTGGGTCTCCAACCGCATCGCCCAAAATCCCTTAAAAGCCCCAATACCGTTAGTCGCCTCTTACGTACATCCACCGGAAGAAATGGGGTAGTGCTATTCTAAGCCGACACTACACAGCAAAAAAATATAACATAGCTTAAAACTTAAAAAAATATATTAAAATAATAATACATGTAATAAAATAAAAAACAAAATGTTAATGATAATTCATGCCCGAGCGAAGCCGGGACGGGCTGCTAGTATATGTATAAAACCGAAGACATAACAGGAATGTCAGTTTTCGTCATAAACAGAATAATAAATATAATCGCTCCCCCTCGACACAGCAGACTTCCAAAAGTGGCTGAGGAATTTCTGATTCCTTAGCTCTGGCTACCCCTTCTAGGGATTTATAGCCGTGAGTATATGTATGTATGTATGTTATATTTTTTTGTATTTATATTTAGATATATTTTTTTTTTTTTCATAATGAGTAATTACATCAAAAGCCATTCAATTTATAGAGTTAGAGCTTCCCTGTAAACAATATTTGACGTTGTTGTATTTTGGGGCAGCAAAATAAATTGATGTTCAGGAGCTCCCACCCGCGACAGGCCAACGTACAGTTGAGCGTGAGTAAAACAATTCTTGCGCAGGTCAATCCCTACTAATTTGAAGGTTTGGCCTTGGAACTTATTAATTGTTAAAGCAAAAGATGTTTTAACCGGAAATTGTAGCCGTTTAAATGGAATTGGCAGATCAGTTGGGATCATCGGTATCCTCGGTATATGAGCTAATTGACCGGCTGCTGGGCCAGTGATAATAGTCGCTACAATTAAATTTTGCTTTAACTCTTTGATAAGCAGCCTCCCGTACCCCTTCGTGACGCCTGCAACAACTTGCTATGCATAGCAAGTTGAAGGACGCACGGCCTTCTATATAATGTGAAAAAGACCGAAGTCATGGTATTTGGGGGCGGGGGAAAGCAGGTGTCCAGTAGTATCCCACAGGTGTATCTGGGGGGTGTCCCACTCAAAAGAGTGTTTCAATTTAAATACCTTGGACATATGTTGACTCCCGGTCTCAAAGACGATGACGATATAGATAGGGAACGGATGGCGTTGTCGGTGAGGGCGAACATGGTGGCCCGCAGGTTTGCCAGGTGCTCTAAGGAAGTTAAAATATCTTTATTCCGAGCCTACTGCACATCTTTCTATACCTGCAGCCTGTGGGCTAACTATACGCAAAAAGCCTACAACGCTCTCCGTGTCCCGGTACTGTAGTGCATCAGGTATGTTTGCTGAAGCCCGGGTCGACTGCTTTTTTGCCACGATGCGTAAGAGATGTGCATCCCTGGTGTGCAGGGTGAGGGCCAGCACCAACAGTATCCTGAACATGATCGCAGGCAGACTGGACTGTCCATATGTGGGTCACTGCTGCCTTAAAAGATAAAAGATAAAAAATATTTATTTCAAAATAAAAAGAATTGTTCTCTATTTTTTGAACGTCACAAACTTACGTATAAGTTAAATCTTACTCTACTGACTCTACTTCGGATTCGGAAGGTGTATTGTTGCGAGAAGAACCCGTAAGAAACTCAGCAACACACATCTTTTCTTAGTCAAATTACAATATTGGTGTATGTCTGGAAATATCCTGAATAGAGCCCTGGTGACACCAAGCAGTTTCATCTATCATATAATCATTTAAACTGTAATAAGCTTTTAAATGAAGACTGCGTTTTATAATTACTTTGAATTTCTTTTCTGTTAGATTCAAAATGTCATCAGGTATTTTATTATAAAATTTTACACATAACCCCATAAAAGATGTATTTATTTTTGACAATCTGTACTTTTGAATTGAAATTTTATTATTATCTCTAAGACTTCTAGTATGTCTGTCACAGTTTTTGGAAAATGCTTTCAAATTTTTTCTCACATACATGATGTTTTCATAAATATATTGACATGGCAGTGTCATTATATTTATGGTTTTAAACAATTCTCTAAGGGAATCTCGTGAACCTAAATTATAAATAGCTCTTATTGCTCTTTTCTGTAAAATGAATATTGACCCAACATCAGCAGCTCTGCCCCAGAGTAAAATGCCATAAGACATGATGCTATGAAAATAACTATAGTAAACTAAACGAGCGGTCTGTACATCAGTTAAATGTCTTATCTTTCTAACGGCATAGGCAGCACTGCTTAGCCTGCCAGCTAGCGCGCTAATGTGGGGTCCCCATTGGAGCTTTGAGTCCAGATGTATCCCTAAGAAAACTGCGCTATCCGTAAATGGTAATTTTTCATTATTTAATGTAATTTCATTATCAACACTTTTAACATTTGGTAATGCAAATTTAATACATTTGGTTTTTTTGGCATTTAGTACAAGATTATTTGAAGCAAACCATGTTTGAATTTGGGAAACTGCATTATTTACATCGTCAATATTTTCCGAATTCCTTTTAACGTCAAAAATTAAAGAAGTATCATCAGCAAATAATACTATTTCAGACCTTTTCTCGACCATGAACGGCAAATCATTAATATATACTAGAAACAAAAATGGGCCTAATATAGATCCCTGTGGAACACCCATTTTTACATGAGTTCCAGATGATTTTATTTTATCGATTTGCACTTTTTGTATTCGATCTGAGAAGTAGGACTTTATTAATTTAAGTGCGTCACCTTCGATGCCATAATGTCCCAATTTTATGAATAAAATATTATGATCTGCACAATCAAAAGCTTTTGTAAGATCGCAGAACAAACCGATTGCATCATTCTTAAGTTCCCACGAACCAAAAATATGTTTAATTAGGGCAACGCCTGCGTCAGTGGTAGAGCGGCCTTTCGTGAAACCAAATTGTTTAGGGTGAAACAAATTGTTGGAACTAAAATGCAAGAGCAGTTGATTAAGCATAAGTTTTTCAAATATTTTACTCATAACTGGTAGTATAGATATAGGCCTATAACCTTCAGGATTATTTTTATCACCTCCAGATTTTAGTAAAGGTACAATTTTACTATGTTTCATGAGATCTGGGAAGATACCATTACTTATACATTCATTAAATATTTTCGCTAAATAAGGAGCTATTATTACAATAAAATTATGGCATACTTTTACTGACATACCCCAGATATCCTCAGAATTTTTCAATTTCAGTGATTTAAACACTTTAATGATATCTTCGGGACTGACAACTTTAAAATTAAATATAGATTTACAAATTGCAACGTTTTGTTGCAACAGCTCTTGAGCTAACGTAGCAGATGAATTTAAGTGTTCAGTGGTCTTAAAAGGTATATCAGCAAAATATTTTTCAAAAATACAAGCAATTACATCATTTGAAGTAGTCAAACCTCGATCAGACCGAATACAAAAGTCCTGATCACATGATTTGCTTTTGCCAGTTTGAGTGTTGATAATGTTCCAAACGGTTTTTACTTTATTATCAGATGTTTTAATACGTTGGCTCAAGTATCTTGCTTTAGCCTCCTTACAAACTTTATTAAACATTTTTGAGTATTTTTTTACATATTCTATAAATTCATCATTATGTGAGAACGCTTTTTGATCGTATAAATCAAATAGTATTTCTCTAGATTTATATATGCCTGGTGTTGCCCACTCACTAAATTTAAATTTATTACATATAGTTACATCTTTAATAGTAAATATTTTATTAAATTCGTCTATCAGTACTTTAAAGAAAGTATTATAACTATTATTTGGATTTTTATTTATTGAAGAAGTGGGCAGCTTATAACTGATTAAGTTTATATATTTTTCAACTTTGAAAGCAGTGACACTCCTTTTTTTAACTATAATTTTTCGGTCTGGTGCCTTATGTGGAAAGTTTACAAAAAGACCACTGTGATCAGATTTTAGTTTATTTATTACAGATTTACTTATGAATTCAGCATTTGTAAATACATTATCTAAACATGTTTTGATTCTAGTAGGTTCCAAGAATAAATTTTCTAAATTAAACGATTGGAATAAACTCATCAACCGTGTTTTCTGAGTACTATCTTTTAAGAGATCTATATTGAAGTCTCCACAAATAATTAATTGTTTTTTACTCTTGAAAATTTTAGTTAATACATCTTCCATTACACTTTCAAATCTTTCATAATTTTGACTATAGGGGGCTCGATATACGCTTACTATAAAGTAGTTTAGTAACTCTATGCAGGATATCTCCACGACTTGCTCAACGCTCAGTTTTACAATATCCTCACGATTTTTACATTTAATACTATTTTTTATAAATATAGCGGAGCCACCACAGGCTTTAGAATTGCGGCAGTAGCTACTAGCTAAGTTGTAATTTTGAAAACCAAATATGAGCTCGCAATTCTTAAGCCAGTGTTCTGAGACACAGAAACAATCAATTTGATATCTTTCTAAAAACAATTCAATTTCTAATTCTTTACAAGAAAACCCCTGAGTATTTTGAAATACTAATTTAAATTGTGGGTCTCCTTGTAAAGCACGGTTTTTAAATATTTTGCCAGAAGAACCTCCTTCCTTGTTTACAATGTTCATATTAATTGAAGGTGACGGCTTAAGGATGACAGGAGGCTCTTCTATTGTCTCACTTAAAAGTTTAAATTATGGTTTCCACCATCACATATTGTAAGTAAGTTTTCCCTTATATTAAATAAGGGAGGGTTCGATATATGATATGCTAATAATTTAGCAATGGTCTTGGTGGTGGCTTCTGTCCCATGGCATTGGACGGTGGTGACTCACTGACATTATTATGTAATATTTTTTGTAAATAGTTTGTAAATATACCTAGACATAAGTTACTAATATAGTTTTTCATAAGTGTTTTAACTAACCAATGGGTCCCTGTAACCTGAGTAAATAAATGATAATAATAATAATAATAAAATATAATGGCGTAGGGATGTGACGACCCCACCGCCCATTGTTGGAATGGCAGGATGACATGTTTACCAGCTTGCCATTCCAGCAATGCAAATAGTCAGCGCTTGAGTTTGTAGGTGTTGACCGTGTCTACAAACTGGTCTCAGCGCAAAATAGAGCAATAACGGTCTCCCCGGGGCAAGTGAGCGAAAACCCGGGTGAATCTTCGCTCATCGTAAAATGGACAACAATAGTAACGATGAGCGTATAGGGCCGCTCCCCAGGGGTTATCGCTGGGGCGCGTCTGGAGCTGGGGCTGGACGTGGCAGCATGCGGTCCCCCAGCCGCCGCAGACCGGCCCGACCACCTGGACGGTCTGCGCGACCACCTCAGCCACCAGATGGCTTGGCATCGGTTGGGACTGGGGCAACTCAGTCCCAGCAGTCGGTGCCCGCCGCTGGTGGAGCTAGGCGCCGCATGGCATGGACGGTTGATATGAATAGAAATGCCATGCGGGCCTACCTTAGGGCCTCAGGATCAAGAACTGGGCGGACGGGTTATCGGGCAGCAATGTACCGCGAATTTCTGCGGCTGGAGCCCAATTTGACCGTCACAGAACAAAACCTGGCGGATCGAGTTCGGTACATACAGCGCTCAGAACTTTTTAGCACTACCGAACTCGAACAATTGCGACGCGAGGCTGTTCCCCCGCTAGACGAAGAGCCACCTTTGCAGGTTCTCCCTCCAGTCCCTGAACGGGAAGTACGGAGGGAGCCAATTGCTAACCTGCCGGATGTGGGTGGTGCGGAAAGCGATTGGGGAACAGTCTCCCTGGATTTGGATTTGGTGAGGAGCGCACTCGAAGAGACGATCCTGGAATATCGCCAAGTGCCTCTCGAAAGAAGGCCAAGGCTGCCCCGAGTTCCTCTCAGCATCAAGGTTCGGGATGTCGTTGAGGCCGTCAATAACATGCTGCCCTCATTTTTAGAGAGCAGCATGGGCCTTTGGGATACGGATTCAATTCTCTTTGGCGCCGCAATGACAGTTTGTCAAATTGTCGGCGTCAGGATGCCGCCAACAAGAGCTGGTGGCTCCCGCCAGGCTGGCAGTACTAGTCCCAGGACTAGAACTAGACCAGCCTGGATGAGGCGGATTGAAAGCCGTATCACAACGGCCAGGGTCCTCATCGGCAAACTGACCAGCTTCAGATCAGGCAACAATAGGCCGAGGGTGGTGCGCTTCGTCAGGGAGGCATTCCCTGGTGAGAATGTCTTTGACAACTCACCGGAGTTTGCCTGTAGACTGGCGGAGCGCATCGATGATCTGAAGCAGAAGATCGCTGCTTGGGGTAAGCGAATTAGGCGATATTCTGAAAGGGTAAAGAGGTACCAACAGAATCGTCTCTTCATGAGTGACCAGAAGAAGTTCTACAGAACTTTGGAGCGTCCCGATGTGGTTTCGACAGGTCAGCGACCGGAAAAAGCTGATGTAGTTGCCTTTTGGCGTGGGCTTTGGTCGCTGCCTGTTGATCACGAAGAGGGCCGATGGTTAGAGGCGGTCGAGGGAGCGTGCGAACCCATAGCGCCCATGAACCCCGTCAACATATCCGAGGAGGATGTGGTGGCTGCGATCCGTAAGGCTCCGAACTGGAAAAGTCCGGGGCCGGACGGATTGCACCATTACTGGTTGAAGGGGTTCACGCGCTGTCACGCTACTCTCGCCCGTCAGTTCCAAAGCGCCCTCGAGAGTGGGACGCTCCCGAACTTCTTAACTACTGGGGTCACTCATTTAGCTCCAAAGAGCGATGCTACCGCGGATCCATCACAATACCGCCCCATTACTTGTCTTTGTACAATTTACAAGACCTTGACATCCGTTCTGAGCTCCAAGATTACTCAACACATTGTTGATAACAATGTGATCTCTGGAGCTCAGAACGGATGTAGGGGCGGTAGTCGCGGTAGCAAGGAGCTGCTCCTCATCGACGCGGTCGTAGGCCAACTGGTCAAACGCAACCGCCGGAACTTCTCCGCTGGCTGGATAGACTACAGGAAGGCGTTCGATTCGGTACCTCATACATGGCTCATGAGGGTCCTCGAGCTGTACAAAATTGATAGTGCAGTTCGACACTTCCTCGGGCAATGTATGGGGTGCTGGAGAACGATCCTGAGTTTAGACGGTCAGCGGATGACGGACGCGGATGACCAAATTGATATAAGGCGAGGGATTTTCCAGGGCGATTGCCTGAGTCCAGTTTGGTTTTGCTTGGCCCTGAATCCTCTAAGTACACTCTTGGAGAATTCGGGGACAGGCTTTCAGTTTCGGAGAGGCGGACCACGCTTGCCTCATCTCCTTTACATGGATGACCTGAAACTTTACGCCCCCACGGCTGACAGATTGGCGGAGCTACTGACGATCACTAATGATTTCAGTGGTTCCGTCAAGATGGAGCTCGGGGTCGATAAGTGTGCGGTCATCCATGTTGAGAAGGGGCATGTCGTGCACTCTGATGGTGTCGATGTCGGCACCAATCATTTGAGGGCACTCTCCGAGGCTGAAACATACCGGTATCTGGGCATGTCACAAACCATCGGTGTGAAGGTGGCAGACGTGAAACAGGGTGTTTGCGAGGAGTTTTATGAACGCCTGAAAAGTGTGCTTAATAGCTACTTATCAGGCGTTAATAAGATCCGAGCCATTAACTCCTGGGTCATGCCTGTACTGATGTACACATTTGGCGTGCTCAGATGGACTCAGACCGAACTCGACGCTCTGGACAGACGAGTCCGCACGATGATGACCTCTCATCGAATGCATCATCCGAGGTCGTCGGTTATGAGATTGTATATCCCGCGGAAGTGTGGTGGTCGAGGCCTCTTGAGTGCCAAAACCATGCACAACCGCGAGGTATGCAACCTCAGAAACTATTTTTTGACGATGGCGGATGATAGTATTCGGGGAGAGGTGGTCGCTAGTGATAAAGGACTGACTCCCTTATCGTTGGCCTCACAGGATTGGCGAACCCCGGAGGTACTTAGCACCTCTGATCGGGAGTCCGTATGGAAAGAGAAGGAGCTGCATGGGAGGTTTTACAAGGTACTTCACGAACCTTTCGTGGACCGTAAAGCCTCCCTGCATTGGCTGCGTTTCGGGGACCTCTTTGGGGAAACCGAAGGTTTTGTCTGTGCAATACAAGACCAGGTTATCAAGACGCGGAACTATCGGAAATACATCCTAAAGGACGGTACCACAGACGTTTGTCGAGCATGTGGCCATCCCGGAGAGTCACTTAGGCATGTTATTTCCGGTTGTTCGGCTCTTGCTAACACTGAGTACTTGCACAGACACAACCAAGCAGCCAAAATCCTGCATCAGGAGCTCGCTCTAAAATACGGACTCTTGCAACAGAGGCTGCCGTATTACAAGTATCTGCCGGAGCCAATCCTAGAAAACGACCGTGCCAAAATCTACTGGGACCGATCAGTTATCACGGACAGGACTATTCTAGCGAATAAGCCTGATATCGTGGTATGGGATCGGTCGCAGTCGAGGGTATTTCTAGTGGATGTCACTATCCCTCATGACGAGGGTCTCGTGAAAGCCGAAACCGAGAAGCGTCGGAAATACCTCGATTTGGCTCACGAGATCACCGACATGTGGGGTGTGACTTCGACAGAAATAATCCCAATTGTTTTATCCGCGAACGGGTTAATTCCAACCAGCCTCGCGACCAACTTGAGGCGGTTAGATTTCTGTGGCGTGTCGGTTCCAGCACAAATGCAGAAAGCGGTGCTGCTCGATACGGCTCGGATCGTCCGTCGGTTCTTGAACCTGACTCCCTGACCCCGACCGACTGTGCTTTTGTCGGGGAGTACCGCCTCTCCCATTTAAAATTTATATTTTCATTTTCGGCCATGGGAGAGGCGAGAAACAAAAATGCTTTTCGGAATAATAATAATAGCTAATCGAGCGGAGTTTTATCTATTTTTTTAATTCGAGATAACTTTCGAATGGAATGTTCGAATTGAATAATTCAAAAAGTAATATAAGGGTATTGAAGTAGTCTGAAATAATATATACGTTTTTTATAAGGCTTAGATAGGTACAAATAAAGAGCCTTTTCTAAAGCAGGATTTTAATTTAATTTTTAAATAATTTTATATAATGACGCTTGTTGTGAGATAACTATAATAGTTAGAGACATGCTGTTGGGGCATTTTTTTTAGATAATGATGTGTTTTATAAAATTGTAGTACATAATTTTATTCTATTGTCAGTAGTTTTCGCAGCGCACGCGATGTAAGGATTTTTTTTGGTATTTCTTTAACACCTTGGGTTACATTTTTGAAGTTTACGTAAGGATCCCTAATTTTTTTGAAAATGAAATATAACCTATGTCACTCGGGAATAGTGTAGCATTAAAACAGTGAAAGAATTTTTCAAATCCGTCCAGTAGTTTTGGAGCCTATTCAATTCAAACAAACAAACAAACAAACAAACAAACAAAAAATCAAACCTTTCCTCTTTATAATATTAGTATAGATTACGAAGGATCGGCATGCACAAAATATTTGGCTGGATTTTTATGATACTGTTACTAGATATGAATAAATATCTAAACTTTTTGTTATTAATCTTTTTGATAAAAAAACTATTGTTTTTCTATGGACAAATAAAAAAAGACTTTCATTTATTTACAGGTATCCAGTGAAACGAAAATTATCACCAAAAGTAATAAACCGAACTTGCCGAAATGTTATAGGTAATGTTATTAATTAAATAATTTCTGAAAATTAAAAAATGCAACCTCCTCAACTTATAAGGAAGATCTCTGACTATTATGCACAGTGTATCGATTTGGCCAAATCTTTAATCTACCCTACCGGTTTGTGTCATTTTTAATACAGATATGCGTTTCATTTATTCCTTTAGTCACGGCCTAACACCAAGAAGTGTTAGCCGGAATTTCGGTATTAGAAATTCTTGACCAATTTTCAAAGTTTACTATTGACAGTGAGTATAACATAACTTACTCAGTTTAATTATATGAAATTAATTTATATGTTTACAGGAAACGTCACAGCTACGAGCAACTTAGAGAAGGGTGAGCCAAAGAAAACTCAATCTTCATCGTAAGTTATTGTCTACTATAAATTAAAAAATGTGGAAGCTAAAGCAATAGAATTAGCAATCTATCAGCCGTTTTCGGAAGGTCCGGGGGTGAAAAATTGAAAAAAAAAATTGGTTGATAATGAGTCTTCAGCCACATCGAAACATCACTGAAAGCGCCTCAAAACCCTAAGTCTGCCTAAGTAATTAAACGGAGTATTGCTATTCTTAGCTTACACTATACAGCTAACTCTAAATGGCGAGTAAATATAAATACTACGAATTGTTTCTAGAATCATGCAAAATATAATTATACGCTCTTGTAAGAGTTACAATCTATTTCAATGTTTGGTTTATCTTAATATTTTTTTATGCAATCATAATTTGTTAAAAGATAACTCTTTATTGCACTCCCAGATGTGCATCAAGTACTTTAAAAAAAATATTAGAAGTTATTAATATTTTTTTACATATGCATATAATAAATCACATTAATTACACAGATCCCCGGAGCGTTCGTTTCATCGCTACGCTATCAAAAAAGAGATGAGTCCACACTCTATGTTGTTGGAAGCCAGAAACAAATTAAAAAGGTAATTATATACTTGTATTTAACGGATATTTCATTTCATGTCTATAATCTCATTAATTACAAAAAAAACAAAGCTTTTTGTCTATTTCTTATTTGAAAGAGCTCAATCCATGATCAATTATATAAGGGTTCAATATTACTAATTCGGCAGTAATATTGCATCAGGATAAAGTTTCTTTGGAAGTCAATCAACAACTTAATGTTGTAAATACTTATATCGAACGTGAAACAAATGGAAGTCGGGTCCTTAAATATATGTTTTTCTTTCTTTCTTCTTTTCTTTTCTTTGATAAATCTCATAAATAAATAGTGCCAAATCATTTGATGTGTCAGTATATCTGCGCGCGCAATGACAACGAGTAAAACATAAAAAATAGAGGTGCTTTTTTAACAGTTTATTACAAACTATAATCTATACTTATAATAAATCTGTAGAGAGGTCAATTCTGTACATGAAATATAATTTCAAAAAAACTATTAGGGGTTGATTAGTGATCGATACTGATGCCAAAATGCAATCAGTAAATTTTTTGTCTGTCTGTCTGTCTGTCCGTCTGTCTGTCTGTCTGTCTGTCGGTTTGTATGTTCCTTATAGAAACAAAAACTGCTCGACGGATTTTAACGAAACTTGGTACAATTATAATTCCTACTCCTAGGCAGGTTATAGTATACTTCTCGGCAGAGTAGTAAAGGGGAATTGTGGGAAGTTTTGGGAAAACGGGAGAAGTAGCTCCATTTTTAACCGACTTCAAAAAAGGAGGTTCTCAGTTCGATTGTTTGTATGTATGTATGTTTGTATGTATGTATGTATGTATGTATGTATAATTGTCCGCGATTATCTCGAGTTTGGCTTAAGCTATTTGGATGCGGTTTTCAGGACAGTATTTGTTACATTTAGGAGAAGGTTTTAGTGCCTTAACCGACCAAAAAAAGAAAGGAGGTTCTGTGTTTGACCTGTATGTATGTCTGTTGGTCCGCGATTATCTCACGTTTGGCTTAAGCTATTTGGATGCGGTTTTCAGGACAGTATTCGTTACATTTAGGAGAAGGTTTTAGTGCCTTAACCGACCAAAAAAAGAAAGGAGGTTCTGTGTTTGACCTGTATGTATGTCTGTTGGTCCGCGATTATCTCACGTTTGGCTTAAGCTATTTGGATGCGGTTTTCAGGACAGTATTCGTTACATTTAGGAGAAGGTTTTAGTGCCTTAACCGACCAAAAAAAGAAAGGAGGTTCTGTGTTTGACCTGTATGTATGTCTGTTGGTCCGCGATTATCTCACGTTTGGCTTAAACTATTTGGATGCGGTTTTCAGAAAAGTATTCGTTACATTTAGAAGATGGGTTAAAAGTTCTTTAACCGACTCGAGAAAAAGGAGGTTTCTTAGTTTGAAATATAAGTATGTATGTAAAGTTATCAATACTAGACAGAAATTTATCAATATATGTTACTAAAGTTTTTTTAATTAGTAATAAACAGAGTTACTAAATTATTGAACCAAAAAGTATATAAAAACATGAATAAATTACTCTTAATTATACTAAAGAAAAAAATATATATTGCAACATCATGTTTTTCATCCTGGTCATTTCAATCAAGGCTCTTTCGTCATGGGGAATTTCGCGCTTTCGGAATGGTCTTAACCATTTAAGTAATTTCTTTGAATCTATATCACTTAAAGCCATCTCATCAAGGGATTTTCTTTCTCGACTCAACGCTACATATATAATAATAATAATAAATAATAGGTGATAGGTGAACTTCTCTTTGCTCATCTGTTTCGGCAGCAAGAGCAGCACGCTGACGATCTCTCTCATTCTGAAGGGCAAGCACGAGTTATCGACACGATAACGGTTAGAATGAGATGGCAGTATACGATACTAAGTAAGTGCGTAAAAGATGGCTGCTTTATCCCACGCGATAACTAGTTTAAATACGGCTCGTGCTTGCCCTGCTGAAGTCTTTGTTTTTTTTCGATGGGTGTTTCGTTCTCCCTTACGCGACTTTTCCTTAAAGCACCCTTTGCTTTTCTATCTAGGCCCGCAGGTAAACAAAATAGTAACAAGTAAGCTTAAGTCATAATAACAAATATTATAACTACCTGTTAAAAAAACTATAAAATAAACGGATAGTAAAACTTATCTCTCAAAAACTATCACTAATTCACTTAAAAAACTCAGAGTTTTTTAAGAACTGATCACTAAAAAGTATAAAATAAAAAAGAAAAACAAAAACTTCAAATTAAAAATTAAACAGAACAATTAAATATTATTATTTTTTATTTAAAAAAGAACCGCCTTCAAAAATCCAACTGAAAAGTATAAAATAATTTTTATTTATTTTATTATGTACAACTCTATTCAACTTCTTCTTTTTGAAGTCGGTGCCAAACAGACAAATCCAAAATGAAAATTGCTACATAGAGAAAACCATACGAATAATAAATCAATCGATAGTGCCTCAACAACAGCAGGTAACACAATCGCGCTCAAAAATCAAGAAATTTCTTTTGCTCGCAACGACGTCGCTTTATAAAGGATGGAATTGGGGGACAGTGAGCGGTGCTTAGCCTGGTGTGCATGCGTCGCACTCCGCAGAGAAATTATCATAATATACATGTCACCGTAAAACTGTAAATACTAGTAAATTATAATTTTAGATAGATAGCGAGATAGTAAACTAACGTTAGGTTAGGTTATGTAAGATTATCAGATTTCAAACTAACGGAATTAACAATTCGACAGAGACATGCATGCACCGAGTTGGCACAACCAATACTTCTAACACTTTGTAAAAAGACGATCGAGAATCTAAATCACTACATAGTATAAAACAAAGTCGCTTTCTCTCTCCCTGTCTGGGATATACGGACATCCTTATGTATACTTTCATCTGTGTACGGTCCATCACCGTACAAAGTACAATTAACTGCTGCCACAGCGGCCTACTTTCCGCGAGCACTTAGCTCACGTCTATTTTTATATAACATCTTATTATTAGTAATTAACGATAATTCACTCAACCAACACGTAAGTCACGAGTACTTTTAAACAACATAGCAGATACACAGCCACGAGTGCTGACTGTTAATATACCCTTTTTCTACAATATATCTTTTACAACAACTTAACTTATTTAACTTCATTTCATCTATGTACGGATCAGTTTGAAACTCAGCCTGGACCGTACAATCTGTAAAACTACGAAATGAATTTTAATGCGATTTTTTTTATTAATTGATTAAAAAGGTAGGTTTATAAGGATGACATACGCTGATGGGGTGGAGAACTCACTCAACTTGGGCGGGCCACTAATATTCGTTCTTCTTTGTCATGAAAATTGGTTTGGCACCGACTTCAAAAAGAAGAAGTTGAATAGAGTTGTACATAATAAAATAAATAAAAATTATTTTATACTTTTCAGTTGGATTTTTGAAGGCGGTTCTTTTTTAAATAAAAAATAATAATATTTAATTGTTCTGTTTAATTTTTAATTTGAAGTTTTTGTTTTTCTTTTTTTTTAAGCTTCCGTTGCGTGTGCAGCCTTAATGGTTAAAGTTACATAGAAATCACATATCACGGAAATATTATACATAAAATTGTCTAAAAAATATCCCACAACAGCATATGCCTATCTCTTATGGTTAACTCACAATAACACGTATAACTCCTGATAGCTTGACAGTTCGGAGCATTCTGATGATATGTGTTTACTTTCACGTTTATTATACTCTCACTCACCCTTAATTTAAAAACGATAACATTATTACCTATTCAATCAAAAAAGATCATAGAAATCGGTACAGAAACACCAAAGTTACACACTGAAAAAAATAGACCAAAACCAAATCCTTACTAACTTGCATATAACATACTAGATGGCGCCAGTAGTTTCATTCACATTGTTTCTTTTTTAGATTGTTTTGAATATTTCATAGAATTTTACTCAATTACTTCATAAAAGCGCTTTCAAAATCACAAAGTTACAATATTCTGAAGTGCTACAAATTGTAATCAAGGCAAGGCGCTAAATTTCATCAATCTTGAGCAGTGATTGAAGAAACCTCAGATGTTTTTAAAACTACGCTACCCGCGCGGAGCTGGGCCGATCCACTAGTATAATATAAATTTACGTTGCTTTTTATTTCCTTTACACACGAATCACACTATTTCTCACTCGATCACATACAGATTAGTGACGGACCTCATCCCTACTGCATTTACTCGGATCTCATGTTTTTCTGTAACGCCAAACATTCGCTGCTATTCGCAAGCCAATGGAATTAAAAATATAATATAATATACGTTCAAACTAAACCACGCTTAAAATTATTTAATTCTCTTCGTTACGCCATTAAAACGTGCGCAATACAAAAGATGTTCCAAGAATCCCACTAGAGCCCGCGCGACATCTTGCGAGAGGCGCGCCGCAGACTGCGCTTGTAGGAAATGTTATCTTGACATCTGATTATTGCATTTTACAATGTCATCTTTTACCACACGTTTTAAGAGCTATCTTTTCTCACTCGATCTTATAACCAAACATTGCAAATCTCTCTGAGGGACCTCTCTTCTCTGACTCCGCTCTTATGCTTGTTATGTCACAACCAGCAAAACATGCGCCATACAAAAGAAGTTCCAAGAATCCCGCGACCAGAGCCCGCGCGCCATCTTGCGGGAGGCGCGCCGCAGACTGCGCTCGCTGGAAATGTTACCTTGACATATTAACATTGCTTTTTATATTTATTTTATAATAGGTCCCGTCTTTCACACTGCAGCTTTTACAAACACACTATTTAGAAAAAAAAAATTTACTTGGCACACAAAAAACAATACACCGGATGAATTTAAACAGTATTTCTCGGTTGATCCCATAACCTAAAATACAATTTTGCTGCGGGACCTCATCTCTACTGCATTCACTCTGCTCTCAAGCTTCTTCCTCACTCCCAACATTCGCTGCATTACATAAGCAATTGGAAATATAAATATATTATACATTAAGTAGAATACATACATACATACATATACTCACGGCTATATTACCCTAGAAGGGGTAACCAGAGCTAAGGAATTATAAATTCCTCAGCCATAATAAGTAGAATACCACAGCAATAATAAAGGAATATTCAATTCTTAATTAAATAATAATAATGGCTGTCTTATAACATAGCTGGCTCTAATAAACATATAATATATATACATATATATATATATATATATGTAATAATTAATAGTATTAATCAAATGAAATACTTAACCCTTACTGTTAATCATTTACATATTAGTTTTAGTTTACATTATCTTGATGCTTTTAATATGTCAAGTTTTATCATATATACAACAATTACTGTTTACATTTAAATTATTCAACAAATATAAATTGTATATGAAAATAATTAATTAATTACATTCCGCTTATGCTTATAAATTGAACCATACACCAATGATGTCAAACGGGTCTCCGCGACACAGGTTCGCCTAGTGCGGTGCCCGAAATGAAGTTTATTCTAAGACAAATAATTTTGAAATACCCGCGAATATTTTAATCATTAATGTTGTTTATAGATAATGGAATTATGATAAATGTTACATAAAGGTCAAAATTCTCAATACATTGTATCTATTTTATTGATAAGCATGATTTATTGTGTTAAGTTGTCTCAATGTGCAAATATTATCGAATAAATAATTTTGAATTTTGAATTTTGAATTTTTAAACCAGCAAAACGTGCGCCATACAAAAGAAGTTCCAAGAATCCCGCGACCAGAGTCCTCGCGCCATCTTGCGGGAGGCGCGCCGCAGACTGCGCTCGCTGGAAGCGGAGGCGGACGCGGTGCAGAGATCTTATCTCGATTTCAAGAAGAGGCAGACGGATAAGGATAGAGGTATAAAATATTTATACGTATCAAAAAGGGGTCCAAAGCCCAAAAAAAAGAGTGGTCAGATCAGTGTTTGAAATCTTAGCCACTTTCTTAGGACATTAGTGGTCTTTACAGTATAGGTAGCTTGAGAAGTGTTATAGTATGTCACGTGAGAAGTGGCATTGAGGGCCTCAATGCCACTCAATTTGAGGCAGACGCGGCGCAGCAATCTTATCTTGCCATCAAAGCAAAGCGGGTACCAGTTTAGGTTAGGTAGCATGAGACATGTAACAGCGAGTATCTCATTACATTATTTTATGACGTACGACGATCGCGAATAAAAGTAGGAAATATTTTAAGCTGACACCAAATAGCTTTTTTTGTTTGTACTCGTATAGTGCTATTCAAAGCCAAACGACCGATCCAATATATTTAAAGCACAATATATTCTAAATTTCAATTTATCTTTGCAGGTGGGGGGGAAAAAGAAAATATACCAAAAGATAAAACTGACAATTACAGTCGGGAAAAGAGAGATAGACGCGAAGGCGTAATAGTAAGTCATATTGAAACACCTATCGAAGAATTCAGAAAACTTTATCGACACCCAACAACATCGAAAAAAACAACTGACAAAACTTCATCTGACAATGAGAAAAGCCAAACAGATTTGGATTATATAATTTTACAAGAGAACCTAAAAAAGTTATACAAATTAAATAACCAAGAAGCTCTAATTCAAGAAGAAAAAACAATAGCCGGTGTTAAAACAAAAATAGACGCACCACAACTTGATTTAGTTGTAGAAAGCGTCGTAGAAAATGTTAAGTTTAAAGGCGATGATATAAGCACGAACATGACTATTATTATGGAGCCAAAAACATTAAATAATATACCGACGATAACTGAAGTAAAACATGATACAGATGTTAAAAAAATCGAAAAAGTCGAAAAGGTGCTTAAAGAAAGAGATAATAATTATATTGAGAATAATGGACGTGGAATGCTTTACGTGAACTCTATTTATAGTATTAGGTCCTCATCGCCTGTGTCTGCTAAAATGTCCGATGATCTTTGGTAGAAATAACTAAAAAAAAACCTAAAATAAGTGAAAGCTATTGTAAATGTGTGCGTGTTGCTGTGAATGTGACTCGTATACGTTTGTGATAATCATTTACAAATATTTATTATTGGACTAATAAAAATCTGTAAGAATCTTGGCTATTTTATTTCAAAACTTACACTCTCAAATACATACATACAAAATATATATGACTATAAATCCCAAAATGCGGTAGTGCTATTCTAGTCGGTTGTCACATCGACGGCGTGTGCATAAATAACATTAGCTATGCTGACGACATGGTGCTGCTGAGCGCCTCGGCCGGTGCACGGAGTGGTATTGAGCCCCAAAACATGGACAAAAAGGCTTTTCTCTTTTGTTTACAAATTACAATTTATCACTAATCCCTTTAAAGTTAAGTAGTTGCTCCAAACAATAGCAAAAGAACAAGTTTTTAACTCGAAACAGTGCGCTGCATTCTCATTCGGAAGTTGCAGTTCGCTTGAAGTGGTCGTGTAATAATTCGAAGCTCTCCAATTTCTCATTTTTTAACAAGTGATATTTTATGATTTATCAGTTTTTTTGTGGTTTTTGTGATGGATATCTCTCAACCAGGTATGTGATTATGCGAAACACTTTTCTCTTTCATTATTTTCCCAATATATATTTTTCTGGGCGCCCAAATGTAACTAGTAGTATTTCATATAAAAAAGTTTAGTTTTTTTTGTTAATGAGTATTTTTGTTATATGATTCAGCACGATTAAGCCATGAAAACTATTGTATCTGGTAGAGTGGACTGTCCAGAAGAAAGTTGTAAAAGAATTGGTTCCCCCGGAATCCCCCCCTATTTTTAGCGATTTTTTTGTTGATAGCCTCTGATCATAGTAAAATTTCATGTTTCTAAAACTTTGTATTTTTTTGCTACAGGTTCTTCGGGATTGAGGTTTGTGACTCGAAATGAATTATATGATATTATGAAAAAGTCAAATGCATCAACTTTTGACGGAAAATTGAAGTTTCTAGAACATCAATTGTTGAATTCGTATTCTGAAGATGAAATCAGAACTAACGATATAAAGCGACAAATTGCTGCTTATCAAACACCATTTTAAGACAAAATGGATAGCAGCAAGTTACACCAAAGAAAGATTCGAAAGAAATAACACTGAGTGGCTATCTACTATTAAAAATAATGAAATAAAATATATATTGCATGAGCATGAGAACTATTAAAAATTATAAAAAATATATATATAAAGATGTGCTAGATTTACTATGTGAGAGTGACATTACCAATGTAAATTTGTCCAGTTGTGACGAATAAAATTTTATAGGTATTTCACATCGTAACGATCACTTTCAGTTACAATTTTTCTTTATCTTTTGTATATTTTTAAATGAAGCATTTCATTGTTTATGTTTCTTTTTGTTTTTACTGGATGTGTTCTTTGTTTATTTTAATTATATTGGAATTGTTAATTTATCTTACTTTGTATATAGCATTATTTTAAAAAAACTGCTTAATTTTCTTATCATTTTATCTTTTTAGTTTATTTCAATTTAATGTTATATTTCTACCATTTCTATTCTCATATCTTCATTTGTAAAATATATGGAGTTTGTCAGAAATAATTGCTTTTTATTTATACATATTTATTGTATATATTTTTTTTGTTTTTTAACATAATAGCACTAACACAAACTTTAAGCATTCCCACAAGGGAGGAAAAGTGCATTTCAGAGTAATGATTTGCTATACTAGCAATTGCGGAGTCGTTGTTTCTGCCTATCTTCGTCGGAAAATGGTCGTGATAGTATGTATGTATTAAATAACACCAACAGAAGTAGTTAAGCAAATAAAAAAAAAATGGCGAATCGTTGTTTCTGCCCACCCTTGTCGGAAAATGGGTGTGATAGTATATATATATTAAATAACACCAATAGAAGTGATTAAGCACATAAAATAGTTTTGGCCATGTTTTAGGGCTAAATACCACATTGTGCGGTGGTCTCAATAAGCTTTTACGCATTTGTGAAAGTTATGCGGCCTCTCACGGACTTAAATCCATACTAATATTATAAATGAGAAAGTGAGTTTGTTTGTTTGTTTGTTCCGCTTTCACGCCGTAAGGCTGCCTGTCCATTTAAGCGGAGCGATGCGGTGGAGCGGAGAAACGGACAAATATTAGCCAATAGTATTGCACAAAAACGCTCCGCTGCACTGGACAGGGCACAGAGTGTCCTTTTTGTGCAATACTATTGGCTAATATTTGTCCGTTTCTCCGCTCCGCCGCATCGCTCCGCTTAAATGGACAGGCAGCCTAAATACTGAACCGATTACTTTGAAATTTTTCAGACGTGTAGTTAGAAGTCTAAATTAAATGATAGGGACTTTTATCCTGGAAAAAAATATGTTCCCACGGGATATCAAAAATTTTGTTTGCTTGCTGGATGCATTGGAGATGGCGCTGTGTATCGTTTAAAACAAAGTAAAATATTGTAAACTAATATAAAAATCAAAATTTAGAAGACTAATATTATAAATGAGAAAGTGAGTTTGTTTGTTTGTTTGTTCCGCTTTCACGCCGTAAATACTGAACCGATTACTTTGAAATTTTTCAGACGTGTAGTTAGAAGTCTAAATTAAATGATAGGGACTTTTATCCTGGAAAAAAATATGTTCCCACGGGATATCAAAAATATTGTTTGCTTGCTGGATGCATTGGAGATGGCGCTGTGTATCGTTTAAAACAAAGTAAAATATTGTAAACTAATATAAAAATCAAAATTTAGAAGCTTAATGGTACGATAATGGATCCCCGAAAATAAGAAACTCCCGAGGGATGATGTACTATTTGTTTATCGTATATATTTTTTTTACATCTACTTATATTGCAAACGAATATAAACATGTAAATTTAGAAGCTAAATGAAACGACGACGATTCCTTGAAACTAAGGAATCCGCAAGAGTTCTCATAGTAACATCAAAAAACCTTAACTCATATATGGCTCAAAATATTGCAGCGATTATTTTTATCATCGATGGAATTCACAACAGACACTTTGTTAATGTTCATTTTGGAAAGATGAAGGGGTTTCATTAGTTTTCATCAAAATAAATGAACATTTAAATGACAAATTTGTTTATCAATAGTAAGACTAATATGAAATAAAGCGTAATAAAAATTTGACACCGCCCCGGTAACGTCTCCGTGGCGTAGCGGTATAACTAACTACTATGAATATTTAATTAGAACTATTATGAATCAATCGTCCCGGGTTCATATCTCAGGTATTTCAATCTTTTTGTAAAAAAAAAGTTTTGTTAGCTTAAAATAGCACTATATATAATAATAGCAAGCACTATCCCTTCAATTTAGCGATTATTTTGGATGGAGATCCACCACTAATCATCCCTATATTGCCGAGCAATCGCTGCAAGTTCTCCCAATATCATCAACGGTCAGTGTAGGGGGCAGCACCGGGCCGCCGCCGCAGCGCCAAACTACTATCCGTATCTGTACTTACTAAAGATATTTTCATTTCTGAACATAAAAACTTGGTATATTTGTTTCATGATTCTTATGAACAATTAAAAAGGAATTTTTGGAACTCAACACCTAACGGGTTGATATAGCAAATGAAAGTTAATATAGAGTTTTTTTTTACATTTTATAATAAAACTTGGTGCGATTGAATTTATGAAATCCATCTATCAATCATTCATGAGTATATGCTAACAACCATAAATGCCATAAAAGTGTAGCCAGAGGTAAGGTATTCAAAAGGGTATTCAGAGATGCTAATTCTTCATCCAATTTTGGAAATAGATTAATAAAAGATAGTTTAAACAAGGTTGTTAGTGATGCTTCACAAACTGAATCGCCCAACAATCACTTAAAAAGTCTCGATGTCCTTTATGTCATTAACAACGCCCGCGGGATTATAAATATAAAACACAGAGTTGAGATAGTGTTTCGGTATTTTGGTATTATGTAAACTGGATGCAAAAAATGAAGTCCACGCGGACGAAGTCGCGGGGCAAAAAGCTAGTATAATATAATTAAAAGCGAGTGCATGGTCTTTGAGGCGAGAGGTGCGTGTCCAGTTACTGTGCCTCCGATAAAGTTAAATGGCCAAGAGCTATCGCGAGTTAATCATTATTATTATTATTATTTATGATACACTAGCAGCTTTAAGCTGATGCGTGTATATCTATTTGTTTTTCACTGCACTGTCTTTTATGTGTTTGTCCAGTCGGTTTTTGAAACTATTCACTGAGTCAGCACTGATTACAGAGTCCGGGAGTTTGTTCCACTCACGCACAACACGGTTTGGCAGAAAATGTTTACGTGGGTTACTTGAACACAGAGATTTGTTCAGTTTTAGATGGTGACCTCTTAAGTGTTGGTTTTTGTTCATGTTGTAGATCTCATGTAGGTTGTTGACATCATAATAGTTTGTGAGGATTTTGTAGGTCTCAATGAGGTCTCCACGCATTCTCCGTTCCTCTAGCGTAGTTAGGCCAAGTGCTTCAAGTCGTTCTTCATATGGTTTGTTTTGCAAACCAACTACCATTTTAGTGGCTCTGCGTTGTATTTTCTCCAGCATCTCAATGTCTTTCTTGAAGTAGGGATTCCAGATTTGAAAGGCGTATTCCAGGAGTGGTCGTACAAAGGTCTTGTAAAGCTTTAAGAATAACTGTTTGTCAATGTACAAGAATGTCTTTCTTATCATGAATGTGAGTGAGTTAGCTCTCTTTGTAACTCCGATGATGTGCTTGTCCCATTTCAGATTGGTTGTAATTGTGACTCCAAGATCTCGTTGGGAAGGTACTGCTTGAAGAGCGTTGGAATCAATGGTGTATGGGAGAATGGGGTTGTTGCTGCCAATGTGTAGTACAGTGCACTTGTTTGAGTTTAAGGTTATAAGCCAGTCTCTGGTCCACTGGACAATTCGGTCCAGGTCTTTTTGAATAAGGTCGTGGGATATGAGTGGGTTACCCATTATTTTTGTGTCATCAGCAAAGAGAGAGAGCCCTGATTTTATCACATCCTTTAGGTCTGTGAGGAAGATTCCAAACAATATTGGTCCAAGGACCGAACCTTGTGGCACACCACTTAGGACTTTGTAGGTGTCGGATAACTCACTGCCAACTCTCACTTTAAAGGTCCTACCACTGAGGAAGTCTTCTATCCATCTCAGTAAGTTACCACGTATTCCATAGTGATGGAGTTTCAAGACTAGTCTTTTGATTGGGACCCTATCAAAGGCTTTTTCGTAATCGAGATAAATTGTATCTGTGGGTTGATGATTGTCCCAATGGTCAGTCCAGTAATTTAGGCAGCTTAGTAAGTTGGTGACTGTTGATCTTCTTGGGACAAATCCGTGTTGTTCTTCGATAATGATCCGTTCCTGAGAAAGGAATTCTCTTATTTTGTTGGCTATTATTTTCTCTGTTGCTTTACATATGATACTTGTTAGGCTGATTGGTCTGTAATTGGCTGCTGTGAGTTTATCTCCTTTCTTGTATATGGGTGTTACTTCAGCTTCTTTCCAATCTTGGGGTAGTTCACCTTTTTTTGAATGAAGTTTCCATGATTAAAGCTAGTTGGTCGCATAGAACTTTGCTGCATCTTTTAAGTAGAATAGCTGGTATGCCGTCAGGGCCAGTTGCGGTATCGTCTTTGAATGTATTAAGTGCTTTAGCTACATCAGATGATGTAAAGTCGATGTGCTCCAGTGAGTTCTCTACAGTTGGTGTGTTTAGATTGGGTAGCTGTTGATCTGTAGGTTCTCTAACAAATGATTTTTCAAATTGTCTTGCAAATATATTTGCTACTTCTTTTTTGTTTGTTGATATTTCTGATGTGGTTTCATCTCTGAGTGATGGTGGAACAGATACTTTTGATGACAAACTTTGGCGAATGTAGGAATAGAAACATTTGGGGCTACTTTTTACAACATTTCTCTCAAATTCAATACGGGATTTTCTGAGTTTAGCTATTATGAGGTTGTTCACTTTTCTGTATTCATTATATGATTCTTCAGTTTTGTTCATTTGATATATTCTCCAGTAATGTTTTTTCTTTTGTGTTAGTTTTACAATTTCTTGTCCAATCCATGGTTTTTTATTATTTTTCTTTTTACTTATTCTTTTTATTGGTATTTCCTGCTTTATTATATGATCTAGAGTTGTTTTAAAGTCAGTCCATGTGTTTGAAGTGTGTGATTTATCAGTGATCCTTTGAGATATTTTTGAGGATATCATGTCATAGTCTGCCTTGTAAAAATCTCTTCGGGATTGAGTCATTTCTTGATTCCTTGCGTGATAGGTCTGGAATTGTATTGTTCCTATCAAGACGAGGTGGTCGCTTTTGCCTATTGGTGGATTATAGGTGACCTTTGTACATAGGTTCACATCATTGCATAGTATTAAGTCTAGTAAAGATTCTTGGTTGTTCCTTTTCCTTGTTATTTGTGTTACTAGTTGGTGGAGGTTGGTGCTTGTGAGTGTCTCAATGAAGCCCTCATAAAGAGCACTGTAGCCATCTAGTTGTTCCAATGGCCACTTAATTGCTGGGAAATTGAAATCTCCAGCGATTAGAAGGTTGCCCTAATAGTCACTTGCTTTTCTTATAGTTTCAAACAATAGCTTATCAGAATCTTGTAGGTCATAATGTGTTGGTCTATATATACCGCCCAGTAACATTTTGAAGTTGCCATATTCAATATTAACCCATAAGGCTTCGACATTAAGTTTATTATTAAGTGATGGATGTAGCTTGGTCAGAATAGGAATGTCTTGATGATAATGCGCTACATAAATAGCCACTCCTCCAGATCCTTTACTACAAGTTATTCTGTCATGTCTGAAAAGTGTGTATTCTTTTATTGCTATTAAGCTATCTAGTATTGATGGTTGCAGGTGTGTTTCAGTGATAACTATGAATGTAGGTCTTAGTTTATCAATCTCCAAAAAGAATAAGTCTCGTTTAGCCGTTATGGATGCCAGAAGGGCAAGCACGAGCCGTGTTTAAACTAGTTATCGTGTGGGATAAAGCAGCCATCTTTTACGCACTTACTTAGTATCGTATACTGCCATCTCATTCTAACCGTTATCGTGTCGATAAAATAGCGCTCGTGCTTGCTATACAGGTTCGTGTAAAAAAGAGAGAGTTCAGTGAACCCACTCCGTGTCACTTTTTGGAGCAACGTTGGAGGTATTTATGATGGTAGGACGGCCTCCTAGATATTTTATGGACAGATTTTTCTCACCCTGCTCCGTCCTTTGAGTTAACTCAATACGCAAATTCTTGAGATATTCACGCTGGTATGGAGTCTGATCATTTTTGGCTGAGAGGCCCACTCGAAGCTTATTCTTATTCTTTAATATCTTAGCGGCCGATAGTCTACTTCTCATAATGACCTTCACAGGACGAGGGCCCGACCCAAGCTGCGGCTTACCCAGCCGGATTACCATCACTGGGACTTCAGGGTCTGGCAAAGCTGCCAGAGCACTTTGCACTTCATCCATGTCGTGTTTTTTACGCTCCTCTGTCGAAGCATCATAAGATGCAATCTCAGGAATGCCAAACAAAATAACGTTACTGCTTCTCTTTTGACGTTCCTCCATCTCAGAGATGACACACTCGACGTTATTCCACTTCGGTTGCTGCTGACTTTTCTTTATGTCCTCTATCTCTGCCTTGAGTTCGTCGATTGTTTTTCGCAAAGCAGGTAGCTGACGCACTCCTAGGGTACACTCGGGACACAGGTATTTTAACGTAGGTGATTGTAGAACAACCACTCGTAACTCTGTGGCAAGTAGCCCACTACACGGAACGCATATGTGCCGCTCACATCCGTGGCACACTATCTTAGGGTTTGCCGAATCGACTTTTGGTAGGTTTTTTTTGCACTTCAAACAATTCATTTTGAGATTTGAGGTTATGTTTTTTTTCAACTTTTTGTTTTCAAGCGAAACTTCGTGTATTTTAATCACTGGACACTCCCTTCACTAACAACACTGAGTTTTATATGTTTTTATAAGTCCAGAAAACAAAGTGAGGTTAGGTTATACACTTCAATCACAATCTCCGAAAATAGCTAAAAGTTTGCGCTGATAACACTTTCACTTCGTAATTAGGTATTTAATTGCACAATTACACACAATTTGGGTTTTAATTATACGTTTAGACACATTTTTTCAAATATTTAAACTTAGTATTCACGAAACACAAGTGCAGTTGAAAACGCGGGTAGGTAAAAAAAAACGTTTTAAATATCTGGGACATGTCGTTACCTCTGACCTAAAAGACGATGCAGATATAGAGCGTGAGAGAAGAGCGCTAGCTGTTAGAGCGAATATGATCGCCCGCAGGTTTGCGCGTTGTACGAGCGCAGTAAAGGTGACGCTGTTTAGAGCGTACTGCACCTCGTTCTACACATGCGCCCTGTGGGCGAACTATACGCAGCGTCAGTACCATGCACTGAGAGTGCAGTACAACAACGCGTTCAGGGTGTTGATGAGGCTGCCCCGCTTCTGCAGTGCGTCCGGCATGTTCGCCGAGGCGCGAGTTCAATGCTTCTTCGCGACAATGCGCCTGCGAGCAGCCTCACTGCTCGATAGGGTGCGGGGCAGCTCCAACAGCATCCTGCAACTCATCGCGGGGAGGCTGGACTCGCACTATGTGCTCCACTGTATCAGCCTCCTTTGTAAATAAATAGATATTGTAAATAATGTAGCATAGCGTAAGATAGAATTAGTCACTAACATAGCCTAAGGAAATTGTTACTAACACGTGGGTCTCGTTGCCTAAATAAATAAATTTATTATTATTATTATTATTGGGTATGACATTTAGTTCCTCGCCTCTCCCATGGCCGAAAAATAAAATATAAATTTTAAATGGGAGAGGCGGTACTCCCCGACAAGAGCACAGTCGGTCGGGGTCAGGGAGTCAGGTTCAAGAACCGACGGACGATCCGAGCCGTATCGAGCAGCACCGCTTTCTGCATCTGTGCTAGAACCGACACGCCACAGAAATCCAACCGCCTCAAGTTGGTCGCGAGGCTGGTTGGAATTAACCCGTTCGCGGACAAAACAATTGGGATTATTTCTGTCGAAGTCACACCCCACATGTCGGTGATCTCGTGAGCCAGATCGAGATATTTCCGACGCTTCTCGGTGTCGGCTTTCACGAGCTATTATTATTACGTGGGACGAAATACTTTTGTCTCATATACTCACTTTACTGTTTTGTTACCATATGGTGGGTATCATACGAAAATGAATGAGTACTATGGTTGCAAAGTTTTCGGTAGGGAAAATTAATGAAGATATGAAAAAACAGTCACTTTTGTGATACTTTGCGTTCAATATTTGACTTGAGCTATTCTCACTTCATCGGATCGATATTTTTCTATTGAAAACCTGTTGATATGATGATATATATCAAAGGATGATATCGAGTGGTCACGATAGTCGATATGATGATATTTGAAGATATCGTGCAAACGGTAGCCATTTTGTTTTCAAATTTTATTTGTGTAGATATAAAAATTAAAATGTAGGTAACTAACCTATGATCAAGCGCGGATCCAGCCATGTGGGCAAGGTGGGCATGCCCACAACCCTAATTAACTAGCAGCCTCATAGTTTCTTGGTTTACTAAGGCTATGATAAGTAGGCTGACTTGGAATTTGACGTTTAGGTAGCTATGCGCGCAACCTTAATTGAGGGCTAGGTCCGCTCCTGCCTATGATCCATTTAATATACAATGGATCAAATAGTCGTAGAAGTTGTAAATAATGTCTACTTGGATCAATGTTAATTATATTATTAAATTATAAAAAAATATAATATTTCGGCATTATAAAATTTCAAAAACTAAATCCGGTTGCCGGATGCTCCAGTTGGGAATTCAGACTTTGCTAGTTACCGGCAAAGTGCCAGTTAAAGGAAAATTTAAACAAACCAAAATATAGATAATAAACATAACATAAAAATAAACGTTCACGCCGAATATCCCCGAAGGGGTTGGCAGAGGTACTAATACTTCTGAACATCACGTGACTTTGTCACCTGGTGTTCAGAGTACCCACGTTTTGCATGGACAGTGTATTCACGTGACAGGGGGCAGGCCTATCGCCGTTTTGTACGAATACACTGTCACATGACTAAGTACAAACTCAGCCATGTGGGTTTCCTCACGATGTTTTCCCTCACCGTTAACAACCATGATAAATTAACCACACATATGTCTTTAGAAAAGACAAATTGGTGTAGGCCCGACCCAGGATTTGAACACTAGTCGTTTGCACGATTACCGAGTGTTCTACCCACTGGGCTATCACGGTTGTTTCAAAACATAGAATAGAATAACACTTTATTGCACATCAAACACAAATTTACAAAAGTGATAATATGATCAAACAGTTTACAGTGATGTACAATTGGCGGTCTTATCGCTAAAAGCGATCTCTTCCAGACAACCTTTGGAAGGTGAGATCGATAAATTAATTATTTGGGTAGATGCACAAAACTAGGCCAAAAAAACCTATTGACATTTGATATTGAGATATGAAGACCTTTTCATAACTTAGATGACTTTTCATTCAATTCATTCGCTTGGATAATTGATTTCGGTCTTCAATCTTTAATGTCTTAGGAAAAATGACTACCGTGTGCGAGAATACAGTTTCAATCTATCAATAGAAATATATTTCACTTTGTGGTATTTTACACACGACATTGAACACTTGATATAATTTCTATGATAGGAATGATATCGAACTTGCGAGAATTGCCCTCCAGCTCTTTTGGGGCTGAATTTAGCAGAATCCTTTGGGGAGGCCTATGTCGAGCACTAGACGTCTATTGGCTTATGTTGAAGTGGGACTAAAAAAGAATATGTTCCCTTCAGCTGGTCGACAAAAAAGTAGACGAATTGAGAAACCTAAAGTCAATTATAAACTATATCAACCTTGCATATATATACACAACAACTATATTTTTTATGTGCTGTAGTTATTTTACCTTTAGTTATTTCTATAGCAGATGACAGTGAAAAATGTCGAAAATTATCAAGCGTTAATTTTGTAGCAGTATTATTAAGCGTTAATTTTGTAGCAGTAAATATTACAGAATTGTATCCGCATTTTGCAGCTCTTGCGTTAACTCCTACGTCTAATTTACTCATGTATTTTATTTAGTTTTATTGAATAACTATACTGATTGAATGAAAAGTTAAACAGCAAAATATAGATCTTAAACCTACGTGTATATACATACATAATGAGTTCACATATTATATTTTGCCAGTGAAGCCTATATTGTTTTCATGAAAATATAGCATGTTGCAATACGACTTTTTTCATAACATATTTCAACAAATTGTTAAAATGTTAAACAGCAAATTTTAGGATCGAGCAAGGACTTTTTAGAGTTTGAAACCAACCTAAACTTCAACTTCAAAATCAACTGATTTTTCCTTATGTATGAAACATCATACTTACTAATAAATAAAGAATAAATAAAGGAAAGAAAAGCGTCGGGGCGTATACCCGAGGTCGCGGGTTCGATTCCCGCCTGTGTCGAAATTTTTCTTTCCTTTATTTATTCTTTATTTATTAGTAATAATCCCCAAATGAGGTTTTCATGAACAAAAAGA
Organism: Bedellia somnulentella; assembly: GCA_963576735.1. Lineage (NCBI taxonomy): Eukaryota > Metazoa > Arthropoda > Insecta > Lepidoptera > Bedelliidae > Bedellia > Bedellia somnulentella. The sequence goes on along the minus strand of OY755187.1, from coordinate 9,911,824 downwards.
TTTAAATTATGTGATAGTTAGGCGTTTTCAACATTTGCATTCTGTCTGAAAAGATGGACAAATGGCCTTCCGAATTAATTAAAATTCGGAGGTAGGAAACGCAAACACTACTTAAAAGTGAAAAGAAATAAAGGTTAGAAGAATTTCGCACTGGCAGCCAATTGACACGTTGGCTCAGTTGACAGAGCGTCGGTCGGGGCGTATACCCGAGGTCGCGGGTTCGATTCCCGCCTGTGTCGAAATTTTTCTTTCCTTTATTTATTAAAAAGTAAAAGTAAAAATGTTTTATTCAAATAAAGTTTCAGTAACAATATTTAAAGATATGTATCACATTCACAAACATTATTCTTTATTTACTAGTAATAATCCCCAAATGAGCTTTTCATGAACAAAAATATTTAAATCATACTTACTGTTCAGAATGTCCTTCCAATCTGGAGTCTATTTCTAGCTAAGCCGGCTTGTTGCCCGTGGTCCCTCTCGTAGTCCCTTTTTGAAAATCTATGGCCCGTGGTCCCTTTTTCAGTATAAACCGACCAAAATGAAATATGTGAATATTTTATATAAGAGAAGGAGACGGATATACATTCGAAAAATATATTATTTTATTAGTGTATGGATTGGTACTTCAAAATTTTTCGGCATACCAAAATCATAAAGAGGTAACTTAGAAAATGTTCATAAAATATTTATGCAAACCACAGATTACAATATATGTACTAATACAGATGCGACAGTAACTAACGGTACGTTTCCATGAAGTCCGTTTTGGCGCTAGTGTCGGCGTTTACTGTTTTTTTTTTTTATTAGGGTTGTACCTAGCTGGTGGAATATAGTTATATCGATAACTTAGTGATGTGCACTTTTTTATCGATATTACGCAATATGCAGGTACCTAATAAATTAGACTTAAATAATACTTTGGAAATAAAACACATAAATTTATTTAATTATTTATTGCTTTCCTTCTTAATTTATTACATTTATATTTATTAAAGGCTAATTGTTGAGGAATATCCATTTTTTTACATACTTCTCTTTTAATATTTTATTAGTAATATTACACCAGTTGTGTGTATGAAGCTTAGTAATAATTTTTAAAAATGCTGACATTACTTCTTTATGATGCTGGCCACATCCTAACCAGGAAAGATCGAGAACCTGCTTCAATTTATTATTAATTTGCGATCCGATATGGTCAATGAAACCATAGGCATTTAAAAAATTATGAATATCATTACTGGTTTCCCTATATAAAATAGTAAATTTTTCACTAGGATATGCAAAATTATTATTTTTTAATGATTTATATTCTCGGTGTTGAATATATTTATGAATACTTAGCACTGAACTGCATGTGAGGCTTTTAAAGCAACTCTTACATCGTAAGGTTTTATATATTTTGCGGCATACATATCCAGCTGTATATGCAGAGCATTGGACTCTCATTTTCTCTTTCATTACATCCTTTATATTTATGATGCAACCACGTGAAGTAGTAGTATCGCTTCCATGAATTACACTGGCTTTGGTGACTGAACAAGGGGTTATGTCCAGTGAATAACCTGAAATAAATCATAATGTTGTAAAATTTTACCGTAAGTGTATGTGCTTAGTCCTTGTGATTAATAGTATGGAGGGAAAACTAAAGCAAAAAGTAGTAAAACTAGAATTTTAATTTCTTACTCTTAGAATTTAAAGAAATATTTTGACTTCCATATCTGTTGCTTTCAAAATGTAGGTACAATCTAGGCCAAAATCATAAGGAAGAATTATAATCAAGATTATACCTGCTGCTCCTTCCATTTCAGCTTCTTTACAGTAGCTGTGATCACTCAAAGATGTAGGTACTGCAAAAAGATAACATTGATTTAGATTGTCATTTAAACTAATAATTATTAATATCATTATTAATAAGTATTAGACTACTAGTTTTAAGATAGTAGGAACTTGAATTTGTTGCTCTTTTCTAGAAAGGTTCCTTTTATAAAATATAAATTAAATAAACAAACACTAATCACTTTTAATTATTAAATTATTATTAATTGATTGAATTAATTATATTGTCATTGTATCCAAGATCTTTTTTGTATAATTTATTAGGCTGCCCGCAATACAGGTCTAACCTAGTGCGGGGGCCACAGATATAATAATAACTGTAATGTACTGTTTTTGGAAATAAATGAATTTGAATTTGAAACAAGTATTTGTACATTGTTATAATGAAATAATCACCTGTTTCCTGTATCAAGCATTCATAAGCATCATTGTCTTCATCTTGAAATTGTGAGGAATTATGGTCATTAAGATTTTCAGAACCTGTGAAAAGATCAAAGACAATTAAAATATATATGAACGAACAGTTAACATGCTACGGTGACTGAAATATTAATGATACTAACGTACTAGCTACCCCCTGTTGGTTGGGATGATTTAATATTTACAATTAAGTACTAATATCCACACAATAGCCTTAAAACTAATGTTTGGTAGTCCTAAATTAAATAAGCCACCAAATTTTTTCTCAAATTTGTCTAAACATATTTTTTTTGGTTTAATTTGTGACTTTATTATGAATATTTATAGCACATAAATTAAGGGCTTATTCCACTTTTCCCCGTTGACAATCCCCGTCAACGGGGATAAGTGAACTTTTTGTTCACAAATCCCCGTTAACACAAATTGGAGCGTGTAATGGGGATTAGTGAACTAAAAAGTTCATTAATCCCCGTTACGTTAAAAATAAAATAATCATGTAAGAATCAGGTACCTTCTATTTATTATTGGATAAGAACTCACTTATTGATTATTGTTATAATCAAATTAAATAAAATTTAAGCTTGATTACAACACCATTTATACTAAAATCAAAATTTTTACTATTATTTACGTTTCTTCGATAATGATAGAGCTGTTAATAACAAAACGTAAGTACAAACTATAAAATAAAATACAGACAGTTACTTTCAAATAATAACTGATTTTACATTTCTTACTGCCTTCAATTCGGTATGCAAAGTTTTTTTTGGTATTTATTAAATATTTTTATTCGATAGTAAACACGAAAATAAAACATTAATTTGAATATTTTCCATTTAAAATGAGTAATTGTAAAGTTATGATTTTTTAAAGATTGTTCAACTTTTGTACTAAATGACGTCACCGATCGATAAAATCACGTAGCGACATGCAAATGAAGCGAAATGTTTTATAAAAATGTTGCTGATTGCAAAACATATCAAGAATTTGAGATGTCAAATGAAATTATTACGATATTATACTAAACAAACCTATGATTTTCGATATTTTATTAATAAACTGCAAAACCGTATGTCTTATTGAAACAACATTGAAGGTCAAACACTGTTACAGTTTTTGATAAAATAACAGTCATCTTAGCTTCAATTGATATAATTTCAAGAAAATATTGTTTATAACCATAATATCTCGAAATGGTTTTGTAATCAGCATCACTTTAGTAAAACTTTGCATACCGAATTACAGTTTAATAGTTCAATTTACTTAACACGCTTAATATTAACACTTTTTGTTAATTATGTTAGTTTTGTATTCTTGCTTAAGTAAGTAAGTTAAGTAAATTTAACAATTAAACTGTAATTGTAGGCAGTAAGAAATGTAAAATCAGTTATTACTTGAAAGTAACTGTCTGTATTTTATTTTATAGTTTTTTTTTTAAATAAAATAAAAAAAAAACATTATTATATTTAAAAATAACTAACTACTATTAACCGTTAAATGGTAACTAAATATCTAAAACAATAAACTTAAATAAATAAGTTATCTACCAACAGACTCTTGCGCAAAAGCACCCATGATGCCCGCCGCATTGCCGCGCTAAATTGCCACCGAGAGTCTTTGACTCAGGAAAGCACCACCAACACTTTTATAGTTTGTACTTACGTTTTGTTATTAACAGCTCTATCATTATCGAAGAAACGTAAATAATAGTAAAAATTTTGATTTTAGTATAAATTGTGTTGTAATCAAGCTTAAATTTTATTTAATTTGATTATAACAATAATCAATAAGTGAGTTCTTATCCAATAATAAATAGAAGGTACCTGATTCTTACATGATTATTTTATTTTTAACGTAACGGGGATTAATGAACTTTTTAGTTCACTAATCCCCATTACATGCTCCAATTTGTGTTAACGGGGATTTGTGAACAAAAAGTTCACTTATCCCCGTTGACGGGGATTGTCAACGGGGAAAAGTGGAATAAGCCGTATATTTGACATTACATTTTTTCAAAGACTAAATTTATATATACATAGACGGGACATATTACACTTAGTTTATACGCTAAAACTTGTTACGTATAGGTAACAAGTCGTTTAGTCTGTGGTAGTTGTCCCTGGGGAAGTATGTCTTAGGTAACATCAATTGAATGTTCGAAAGAAAAACGAATATACCGAAGTGCGCATACGTCGTTGTAAATCTAAATATGGAGTGCAAGCAGAAGACAAAATCAGTTTATTTTCGTAATTATTTATATTTTTAATCATTAATTTTATGTGTTTCATTTAATATTTCTAAGAAATGACCATAATGTATTGTAATTTAAAACAGCGCCATCTATTGTTAAGTAGATTCACTAATTCGTTATAGTTAATTCAGAGGTGACAAACCTTTGGCTACTGTGGTCAAGCGAGAGTCTAATTTAGTAAATAAAGTTTTTGTTTTTTTTCGTTATCTAACTTAACAATTTTCGTCCCGTTAATGTAAAAAAAGTCAGTTGTTCCAAAGTTCGTAATTTTTTTAAGTAAATTATGTATTAATGAAGCGGTATTTACAGCGTGTCGTTTGGTTTAATGCGTTTTTCAGAGCAACGCTATTTCGAATGACTGATAAACACTACAATCGTTTTAAACTGAAGGATCTGCGTTGTTTGTTATTTTAAAATATTGCTCTTAATTGAACCGTTTGTTTGTTAATTTATTTACTTACTAGCTGACCCGACAGACTTTGTACTGTCAAATTTGCTTATGACAAAGCTTAAGGCCGCGTGTCGCTAAAGCCAATTCTTGTAGGTTTCATATAGAAATTTGTTTAATGTATATATGGTAGTATAGATGTCTTTAGGATACCTACTTGCATTATGATGACCCAGCCAAATGTTTACTACCACTTCTTAGCAGTGTAGGAATAGGGATGGGAATGTTATTTAATTTGGGTATTTGTACTGTATTTTAAAATTGGCATACAGGTTTATGTTGAAATTGCTGAATTGATGTTTTAATGAAAAATTATAACGCTTTTGATTTAAATATTGTTTGATTATTCTGCTGTCTATACAGAAAATAAGAATATGACGAATTTACAATAACTAAAATAATAAATAAAATAATTCACTCCTTAAAGCTATAACTGTGACAAATTTACACATATAATTTTGTGCGACAAAATTACATAACATAAACGTTCACGCCATTTATCCCTGAAGGGGTTGGCAGAGGTACCAATACTTATGCACATCGTGTTCAAAATGTTTTGTTAGTTTCCTTTTTCATTGTTTTATTTCATAAGTAAGTTTTAGTTTTAATTTGGTAAGTTTTAGTTTGGTAAAATAAGTTTTAATGTGAATTTGAAAATAAAAATAAAATAATAAAACCTTTTTTTTCCGTATTCAAAAAGTTTTTAAAAAGATATAGATAACCATGGACATCACTAGCATTGCTAGTACCTTAATACAACTAACGCCATCGAACATTCAAAAGCTGAATTATTTCATATATTGTAAAAATACATAAGTTATTCCAGTGAACGTTAGAGGGCGTTATACTTTCCAAGATTAGAGCTTTTAGTACTAAGTGTCCTATCTATGTTCTAGTAAGTATAGTTTAATATCTTTGCATTTCTTACAATGTTACTTTAACATACTGTATTTTCAGCATAACCATCTGTAGCAATGTATGCCACCCTTGTTATTTTATATGGGAGATTATAGCTAAAATAAATATAATATGTTGGTGATGTGTCTTCAGCCACATAGCCTGACCACTATTTAAAAAGCCCAATACTCTTAGTTACCTGATTCTATCCGATTTAGCTTAGGTATACACCTTTGCCCTGTCAGGGCGGCCTTCAGCTGCCCGGCACACATTAAGTCATGGTGAAGCCGCACAGACCACAGGGCCAGCAGCAACCAATCCAACCAAACCAAAAAAAATGTGGTGATAGTATAGTAATCATAAATAAAAGATGTTATTAAAGGAAAGAAAAATTTCGACACTGGCGGGGTTCGAACCCGCGACCTTCGGGTATACGCCCCCGTCGCTCTGCCAACTGAGCTACAGTGTCAGTTGGCATCCAGCGCGAAATTTCTCTATCCTTTGTTTCTTTTTTACACGTTCAAGTAGTGTTTGCGTTTCCTACCTCCGAATTTTAACTAATTCGGACGGCCACTTGTCTACCTTTTCAGATAGAATGCAAATGTTGGAAACGCCTAACTATGACATAATTTAATGTTTTTTGACATGAATTCCTCATGTGGGGATTATTATTCATAAATAAAAGATGTTATTAAAGGAAAGAAAAATTTCGACACTGGCGGGGTTCGAACCCGCGACCTTCGGGTATACGCCCCCGTCTCGAACCCCGCCAGTGTCGAAATTTTTCTTTCCTTTAATAACATCTTTTATTTATGAGTAATAATCCCCACATGAGGAATTCATGTCAAAAAACATTAAATTATAGTATAGTAATGTTAGAATTTACAAAGAAAATAAAGTGATAGAAATTCATTCATTTTAAAAAAAGTACATTAAGATGCAAGTCTTAATCTAGTTAAGTATATAAATAAAGTAATGGAAAACACATTTTCTTGCTTCTGAAATCTTACATTTATTTATTTATTTGCATCACACAACAGATATGTAACATTACATGTCAAGTAACATGATTAAGGTCTTACATTCTAGTAACAATATCCTTAATTGTATGTTAACAAAAAATACATACATACATACATACATATACTCACGGCTATAAATCCCTAGAAGGGGTAGCCAGAGCTAACGAATTAGAAATTCCTCAGCCACTTTTGGAAGTTGCGTGGTGAAAAGATGGTAAAATAAAGTTTGTTGGTGATGGGTCTCCAACCGCATCGCCCAAAAATCCCTTAAAAGGCCCCAATACCGTTAGTCGCCTCTTACGTACACCCACCGGAAGAAAAGGGGTAGTGCTATTCTAAGCCGACACTACACAGCAAATAACAAAAAATAATATGAAATTACATTGATGATTGTTTCTTAGTCTTGGGTGAAATTTATTTTATATGTGTAAAATATTGTATTGTACATTTAATACATACAATAAAATTTTATTATAAAAGTATATCTGTATCTTTGTTATGCAACATGTTAGAAACAAGAGTTTTCGACCCTTTCACCCTTGATCTTTAGGTCAGGCCGCACAAGGACATGGAACATACAACTCCAGTCACCTGTCTTGAGGTTGATCAACCTCAAATTACTCCCTTGCGCCTCTGGCACAGCCCTTTCGCGTGGTCACTGCTTAGGATTTCTCTTTCAACGTTAGGCAGCGTTTAGGCGACGTAAAAAACGTCTAGGAAAAGCCACACAGCCGCCGCTGCACTCGGACGTCGAAAAACCTGAAAAGGAAAAATGACTAGGTCGCCCTGACAGTCTGCCGTGAGAGGAGGACTGCATGCTGCCACGTCCAGCTCCAGACGCGCCCCAACGATACCCCTGGGGAGCAGAGCAGCCCTTTCAGGTCCTAAATGATACAAAAATTTCATTGGAGCAGAAAATATCTTATGAGAATTGGAACATAAGAAAGTTTGTCTTGCCTTGCGTATGTGTGTGAGGTGCGTGGACCCTCGTGGACCCCATAAGGATAAAGGAGAATAATAGAAAAAATCATCTTCATATATAAAATGTGGTTCTATAGTACAGTATAGGTACTATACATTATCACGGCTGTAAATCCCCAGAAGGGGTAGCCAGAGATTCGGAATAAGAAATTCCTTTTAGACTTTGAACGGGAAAATGTACAATAAGAGTTTTTGGTGATGGGTCTCTCCAATTTAAGGGATTTTTGGGCGATGCGGTTGGAGACCCATCACCAACAACCTTTATTCCACCATCTTTTCTCCACGCAACTTCCAAAAGTGGCTGAGAAATTTCTGATTCCCTAGCTCTGGCTACCCCTTCAAGGGATTCATAGCCGTGAGTATATGTATGTATGTCTCCAATCGCATCGCCCAAAAATCACTTATAAGGCCCCAATTCCCTTAGCCGCCTCTTACGAACACCCACGGGAAGAAATGGGGTGGTGCTATTCTAAGCCGACACTACACCGTAACTATAGGTACATATTATTTTGGATAAACGGGACCGCACACTCACCTTATGTATTTCAAACTCAATACTCAATAGAGACAGTCAGTGACGAATATTTTTAGTTAGGTATATTAAAAAAAGTGATTTGCTGAGTTGAGTACTACTCAAAGGTGCTACTACAATTTACCGCACTATAGTCTGTGTCATACCGTCCTTTTTATTATTCATTCATTCATATCTGTCTAAAAAACCTTGTATTCATTAGTTCGTTCTTATTCTTCAATTCAATCTTCATTTCATTCATTTCATTGTTGTCATTGTCGATATTTTTCCATTTTCACGTTTTTAAGAATATTTAAATTTAAAATGTGCCCTTTATTAGTACTAAATAGATAGTTATTTGAAAGAATGTCGTTTTTAATGTGTTGATGTACTGTTTTTCTAAGGTTGGTAGAAATCCAATCCAATATGATATTTTAGAACATTAGCTGCGTCACAAATTTAAGTAAAAACGTTACAAATATGTATTCTGTTTACATTTTTTACAGTTCGTTTCAAAATGTCGAAAATAGCAACTATTGCTGAAGAAAACCCTGATATAAGTGTTAAAAAAGATTCTCCACCATCACCAACGAGGAAAAAGGATAGTGCCATTGGTTTGCTGAGTAGATTTTTACGTTTCGATTCTCTAAGTAAGAAGAGTAACTCGGTTGAAAGCCCTTCCTCTACAGAGCCGCCGGTGACTTATTATGGAGTTTACATACCTTGCGAAATCAAAAAAGGACCCGATGAAGGTATTTGTTTATTTAGTTTCGTACGTTAGTTTAGTTTCGTTACCTATACGCCTATCTCAAATGTACAATTTTATAAAGTCTTCAACCATTCTACCCTTATCCTATAGTATTAACACTTTGTCAAACATTTAGTATTGCTATACTATATATTCATTAATATTATTAGTTATTGGCAAATGTACAAACATTCATTTCTCTCAGCGCTGATATCTGGTAATAACAATATGCAATGTTTTTAAACATACCTTTTACATGTCTGTATATCACATTATTTATGAAGTAATAAATCAAATGTATAGAAGAGTACTTTGCTGTAAGCTCAGTTCTATATTGTGACATACTTTTATCTCATGACTAATATTATGAACAGAAAATATTAAGTCCAACTAACTTAGATCTAATGGCATTGTAGCCAAAATATTATGTTAAGTATTAAAATCCATATACACAACTATCTCAAAATTATGAAGCTAATGAAACATGCCTACAAAATTACACAATGCAATGGTTATGAAATAAAAATGAAGTATATATCTATAAAATGAGACAGAAAAAAGAAGATTTTTTGTCATTTGTTAGTAACTGTGTATGGTGTTGGTTTCTGTTGTTTAAGTTTAGTATATACAATAACTAGTTGTCCACAAGTTTACACATTGAAAGCTTACAAAAGGTGAGTGTGAAATAAAAAAGGATGGGAGGTGCCAATTTAAGAACTGATAACATTAAAAATATCTAGTTTCTTATTCAGCTTCTCATTCATTATAAATGTGGCTTAAACCTAGAGCAATATCTATTGCAATATTTATAATGTGAAAGAAAAAAAGCAAAAGACATTTCTAATAAAAAAAATAAACATAACAAAACAAAATGACATAAGATTACACATTAACACAGAAAATATATTTATCGCCAAAATGGTTGTAGTCTCAGCATGTGTGTCTGGAATGGAACACAATCCATTCCAAGAAATGCTGGTTTTAAGCTGATTATAAATGTTTTTTTTTTTTGCATGTTTTGTACATATATTGTCTTTATTAGTGCATACTTGCATGCATATTTCAGTAATATGATAGTGCATATAGTCAGATATCTAATAATCATATATTGAAAAAAGTATTAATGCATTATTTGTGCACATATTGAGGAGACTGATTAATAGACAAACATTCCAACATTATGTGCAGTAATTAGCTTTTTAATAAAACATTAGTAATTTTGTCAAAAATGCTTATATCTCTAATGATTATTAATAAACTAATAACATCAATACAAATCATTTCACATACATTCTGGCTGGTGGATTACCAATTTTAAAGCTTTGGCTACCCCTATTGTGCCGACAGACCAGCCGAGAAGCTAGTTACCTATCAACTCACTATCACTTGCAGTGAGTATATGTATTAGTATACTAAACAAGTTACCAAAAAAGTAAGTACAACAATGATATGTGGTATAAGATACATACTTCATGATAAAATATACTAAAATCAAATAATTGAATGTGAATATGATGACTGTTCTACAATACATGCTGCGCCCCTGCAGAGCGTCACCTGGACTTTTCATTTATGTCAGACCATTTATACTTGTGACTTGGCAATAAATAAATAAACATATATATACTTGCAGCTATAAATCCCAAGAAGGGGTAGCTAACCCTTTGGAATATGAATTTCCTCAGCCACTTTTGGATGTTGAATGGTGAAAATATTGTAAAGTAAATGGCATTGGTTATGGGTCTCCAAACGCATCACCCAATAATCTCTTCAAAAGCCCTTAACCCCTTAATCGCCTCTTATGAACACCCATGAGAAGAAATGAGTTAGTGATCTCTTAAGCTTATAAAATATCTGCTATTAATTTGAGGGGTATCATACGTAACTCTGCACTTTTAAATGCAATACACACACATATCTTTTCGCAATTACATGCTGAGTAGGTAGATTGTTAGCGAGAGTAACCTGCAGAGTAAAGGGTCACTAAATAGAGCGCTGGTAGCACTGAATCAGTTTACTGAGGTATTGGATTTTTGTTTCTGCAAGATGGTAGGAATAAAGCATTTTTGGTGATGGTTTTCTATTCTATCCGCATCACCCAATAACCGCTTAAAAAGCACCATACCCTTAGTCGCCTCTTATGACACCTGTGGGTAGAAGGGGTGTAGCGGCATTCTAAGCCGGCAATACATGGCAGCTGACCTATGTATTTTCTAATACATGAATGATATTCCACTGTTCAAACATAATCACGATTGTTGCACAAGGCTCATTAAAAACTAGCTTCTCATAGCTACCTTTTGTTGCGAAATAATCATAATTACAGCTACTAAATGTCACCAACGATTGCCAATTGTGATAGTTATTAGAAATTAATAGGCTTGACGACTTTATTATTATTTTCTGTCTTATCATCTTATTCCTAGGTTACATCCTCCCCATCCTGATAATCGGTAACTACATACATACATATACTCACGGCCATAAATCCCAAAAAGCTGTAGCCAGAACTTCGGAGCTATAAACTCAATTAAAAAATGATAGGGGAGTAGATGGTAGAAATAACGTATCGTTGGTGATGGGTCTCCAACCGCATCGCCCAAAAAAACACATAAAAAGCCCCATAACACCTCGTCGCCTCTCACCAAACCCGACATTTTTAATTTCTTAAATTTGATTTATCCATATTTTTTTAGAAGCTCTCCACGTATACAAGAACAAAGCTGAAGCTCTTGAACTGGTGAAACGATACAAGACCTCTCGATTCAAGGCTTTCCGCAATCGTCCTGATGCTGTCTCTTTCGCTCTGCACGGCGCTGACATTGAGTCCCATGATGGAAATGAAAACTGTGAGTGAGACATATCTTCTGTAATACATAATTATATTTACATGACGGTTAAGTGTTTAGATAATGGGTACTACATTATCAGTTACTGGTAATTTGTAAAATTGATATTTTTAGCAAATAACTCTCAACTCAGACGTTCACACCGTATATCCCTGAAGGGGTTGGCAGAGGTACTTATACTTCGTAACATCACGTTACATCGTCCCCTGGTGTTCAGAGTACACTGTCACGTGACTAAGTACCACTTAGCCATGTGGGTGTCCTCACGATGTTTTCCCTAACCGTTAACAACCATTATAAATTAACCATGAAGAATGAGAGCAGAGTGGATGCAGTAGAGATGAGGTCCCTCAGAAAAGTTTGTAATGTAAGGTTTTGTGATCGTGTGAGGAATGACGTGATTCGTGAAAGGTGCGGCGTGAAAGATGATATTGTAAAAAAGATAGAAAAAGGAATGTTGAGATGGTTTGGGCACATAAAGAGGATGAATGACAATAAATTGTTGAATTGATAGAGCCAATGTGGAAGGTAATGTGAGTAGAGGACGACCACGGAGGACACACCTGGACCAAATAGAGTATGTGCTCAAAAAACGAGTGTGTGTCGGCGTCCGAAGTATGAAAATTAAAAGAGCATGTATCAAAAGATTGATGGATGTAAATGAAGCTAGAGAGGTTTGCCAGGAGCGTACAAAGTGGCGATCAATAGTCTCTGCCTACCCCAATGGAATGTAATGATTGGGTATTCTATATAATCACCAGTTATTTTAGAAAATAATTCCTGTGATAGTTTTTCTATATCATATACGAGGGCGGGTCAATAACTCCGTGACTTTTGGAATAAAACACAGATTTTTTGATAAAAAAATAATTTTATTTTTCAACGTAGTCTCTTGAGCTGTATACACTTTGTCCAACGCTTCTCCATTTTTTTTATCCTTTCCAAAAAAAATGATTTGTTGAGGTCCTAAAAATAGGCCTTTGTTTGCGAGATGAACTGGCATGGACCATGAATGGGCTTATTCCACTTTTCCCCGTTGACAATCCCCGTCAACGGGGAAAAGTGAACTTTTTGTTCACAAATCCCCGTTAACACAAATTGGAGCGTGTAACGGGGATTAGTGAACTAAAAAGTTCATTAATCCCCGTTACGTTAAAAGTAAAATAATCATGTAAGAATCAGGTACCTTCTATTTATTATTGGATAAGAACTCACTTATTGATTATTGTTATAATCAAATTATTAATTTAAGCTTGATGATTATAACACCATTTATACTAAAATCAAAATTTTTACTATTATTTACGTTTCTTCGATAATGATAGAGCTGTTAATAACAAAACGTAAGTACAAACTATGAAATAAAATACAGACAGTTACTTTCAAGTAATAACTGATTTTACATTTCTTACTGCCTACAATTACAGTTTAATAGTTAAATTTACTTAACACGCCTAACAAAATCACAGTTTGTTACATGTATTAATTAAAAAAGATACATTAAAACATAACATTCATAACATAATAAAATCACATTAAAACATAACATTCATAACATAATAAAATCACAGATTGATTGACAGTTGGCAAAATCACAGATTGTTACAATTATTAATTCAAAATAATATACCTAAGCGTCTTTATGATATGCTATTTGAGCAAGAATACATTACTAACATAATTAACAAAAAGTGTTAATAGTAAAAGGTTTTGAATCACCTAAGCTTCTCTAAGGAGTGCCCAATCGTAATTTCCCCTGTAAAAAGTTCCATTTGGACCTCCTGTATAAATTTGTCGCGATTGTTGCTTTTCATTGTTTTTTCTGCAATGTAACAAACTGTGATTTTGTTAGGCGTGTTAAGTAAATTTAACTATTAAACTGTAATTGTAGGCAGTAAGAAATGTAAAATCAGTTATTACTTGAAAGTAACTGTCTGGATTTTTTTTTTCATAGTTTGTACTTACGTTTTGTTATTAACAGCTCTATCATTATAGAAGAAACGTAAATAATAGTAAAAATTTTAATTTTAGTATAAATGGTGTTGTAATCAAGCTTAAATTTTATTTAATTTGATTATAACAATAATCAATAAGTGAGTTCTTATCCAATAATAAATAGAAGGTACCTGATTCTTACATGATTATTTTATTTTTAACGTAACGGGGATTAATGAACTTTTTAGTTCACTAATCCCCGTTACACGCTCCAATTTGTGTTAACGGGGATTTGTGAACAAAAAGTTCACTTTTCCCCGTTGACGGGGATTGTCAACGGGGAAAAGTGGAATAAGCCCATGAATGTGAATTTGAATAGCGGTTGAATTAACTTTATTGTTGCTTCGTTCTATTTGGCATAGCGTTTGTGCCTCAAGGATTTAAACTAGTATTTTAATGTTAAAAAACTTTTAACGATCTTAATAAAATTAAAAATACTAAAAACTATCCTTATACCCCTTAGAACTGAATATCTCCTGGAAAATACCGGGAAAATGATGTCATTAAAATATTATTAATGTTGTAAGTTTTTCTGTATGTGTGTAAAAAGTCGCCTTCGCTACTTGCTGTTTCGGAAGTATTATTATCAATAACAGCTGATTCTTTAAGTTCATATGTTAGAAAACTGATAAGATATTATCTGTAACCATACGTTGCTCCCGAAGTTATTATCAGACATTGACCGTATAAATCAGATTGACTTGCTCATCACGATTTGAATTTCAACCTACTGTTTATGAATGCTAGAGGTCGTTGCCTTATATTCTTATTAAAAGATTTTAAGTTAACTTATTTTGTAGTCGGTTTTGACGTAAAATTATGAATCGATTGCCACCGGCTATATGCACAAAAAATACATGTTCCTTGAGAAAAAGAGGCATGGTAGTTTGACTTAGTCAAGTTCGAATATGCCAGGTTTGAACCATTTTTCTAATAAACTAGACCTGTTTTTTTATTTCAAGTAGAATTAACAATAAATTTTATTCTCACGCCAGCGCTCGTGGGTGAAAAGCCGTATCCATTCAAAGCGCCAAGTCCCCAAGACATGGTGTCGCTAAGAAAGGCGATAGAGGCGGGACTATTATGTACGGTACGGGATCGAGTGTGGGACAACCCAAGGTATCTCGTCAGTAGTGGGAGCACGCCGGCCATATTGCAGGTTAGTATATCTATACTTTTATTCTAATATTATAAAGGGGACAATTTTGTCATCTTGTTTGTTTGTAAAGGCTGATCTTCGGAAAACTGAAACGGTCCTGAAAAGTACTTCACGATCAGGAAGCTACACTATTCAGGAGGGAAAACCTTAAATATTAGAAAGATAACCACTTATACCTCTTAGCCTCAAAACCCTAATTTATCTCACTCGACACACTTACAAAGAAATGGGTAAGTGCAATTCTAATCCAAACCTACACAACTAAACAGTTTGTAACAAAAAGAGTGTGACTGTGGTGAAGATAATTCAGATATTTTTTACTATAGGTCCAACTTTATTACTTTAATACAATGTGATCTCTTTTGGCTTATTACTCCCTTTTTATTAAACTCTGTATAATATTAATTTATATAACTACAGGAAGGCTCCCGATACAATGCTCTACACGTGGCCGCGAAAGCAATGAACGCTGATATCTGTAATCTCATACTGACTACAGTAGGAAATCCTGCTTTTGTACAAAGTTTGTATGGAGCGGACGCCGATTTGGAGTGTTGTAAGGTAAATATATGAACAATGTAAATATATCTTATCTTTCAATATCTCGAAGATATTTTGATAGGACAAATGACTGTCATTCTCGTTAAAAGATAAAGTATCTGTTTAATGCATTTGTTTTAATAATAGAAATATATTTATGTTTTAAAATAACATTGATATTTTCGTCTTAACCTAGTTATAATGAGATGAGAGAATACAGCACAACAAAAACAGTACTTAAAAAGGCCTTTAATTTATGAATTCTAAATGTAAGCTTTTTGACCTATACTATATTTACGCATAGTTACATATACTTACACAATTATTTTTCATTGGCATAGGCAGAGACTAGATCAACATTTTGAAGTTATTTTATTATTATTCTGTTCGAAAGCATACCCAATTATATAATACCAAGTTTTCTCAATTTCTCAATTCATAAGATTTAGAGTTATTACAAGTTTCCTCAGACTTTTGCAGATTAAAAAATACAATATAATGAAATGTACCTTTATTTTATTATTATTACCTTTATTATCTTTATTTAAGCTTAAGGGTTTAGTTAGATTCATGCCAACATACAATTCTGCGTATCCCAATAAGATATTTTGTAACGGTTTTCAATCCCTTGTCTCATTTAAACTATTGCTATGCATTACATTGTAAAACCATATTATATTCTAAATATTTATTATAAAATAGTACATACATATACTCACGGCTATAAATCCCTTAACGGGGTAGCCAGAGCTTTGGATTGAGAAATTCCTCAGCCACTTTGGGAAGTTGATTGGGGAAAAGATGGTAATAATAAATGTTTTTGGTGACGGGTCTCCAACCACATCGCCCAAAAATCACTTAAAAGCCCCTATACTCTTAGTCGCCTCTTACGAACCCACGGGTAGAAATGGGGTAGTGTTATTCTAAGCCAACACTACACACTTATTATTATATTATTAAATGGTGATCTTGTCTATTCTATTTTTCAGGAATTCTCCTCCATTCTAGTGGACCGTTATCTCAACACTCCAGACAAAGCTATGAACGAAACTCCTCTCCACTTCGCTTCAAAATATGGTGCTGAGAAAGTTGTGGAAGTTCTTACTTCGTTCCCGCAATGCAATAGGGATGCTACCAATAAGTATGGGGAGAAACCAAGGGATGTAAGTACTTAAAAAGGCCTTTAATTTATGAATTCTAAATGTAAGCTTTTTGACCTATACTATATTTACGCATAGTTACATATACTTACACAATTATTTTTCTTTGGCATAGGCAGAGACTAGATCAACATTTTGAAGTTATTTTATTATTATTCTGTTCGAAAGCATACCCAATTATATAATACCAAGTTTTCTCAATTTCTCAATTCATAAGATTTAGAGTTATTACAAGTTTCCTCAGACTTTTGCAGATTAAAAAATATAATATAAGTAAAATTAGATTTGTGATTAAGAAAATTACATACATACACGGCTATAAATCTCGAAAAGACTAGGCAGGGGTTTAGAATTAGAAGCTCAGGCTCTTTTGAAAGTTGAATGGTCCAAAGATTTTAAATGAAGGTTGCCTAAGTCACCGCTTACAACACCCGCGGCTGACAACTATGGGTAATATCGGTATATAATGTGTATTAGATACACATATACGTAGACATTTATGGCTGTGTAAGATGAGCATAAAGTTTTAGTGATAAATAGTTGCCGTTTCTAGCGAGAGATCTCGAGTATATATTGGTGAAGCCTTACTCTACTTGGTAACATTGTCTAAAGAAAAAAAAAGAAAGATAGTATTTATTCATTGCATAAGGGCACATCAACAATAAAATGCAAAAATAAAAAATGGCAGTTTTACCTAAATTCACATACATATACTCACGGCCATAAATCCCAAAAAGGGGTAGCCAGAACATTAGAGCTAGAAATTCCTTAGTCATATTTGGAAGTTGATAGGGGCAAGATGGCAGATAAAGTGTCGTTGGTGATTGGTAGGCTAGATCACCTAAAAACCACTTAAAAAAACCCCATACACTTAGTGGCCTCTTACGACACCCTTGGGTAGAAAGGGGTAGTGACATTCTAAGCCGGCACTACACGGCACAGCGTAAATTCACGAAATATAATTAACAAAATCTCACTAAAAAGGTTATTCGAATTATAATAATAAATTTTTAGAATTGTAATTTAGTAATTATATATTGGCTAACAAAATGGGTTCAGAACAACACTCACCGGGTGGCGTTTAATGTGTTAAAGGGAGAAAAGGGTAGTCTTTGCGTCAAAACGTTACATTTTTAAAACTCGGTAACTGTGATGTAAAACAAATAATTTATATATAATATTATTCGCAGATAATATGCAAGCGAACCGCCGGTACCCCAGAAACAATATCAAGAATATCAGCATTATTAACCGAACATTTCTACGTGCCAGTCCTCCATAGTGATGATGGAAGCGATGTTCCAGCTATCGGTACACCTTTCACACCTTCCCATCCACCTGTGAGTATTTATTGGAGCGAAGCTCCATTTACCCCCGTCTTTTGTATTAGGCTTGTCACAGAACCCCTCCTAAACGGTTGATCCGATCACAGTCAAATTTTGCACGATGGTTCAAGACATCAGGGACAGGGTTTTAACGAAGAGAAAATTTAGATAGATGTTACCATTGAGGAATAATCACCAATGAAAGATTCCCATGTTTGTCTATGCGAAACGAGTGAAACCACAACTCTAACGCGCTTAAAGAATTCAGTATGCAAAGTTTTTTTTGTATTTATTAAATATTTTTATTCGATAGCAAACTCGAAAATAAAAGACTAATTATTTTCCATTTAAAATTGTTCAACTTTTGTTCTTAATGACGTCATCGATCCACAAAATCACGTAGCGACATGCAAATGAAGCGAAATATTTAATAAATATGTTGCTCATTGCAGAACATTTCACGAATTTGTGATCTCAAATGAAATTATTACGATGTTATACTAAACAAACCTGCGATTCTCGATATTAACACGCCTATATTAGCTTTACCTGTATGTATGTATGTAACTCGATTTTGACCAAGGATACTCTACACTATGGATGGGCCCAAACACTCTTAGAGCGTAGCAGGGGGTGTGGCCTATTGGCAATTAAAATGGCTGACCTAGGGTTGTATCAAGCTATGGAGAATCAGAATAGAAACATATCGATAAATTTGCCAACATGTTTATTTAATAATGTTTTATGTAGAATTAATTTATTTCGACAATGGGCAAATAAATTAATTTATTTAAAATAAATTTTGAAGTTTATATAAACCATTTAATAGTTTTAGCTATGTTTAGTAAACCAAATTATAAAATTAATTTATTCTCTTTAGCAATTTTGAATCATGTTGTATAAACATTTTTAATTCCTATTTGATAATAAGCTAAACTAAGTTTTATTAAAAATACATTATTCTTTGCAGTCACTGAACCCAGACCCTCTGAGTCCGCGATACGAGATCCGAGCCTTCGCCGGACCAATGGAGGCTCGCGACGCGGACCACTTCCGGCGGAAATGGAAAACGCCGCCGCGGTCGCTACAACCTCCCACCTTCCGGTTGAAAGATTTTTCGAAAGGCTTGGAATCTGTTGGCAGGTTTGTTCGAAAATATTTTTTTTTATATATACTTGAAGCTAGAGAGATTTACCAGGATCGTACAAAGTGGCGACCGATAGTGTATGTATGGTGATCGGGAATAATGGCTTGAGTATATGGATGTATGTCACTATGTGTAAACTGCCTTTATGCAAACAGTAGAACCTATAATTACCTAAAGAGAACTTCTGGCTGAGCTATAACTTAAAATAAATATGGATTGGATGTGTCTAAGCATTTTATAAAAGAAACACTTATGTAATTACCAATTTAAGTGTGTGTGTTTATAGTCCTTTATGGTTTTAGATATTTAAATAAAAATAAAAAAATAAAAATCATTTATATCAGGCTAGTAGCCCATATTTAGCCATTGCATACAACACAAAATGAAAAATACAAAAAACAAATAAATTAAAATTATAAGAACATGTCAATTAAAAGTTATGTCACAAAAATTCATCAAAAAAAAAAAGGAATAATCAATAAAAATAAATAAAATAAAATTAATTAAAATTTATAATTACTTTACAAACTATAAAATAATTTAAGCCTTAAAATAATTTCAGAAATCTCGCCGAAGAAATGAAGGTAGGCTGGAAAGAGTACTGGCCTTTTCTGGACACTTTCACTGATCTCAGAACCCCTGAAGGCTTATCTCTACTAGAAAACTACTTAAGAACCAAATACGACAACGCTATCTCTTTCGCTTGCAACGAAAGCAAAATACCACAAACACCAGATGACCTTACTTTATCGAGAATCAGTTTCAACATATCCCAAATGACGCCACCCAAAGAAAATATGAGTCCAATAACAGAATTATGCGTCGCTATGAAAACTTGCAGTTTAGCTAACGAAAGATTACCTCATTGGAGACGAACAGACCCAATAAGACAACGAATCTGTAGACAACCCAACAAAATAGCGGCTATAGTCAATGGAGATGCCTCACCACCTCACAATAATTTAAACCAACTTCTTTGCATAGAAAGAACGTGCCAAGTCTTTGCCAAACGAATAGCAGACGCCTTAACATTCTCTTTGACAGCTGAACCAGAAATCGCAGGCGAATCACTGAAATCAGAAGCCAAACATCTACAACATACAATGTTCACATACATGGACGATGAAAGATTCTCTCATATCAACTTTGCTTTAATCCACTCGCGTTTAGCTCAACTTGTGGTATTTAAACTAAAACAGCAAAGCTTAGAACTAGACGATGTCAATAGTTTGGTCGAATTCCTTGTTAAATTGAGATGCCCTAACGATGATATTTTCAGCTCGGACGATGAACCGAAAAACTATAGAGGACCAACTCGAGTTAAATTAAACCATGTGATAGATTGTCATGTTAGATGTTTAGCTGCGTTCATATCCGAAGAGTTAGTGGAAAGTGATGTGAGTAAGGGACCATCGATAAGTCAAAGTGAGTGTAGTGATATTTGGGAGAAGGCTTCCAAGTGTAATTGTGATTGGAAAATTGTGCAGTTTGATAGGAACAGTAAGAAAAATGCTTCGTACAGGAAGAATAGATCGATTCTGTCGACGAGCCCGAAGACTGATAGTATTGTGAAACGACTCTCATTTGATTATGATATGGGTAAGTTGGCAATTTCTCTAGTACATCTGTACTTATATATATTCCCTTAAATTTATTAATAGTGTTTTTTTATTTCACATTAAATGATATATGTCTATTGAGTAACAGTAATCTCCGTGATACTAGTGAGCACCAATATTAGTAAATTATGCCTTAAAACATGTTTGGAACAACAAAAAACTGTTGGTAGCTTGTGTTTTAAGTTAAAAAATACATCATTACTTAATTATTTTAATGATTTTACTGACTATTGAATTCTATTAAACAATTTATAAGAATAATTTAACTAAATTCATAAACGTGTGCATAACTCTAAAGGTCTTGCCTTTGTTGGTGATGGATTAAACACTTATCGTATGAGATGGGTGGAAATTAAGACCCTGTCTAAATCTTCAGGTGAGATTTAATTGTATAAATCTGTTTTTAATGTGTAATTATGTTAAAATATATAAGGAATTGTATAACGCAAAACAAGTGTAGTAGAAGTAAATCAAAATAGACATATAGTGCTGGCTTATAGGTTTCGGAACTTGTTTAGTAATTTTAAGGAAAGTAGTTTCATTTATGACTCATAATTTGATTATTCATATCCATTGCTCAGTGGTTGGTAGATTGATTTCTGGATCCATAAGTTGTGGGTTCAATCCACGTTCGCTGAGCGAAATCATTTATATACGTATGATGTATATGATACTTACATACGGTATGATGAATACAGCTGTTGATTTTTTAGCTTTAAAGTTAAGGGTGTTATCTCTAAATCTACAGGGTCGTTAAAAATATTTCAATTTGAAAAGATCCTGTCAGTAAATTATATTAAATAAATAAGCGATCGATAGAATTTGCCTCCCCAATAAGAACTAAATGAGTCCTTAATTACAACTCTGTATACCCAACCCTTATATACCAATACCGTATGATAAACAATACCTAACAACAATAATGATAATAATCAATATCAGGTGACGTAAAAAGCGCTGATGATGATGAAGAGAAACCCGTGAACATAAACTCGCCGGCTGGAGACGGAATGCTGTTTACGATAGATGTGGACAAGTGTACAGTTGTGGAAGCTGAGGTGAGATTTACAAACATACATTTACTCATGACTGTTGCGGCTTTAACTTTCTCCAATTCCTCATTTTGTATGGCACCGACATTGGGATATCCTTACTTAAGTTTGTTTGTTTGTTCCGCTTTCACGCCGTAACTACTGAACCGATTGTTTTGAAATTTTGCAGACCTATATTTAGAAGTCCGGATTAAATAATAGGGTACTTTTACCCCGAAGAAACATGATATTCCCGAGGGAAATCGTGGGAATGAGAAGTTTTGTTATAGTTGTGCTTTACACCACAATATAACCGATTTCCACGCGGGCGAAGCCGTGGGTGGATAGCTGGTAATGAATATTTTACAAAGAAACATAAGTGTAGGGTGTACCACCCTTGGTGTAAGACAGAGTGTATATCCTATTCTCATGCCTAAAGGATCTTCATCCATATTTTATACCCAGTCAACCTGTTCTGGAAGAGATTTTTTCTTATTATACTGTGACACGAGAATCGACGAGTAGAAACCTCTAGCATATAGCGATAGATCTCTCGTTACTCAACTTTACATTAGTAGATTCAGTAACATTAGTAATGGTATCTGACTATGATAGACAGAACTCATAACGCTGTATCCAAGTCTTGAACATTCATATTGTTTATACACTATATACTCGTCTTGAAAAAATAATTTTACTAAGTAAAACAAGGCCACATAAATTAAAACGTGCTTATGTCTCCATTTAAACTTAAAAGTCTGTGTTTGGAGATAACGCTCCTATCTAAGAACAATGTAATCTCGTCTTACAAAATTTTCACAGATATCAGACGACGATTCATCCGAACATTCGGACGAATACCACACGGCCTCCGAACATTCGGCGGCCGAAGACGAAATGGCGGACGCGAGCGATCAGGCGGTTGCCGAGCCGTTTATTTATGGGTAACTAGGTTTTTTTGGCGATTTAGTTGCATAACGTATTGGTAATATTGGGTAAATAAGATAAAATGACTTGTATAAAAAGATTGATGAATGTGCATGAAGCTAGAGCGGTTTGTCATGATCGTACAAAGTGGCAATCGATAGTCTCTGCCTACCTCATTCGGAAATAATGGCGTGAATGTATGTATGTTTTTTTAGTGGCGGTTTACTTTTATGTAGTATTTGGTAAAGTTGGTAATTGTAAAATAAGTATGGTTGTCCGAACATGCGGCAGCTGAAGACGAAATGGCGAGCCGTTTGTATATGGGTAACTGACTTTATTTGCTATTTATTTTTATGTCTTATCATTAATAGTAATAGTGTGATTTGAGAAAAGTGTGGTGTGAAAGATGAGACTGTAAAAAAGATAGGAAATGAAATGAATGGATGATTGTAAATTGGTGAAAGAGATGATGTGACCGATAATGGTAGTAGAGAAGGACCTCGGAGGGCGGATTTGGACCAAATAGAGAGTGTCAGCCTGTCAGCTCAAAAAGGCAGGCGTCCGTAGTCTCAAGAATAAAAGATAATTTATGAAAAGATTGAAGAATTTACAAAAAGCTAGAGGTTTGCCAGGATCGTACAAAGTGGTAATCGACAGTCTCTGCTTACCAGAGTCTAAATATAATTTTACTAGATTCTGCGTTTAATGAAAGGATCCCACTATTTTACATATCATTTATTCTCTCCTAAAACTCTAAACTCTCTATTCCAGTGAAGAACCAACTAAAATGGATCGTCTAGTATTAGAAGCGCTGGCAAACACGGAAATATCGATGGAGGAATACCCTAACATCTACAGATGGAAGCATGCCGTTTCTTTGTATCCACCGGAGGAGAGGAATAAGTAAGTTATTATTTACTCATTCACTACTTTATTTGTAAAGATAAATAAAACTGCTGTGAAGTGTCGGATTAGAAATTTTAAGTTTGTCTTTTTCTTTCCGTTGGTTCGTAGAAGGGGTTGTAGGGTCTTTTATTTGATGTTGGCATCACCAAACAGCTATCCTAATCTATTCCTTACTCAACTTCAAAAAGTGTATGAGTAGTTTCCCATTCTGAGGCCTACCCCTTTTTGGAACATATAGCCGTGAGTATATCTTATTATTCATAAATAAAATTGAAAGCGATAACATTTAAATAACTGAGTCGAGCGCTTAAGCGAGGGCGCAAAACAAGCGATAGAGAGGAATGATGTTGAGGCGTGCCTTATCAAACTCAAACGTAGTCTGTCAACTTTCTTTGTATGTTTTCTTATGACCGTCTGTAAAGTGACTTTAGGAAAAAGAAAGAAATATTTATTTGTTGCTCGCAAGACAGTTAAGCTACAAGTTACATAAATCTATAAAAAAATTACAAAAAAACACCTAAAAAGTTCTTATACAAATAAACTATAAATATATAGAAAACTAACATTTTAAATTTTCTTTCCAGATGGCAACCCATCGATTTAGACGTATCACTGCCATCTCCCGTAACTTACACATTCAATTTAGGCCAAACGCTCGCGAGCTCATCTCGTTCGCGGCGAACATTGCGAGATGTTCGTTGTTCGCCCTCAATTGAAAAGTGTAGTACGCCCAAGAAAGAGAATTCTATCACTGATTTTAGCTGTAGGAGTGTGCCTTTACAAGTGAGTATTAAATAACCCATTTTGGAGTACCAAGTAACCTCTTTTTACGAACTAAATAGCCTTCTTCTGCGAACATTGAGAGAAGTTCGTTGTTCGCTCTCAATCGAACCGTTTAGTAAGCTTAAGAAAGATAATTCCAGCACTCATTTTAGTAGAAAAGAAATATTTTCAAATTACTCCAAATATTCTATTTCTTGCTCAAGACCAACCAAGGTCGTACAAGACGCTTTAAAATTTAAAGAGAGCCATCACAAATCCTACTTTGTTGTACTATATTTTTTTTACTAAACTTTAAAAAGCCGCTGAGGATATTCTAATTATGAAGCTCTAAGTATTCCTTTTTGGGATTCTCATCCGTAAGTATAGGCAGGTATATAATATGTACTTTCACTTGAGTGCTAATGATGGAATAAACTAGCATACCTTCATATATAAAATAGTTTATCATGTTGCACAAGGTTTCTCCTCTATAACATTGTTTCACTGTCTGCTTAAAAGTGGCCGCGCTATTTTGATAAAAGTACATACATACATATACTCACGGCTATAAATCCCTAGATGGGGTAGCCAGACCTAAGGAATTAGAAATTCATCAGCCACTTTTGGAAAGTTAAGTGGGGAAAAGATGATAAAATAAAGGTTTTTGGTGATAGGTCTCCAACTGCATCGCCCAAAAATCTCTTAAAAGCCCCAATACCGTTAGTCGCCTTTTATGTGAACCGCCGTGAACGTAAGAGTTATGACTAGTTTTTGTACTTTTAATAATTCCAACAACATTCCAGCTTACTAATCAATTAAGCAAATAAAAAAATTCAACACCAGCGGGACTCGAACCCACGACCTCGGGTACGTCACGCCCCCGTTGCTCTGCCATCTGATATGTGGGTTGGATCCCGTTGGTGTCGAAATTTTTTATTCGTTTGATTGATTTGTAATAATCTCCACACGTGGTTTTCATGCGAAACAAAGCCTAACTAACATTCCAGTTTATTGAAGTTCCATATCTGAATAATTCAGAACTAGAATTAGTCTAGTTCTGATTATTTTGTTTCACGTCCAGTGTATCCATTTTTGCGTGAACGGTCTGTCTGTATTATACCAAGATCAAGTCTATCGCCACTTAAGCTTATAAACTATTATATAAATCAGCCATATAAGTAACTTCATGGTATGATTTCAGAAAAGACACATTAGTGTTGGCACTATAAAGCATGTGTATAGGTGGTTTTATTTTAACCCATTTATATTTTCAGGTATCAAGTTGGTTACGAATAACCGGACCAAACTCCCCAAAAGGTGCATCGGCCACGAAAACCGTCGGCCATAATGTAAGTTTCGGCTTTTAACACAGGTTTCCCGAAGTGCATTTTATACGAAGAAACGGAGCATTATAGGTCTTATTTGTTGCCAGAAATATCCATAATAAGTTTTGTACATTTTATTTAGAATGGTACTGAATCGAAATGTTGTAGTTTTATTATTGAATAATTAGAAAAAAAAGTATTAAAAGCTATATTGATTGTATGACTATCAGCGAAGCAAAATCTGTTAACGATTAAAGCAAAGCTTTATATCCCTTACTCCTATTTAATTGTGGACAGAACGATTTTAGTCTTAAATGCGTAAGGACCTCTTGGAAATTTGTTGCATTATTTAGTTGTAAAGAGTTGACCACTGTCATGAGATTTTATATAACACTAGTAAAAAATGTGATAAAAAAGGTTAATCTTTTATGAGGAAGGAAATATCTATATCATTAGAGTTCGACATAAAAGTTGTCCTGATTCAAATACAACAAAAGCAGTTTTGAATGAGTCTTTCTGCAAAGAAATTAAATCTTATTGCATTATTTGCCTGTAACATTAGATTTGCATGTTCCGTTTCTTAGTATAAAAAAATGGACTTATGATTGCCATGTTGTAAAACATAATAATAGGTAATGGTGCTAAGATCAAAATACGCTTTGAAATAAATTACTTTACAATGAAAAATGCTATTAAATTGCTAATATGTGAAGTAAAAAATTTATAGCTATAACAGATTTGAATGAGACTTTTCTCATTCATTCATATTGTCATTCATTGGTTCGTTCATGTTAAAGAATGATTAAATGAAAACTGTTTTTAAGCATAAATTTATGTTTAATCTTTTTAGTGCTGTTATCCTGAATATTTATTGTTACCAACGAAAGTAATATAAAAACTTTGTTAGTACCTTCCTATTTTAATAACTGAGGAAATATGTATTTCAAATTATTGATTTGTATCATGGGGGAATAATCTTTCTAAAAGAGTTTCGTATGTTGAGATTTTTTTATGTATTTCTTATTATAATTTGTCTTCTACTTATTGTGTATACTTTTTCATGTATTGTATCGTAAATATGTGTAAATATTGGCGATTATATTTATTTTGTAAATTATATCACTAAAAAGATACATAGCAATAAAAGCAACATAACTTGCTTTTGCAAAAGTGGTTTTTGTACGAGAATTTAGAATGATTGAAATTTATATCCGATTAGAGAGAATCAGGCTTTTATTAGTAATTGCTAGATGCCTTTTGATTTTGTGTTAGCAAGATTTAATAATCAAACGCTGAAAAAGATCGTAACAAGAATTACAATTAAAAGAAAGAAAACATTTTCAAACATAAAAGAACAGCTCCTAATTTCGTAGTATGGTTTATTATTCTATATTATTTGTTTGTCAGACAAATGAATAGTAGTTTAACAGACAATGATTTCTTTTATTTGTTTTGTATAAACATTTTTGCGTAACTATTTTATTGCAGATAAAAAGAGCAAATATTATCTAAAATGTAGAATACTCTTGAACCTCTGTGTTTAAAATTTTCAATTGTGATCAAAAAAAATTAAATAGAATACGATATTTTCTTGAGACCATAGTTTGTAATCAATCTTATTAAAGTCTTGTTGTATATTCTTTAATTATTATCTGACGAGTTTTGTTAGGAATTGATAAATAATCTGCATTTTTAAAATAGTTTTGTGTTATTAATCTTTTTAGTTGTGACTATAATAAAACAAATAGCAATATTTTGAGCCTAGGTGTGTTATTGTTCAATGATTTTCTCCAGATGCGAAATTTTAGTGTATTTAAGTCAAAAACTAAATGTGTGAATATATGGATTATGTATATTTATATTTTTTTATAAAACAGAGGATAATGTGTAACTGATTTTTATAATGTTTAGACAATAAAAATGTAAAATGAATCGTTTGATGTTTTATTATATTGATATAAAATACTCAAGAAGTTTAGCTGGTTAAGCGAACAAGAGCGGTGCTGATTTGTGCATCGCTTTCGTTACCTGTAGTACATCTTTTATCCTTACTGCACCTGTGGGTGTTAGTACAACTTAGCCATGTGGGTTTCCTCACGATGTTTTCCCTCATCGTTAACAACTATAATAAATCAACCACACATTATGTCTTTAGAAAAGACAAATTAATGTAGGACCGAACCGGGATTTGAACTACCCACTTAGCCATTACGGCTGTAATTATTAAAATATCGGATTTACCTTTTGCATGCCATTTGGTTGCCTAGGGTGAACTGTATGGCAATGTTTTTTAGCTTTTACACGTACGTACGAGGTGCACCGGTTTCAACCACGGTTACTGTGTGACAAAAATCAGCCCTCGATCTTCTTTTGTTTTGGAGATTTTTGACATTTACCAAATCATCAAGGTATTTTTAAAACTTATATTTTAGATAAACTACGCAAGCTAGAAAAACCAAACCAAATCACACAACCCCCCTAAGTTACTGTTGGCATAATACAAATATGGATCAGATAAGAAAGATCAATGTAGCTCAGAGGGCTATGCTCGGGGTTTCTTTGCGCGATCTAATCAGAAATGAGGAGGTCTGCTGAAGAACTAAAGTCACCGACATAGCCCGAAGAGTTGTAAACCTGAAGTGGCAATGGGCGGGGAACATCGGTTTACAGAAAAAGAGTTTACATAAAATATATACTACTCTAGTACTTAAATACTGGTGTTGTATTGCAAATATTTTCGATTTTTTGACATGACGCACCACGATTTTTGGAAAAAAAAATCTATGCTCTTGTATATGTCTTTAGTAGCTCTTTTTGAGATTTTTTTGGTGGGTGTACTCCGCGGCAAACGTCAAAACAATGTACTAAAAAAAATAAACTATGATTTTTTGACTGAAGTACTATTGGTAGGCCCCCCATAAAAACATGCGATTAAAAGTTCATTTTATTCTCGTTTATCGTGATTTGGTTTGGTTTTTCTAGCTTGCGTAGTTTATCTAAAATATAAGTTTTAAAAATACCTTGATGATTTGGTAAATGTCAAAAATCTCCAAAACAAAAGAAGATCGAGGGCTGATTTTTGTCACACAGTAACCGTGGTTGAAACCGGTGCACCACCATAAAAAGCAGCAAGATCGGCTTCGGGGGCCAATCTTGTTCCCTTAGCCTGCTAGACCCTTTAAACAAAAATTTTACTGATACAGTTTACAGCATTGGTTTCGACATATTTTGGTATTTGTAACTACCTTGAAATTATAATAATATAATAGATCATCGGTACTTGCATTTTACGAGTCATTTACTTGGTTGCTGTTTTATCTTAATTGACTGTTGCTCGCTTTCTTTGGTGTCCTTAATTCATTCATGGTCAGCTCTATGTAATGTAGCGTGTTCCCGGGTTTCCAGTGCCCAAAATCTGCATATTTTTGCTCCACAAGGGAAAACATTTAATATAGTGTACCATTCAGTTTTGGTTTAATGATGAATCAAATGGCTGAGCATATCCAGCGTTACATCGCTCACCTCAGATTTTTCTGTGGTAATGAGAAGTTTTATACTTTATACTGCAATATAACCGAATTCCACGCGGATGAAGTTGTGGGCGGAAAGTATAAATATAGCGTAATAAAAACATGCCACCGCCGGCCGGTATCGTCCCCGTGGCGTAGCGGTACAACTAACTACTATGAATATTTAATTAGAACTATTATAAATCAATCGTTCCGGGTTCGTATCTCAGGTGATTCAAGCTTTTTGTATTATTATTTTTGTTTTGTTAGTTTTGAATATCAGTATATATAATAATAGCAAGCACTAACCCTTCACTTCAGCGATTATATTGGATGGAGATCCACCACTAACCATCCCCATATTCCCGAGCAATCGCTGCAAGCTCTCCCACTATCATCAACGGTCAGTGTAAGAGGCAGCACCGGGCCGCCGCCGAAGCGCCAAACTACTATTCGTATTTGTACTTACTAAGATATTCTCATTTTGAACATAGAAACTTAGTACAAAATGGTTTGGTTCATGATTCTTATGAAAAAATAAAAAGGTTTCTTTTGGAACTCAACCCCTAAGGGGTTGATATAGCAAATGAAAGTGAATATATAGATTTATGTCATTTTAGTATCTGGAAACATAAAACTTGGTGCGATTGAATTTATGATATTCATCTATCAATCAATTATCTAAGTTCTATAAAAGGGTAGCCATAGCTTCAGAGATAGTAATTCTTCATCCACTTTTGGAAATAGATTAGGGAAAAGGTAGTTAAATAAAGATTTTAGTGATGGCTCACAAAATCAACTTCATCGCCCAACAATCACTTAAAAAGGGTCAATGTCCTTTATATCCTTTACAACGCCCGCGGGAATATAAATGTATATAAAAAATAGAAGTTAAGATAGTGTTTTGGTATTTTGAATGTAAACCGGATGCAAAAAATGAAGTCCACGCGGACGAAGTCGCGGGCAAAAAGCTAGTATCAAATAAAAAGAACAATTATCTAATTATTGCATTGCTATTATCTTCCTATTTATATATATACTCCTATTGTTAAAATAACGTCTTTATGAGTTAGACTCAAAGTAACTAGGATTGAAAAGATCTCTAGGAGATTGGAAATCTTAAGAATAATTTATAACTAGTATATTTGTATTTATAGCCTCCTAGTACTTCTTTGAAGTTTGCATCAGGGCTATGACACTGTGATTTCTATGTGTTCCGTTTCGGCGCTGCAATCGCTTATAATTTCGCAGCCATGTTGCCCGCCGCCATATTGTTTTCTTCATAGTTTTGTTTTTGTTTACTTCGTTTATTAAGTTTTTCAAAATTAAATTAATAATTCACATTTTTTGAACGTCAACATTTTACTGATTAATCCGTTGCTTCGTAAGGTGTTCGTAAAGAGAAAAAACAACAAAAAATGGACTCTTGAAAGAGCAATTACTAAGGAAACGAGTGTGTGAAAAACATTTTGATAAACATCAATATGACTCCAACGGCAAAAAACTTCGCTATTCCTATCCGATTCTATTCACCAATGCTGAAATAGAGCATGGTCTTCCACTACCGTCGGCTTCAATGGGTAAGCTTTAATTGACTTGTATTTCACACATCTTCTATTTAATTCTATTCCTTAATTTGGCTTATTCCACTTTTCCCCGTTGACAATCCCCGTCAACGGGGATAAGTGAACTTTTTGTTCACAAATCCCCGTTAACACAAATTGGAGCATGTAATGGGGATTAGTGAACTAAAAAGTTCATTAATCCCCGTTACGTTAAAAATAAAATAATCATGTAAGAATCAGGTACCTTCTATTTATTATTGGATAAGAACTCACTTATTGATTATTGTTATAATCAAATTAAATAAAATTTAAGCTTGATTACAACACAATTTATACTAAAATCAAAATTTTTACTATTATTTACGTTTCTTCGATAATGATAGAGCTGTTAATAACAAAACGTAAGTACAAACTATAAAAGTGTTGGTGGTGCTTTCCTGAGTCAAAGACTCTCGGTGGCAATTTAGCGCGGCAATGCGGCGGGCATCATGGGTGCTTTTGCGCAAGAGTCTGTTGGTAGATAACTTATTTATTTAAGTTTATTGTTTTAGATATTTAGTTACCATTTAACGGTTAATAGTAGTTAGTTATTTTTAAATATAATAATGTTTTTTTTTTATTTTATTTAAAAAAAAAACTATAAAATAAAATACAGACAGTTACTTTCAAGTAATAACTGATTTTACATTTCTTACTGCCTACAATTACAGTTTAATTGTTAAATTTACTTAACTTACTTACTTAAGCAAGAATACAAAACTAACATAATTAACAAAAAGTGTTAATATTAAGCGTGTTAAGTAAATTGAACTATTAAACTGTAATTCGGTATGCAAAGTTTTACTAAAGTGATGCTGATTACAAAACCATTTCGAGATATTATGGTTATAAACAATATTTTCTTGAAATTATATCAATTGAAGCTAAGATGACTGTTATTTTATCAAAAACTGTAACAGTGTTTGACCTTCAATGTTGTTTCAATAAGACATACGGTTTTGCAGTTTATTAATAAAATATCGAAAATCATAGGTTTGTTTAGTATAATATCGTAATAATTTCATTTGACATCTCAAATTCTTGATATGTTTTGCAATCAGCAACATTTTTATAAAACATTTCGCTTCATTTGCATGTCGCTACGTGATTTTATCGATCGGTGACGTCATTTAGTACAAAAGTTGAACAATCTTTAAAAAATCATAACTTTACAATTACTCATTTTAAATGGAAAATATTCAAATTAATGTTTTATTTTCGTGTTTACTATCGAATAAAAATATTTAATAAATACCAAAAAAAACTTTGCATACCGAATTGAAGGCAGTAAGAAATGTAAAATCAGTTATTATTTGAAAGTAACTGTCTGTATTTTATTTTATAGTTTGTACTTACGTTTTGTTATTAACAGCTCTATCATTATCGAAGAAACGTAAATAATAGTAAAAATTTTGATTTTAGTATAAATGGTGTTGTAATCAAGCTTAAATTTTATTTAATTTGATTATAACAATAATCAATAAGTGAGTTCTTATCCAATAATAAATAGAAGGTACCTGATTCTTACATGATTATTTTATTTTTAACGTAACGGGGATTAATGAACTTTTTAGTTCACTAATCCCCATTACACGCTCCAATTTGTGTTAACGGGGATTTGTGAACAAAAAGTTCACTTATCCCCGTTGACGGGGATTGTCAACGGGGAAAAGTGGAATAAGCCAAATATACTAGTAATAAATAATAATATAATATCTTTATACAGATCCACAATCTTAACTTGGCCGGTGGCGACTACTTGCACTACTGTCGCCATATTGAAATTTCGGCCTGTCATTGTCAGTTAGTTCTCAACTAAATAAAAATTATAGGGTGACCTACGTATATAAAAAAATATCACTTTCATTAATATTTTTTGTAGTGGAAACTTTTTTTTAAAGACAATTATTTTTATGATGTATCTTTGCTTATTAATAAACGCTTTTATTTCCAATATTCAATATAAAAATTATTATTTCTTTTGTTAAATTTTATCTAAGTAGGCTAATACCGTCCGAAAAGTTGTGCGCGCATGACTATAGCGGTGCGGGTTACGGGAAGTGGGGAAATAATCCCGAATAAGATTTCACTTCGTATACACTGATGCGTGGGTTCTAATCCTAATGCGGGGATTTACCAATGTGTCATTTCTTAAGTCATAACACTCATAACTGTCTGACATATATATAAAAATACAAGGCAAATACGACGTGATAACCGGTGTTGTACCTAATGGACCGTGCAAGCGACTAGTGTTCAAATCCCGTATCGGGCCTACACCAATTTGTCTTTAAAAGACAGTCTTTTCTAAAGACATATGTGTGGTTAATTTATCACGGTTTTTAACGGTGAGGGAAAACATTGTGAGGAAACCCACATGGCTGAGTTGTACTTAGTGGTGTGACAGTGTACTCGTACAAAACGGCGATAGGCCTGCCCCCTATCACGTGAGTACACTGTCCATGCAAAACGTGGGTACTCTGAACACCAGGTGACAAAGTCACGTGATGTTCAGAAGTATTAGTACCTCTGCCAAACCCCTTCGGGGGTATTCGGCGAGAACGTTTATGTTATGTTATGTTATATGTTACAAGGCTGTTAACAGCAATAAAAAAGTGCCCATAAATGCACTGACCCAGCAAAATGAATGACCCAAACGATATCTGATGTTTAGAATTATTTTTTCTGTGCCACCTTTTTAGGGGATCTATGTGTAAATATGAAATGTAAAAGACAGTACACAACAAGGTAAGCCTCTAATTTACAGGATTAAAAAAATGATTTTAAGTAGTTACCCACTTATTAACTCTGAGTGTCACAAATAACAAATCCTTGAGTATAAAATAATGAAACAGCTTGCAGAAAAGTACAATTGGCAGTGTTATCGCTAAAAGCTTCCAGACAACATTTGGGAGGTAAGATCATCAAATTTAGGATACACAGTCATTCGGGTAGACATACCAGACAAGGACAAAAATAAATAAATATAATTAGCTTACATTAAAACGAACTTGATTACTTACAATAATAGTTATTACATACATATACTCAAGGCTGTAAATCCCTAGAAGGGGTAGCCCGAGCTAAGGAACTAGAAACTCCTCAGCCACTTTCGGAAAGTTGAGTGGGGTAAAGATGGTAAAATAAAGGTTATTTGTAATGGGTCTCCAACCGCTTCGCCCAAAAATCTCTTAAAAGCCCCAATAGCATTAGTCGCCTCTTACGTACACCCACCGGCAGAAATGAGGTAGTGCTATTTTAAGCAGACACTACACAGCAACTAGTTATTAATTAAATGAATATTATATAAATTGTTTTAATACGACATTTCAATACATAAATAAATTAGCCTGTATGATGTAAAGTTATTTCCCTTATAATGGTTATATTTTATTTACTGGCAATACTAATATCGATGACAGCGACAGCCCTTACCGGCCAAGAAAAGATTGTGGATCTGTACAGCCTATTTTTTTATAACATATGAATAGGCTGTGTGATCTGTTGGTGTCAAGAAAATAAAGACAAGATTTTGATATGATAACAAATTTATTTAACATTAATTTTTCTTCTTCTTCTTATTTTTATTAGTATTTTCTGTTGCTCTATTTAATGCCTTTTTCATACTAAACTCAAATAAATGGGCATTGATTTTTTTTAGATGCTCTATATCAGCTTTTAACTTATCTTCTTTCTTTTTGAAGTCATTTGGAATTTCTTCATCTACAATTACTTTTGGTTCAATTATTTTATTGCTTTCAGCTATCTTTGGCCAAAAGTTTGTTTTTGTATTGACAAGAACTTCAATTTCATGAACTATATCGGAATCCTTTTCTAGAGTTCTTTCTAAGCTGTGAAGAATTACAGTTGGATGAAACTCTTGTTTGTGGATTGCTGGAAAGTTAACTGTGAAACAAATGTTTGTAATTGGACCCTTATGTTTAATGCTCCTAATAGATTGTTTACTTCTTATATGCCACAAAATCACTTGCTCATCATTGCCTCCAGATGCTAAAGTTTCTCCATCCAATGATACAGACAAGCATGTGACACCTTTGGTGTGAGATGTGAATGATATACACTCATCAGTGTTGACTAATAAGTCTCTGTTTCTTGGAGGATTTGTTAAACTAAACTGGTAAATTTTTCCTTCAGTAGTCCCTACAAAAACATTTAACTCTAACACATCCATGGTAACTGATAGTAATGGCATGTCAAAGACTAGGTTCAGTAGAAGCTCCCCAGAGGCGAGGTCATAAATTTTACATGTTCTGTCACTGGATACTGTACAAAGCCTTCCAGTCACTCCCATTTTGCTAACATACAAATCAGTAACTGGTAAGGAATGATCTGAAAAGACATGGATCGGATCATGTTGCCCAGCCGTTGTTTGGGTGACCAATTCCACTTCAGGATGTGTGGCAACAGTGACAAGAGACCACACCATTACCATACCATCTTCAGCAGCTGAGATAAAAAACTTTCCATCTGGAGTGAATTTTAGGTGTACAACTTTTTGGTAATGTCTATTTAAAATGGTAATGAGGCTTCCTGACGCAATTTGCCATAAGTATATCTTCTCATCAATACCGGCTATACAGTACGAT
Organism: Bedellia somnulentella; assembly: GCA_963576735.1. NCBI lineage: Eukaryota > Metazoa > Arthropoda > Insecta > Lepidoptera > Bedelliidae > Bedellia > Bedellia somnulentella. Next base: position 9,876,242 of record OY755187.1, on the reverse strand, counting down.
CCATCTCTACTAACAGCGAAAGCTGATGCTTTGCCTGGTAATATAAATCGCATACCCTGAACAGTTTGTTGAGAGTTTAGAGGCCAGATGTGAAGAATGGGTTTGGATTTCTCAACTGAAGAAATATAATCAGTTCCGATGAAATTGAGGGTTTTGGGTTCAGCTGTTCCTCCACCTCGGTATGTCATTAAACTTGATCCAGTAAGAGGATCCCAAATACAACTTGTCCATAGTGTATTATTTGTATCACAAGTCACCAACACTTCCAATGAATTAGACATAATAAAATTTACTTCTAGCTATATAAATATTACTTAATAGTGAATATAACATAGGTTTTTATACAATATAAACATTAATCAAAATCTAAGAACCAATTCAACTTTCCATGTGTTTTTCAAACCAAAACCAAACCAAACCAACCAATAACAAACAGATTGAACACAAAAGTCACAAGAAGGCCAACTGATTTTTTCCACTCATTCTCGTTCAGCAGCAAAACATTCGGTTCGTTCAGTTTGAATTTGACAGGTAACCTATTATTGTGTAAAGGAATTGTGCAATTACTTGATATCTACGACAAAGAAAGATGTTTAAAAAGTAAGTAACACTTGCATTTCTTTTATGAAAAAGATATTCTTTGTCTGTACTGTTCAAAGCCTACTGTGACTTTCACAGGAAGTGTAAATAACTTAAAATATCGGTTTTTCGATTGTTTGTATTGATTTTTTTACTTTGTTATGATTGCTAGAGTCTATTGAAACGCTTATAAGATAATTTTAGTCAATATTCGGTATCTAATTTCGGACATAAAGCAGTTACAAGCAATTTTATCAGCTGATGTTTATAGTTATTTTAATGTAGGTGTGTATATTATACGCACACACGCACACACATTACTTTATAAATCGAGTCATTCATTCAATGCACAAGGAGGTGCAGTCACCATCACCAACATTAATTTAATTATTCATTCACTCAGCCGCACTGTTATCTGTGAAGTCGAGTGCAGCAGCTGTTTCTATGTTTTGTCATCGCGTTGCAAAATTATTATTGAAAAGTGATACTTATTTACGCAGTTAACGTTTGCTGCTAATGCTTAAAATATATGATTTTAAAAACGTAGTCGCGGTAATTGTGATAACAACGATATTTCTTAAAATCTAGTGACTAAAGTACTTGTCTACCGTAAGAAGGTCACACACGTTTTTGTTGTGTGATCGTCATTTCCGTGAACTAGTTGTGATTAGTAACAATGTGGGAGATAGACTCTGATATGGCCAAAAGTGTGTCTTCGGACGGGTTACGACATCGGCAAGGATGGGATCCCGACGCAGACAGCCTTACTTCGCAGTTAGACGAACTAGATGAAGTCCTTGCCGAGGAAGAGGAAGGATGCGCGTTGCCGTCTACGCCAGAAGATCAACATCTACTAGATGCCGAAATGGCTGAAGTGTTGAAAGCCGGAGTACTCTCTGATGAAATTGATCTCAGTGCACTTGCTCACAACGCGGCCGAGCAAGCTGAAGAATTCGTCCGCAAAGTTTGGGAAGCTTCCTGGAATGTTTGTCACTTCCGACACCTGCCGCGATGGCTGCAAGATAACGATTACCTCCACAAAGGGCATCGGCCACCTCTTCCGTCATTCAGTGCATGCTTTGCTTCCATCTTTCGCATTCACACTGAAACTGGTAACATCTGGACACATCTGCTGGGCTGCGTAGCATTCATAGGTGTAGCTATATATTTCCTTACGCGCCCATCTATTGAAATCCAAATGCAAGAAAAGGTTATATTTGGGGTATTCTTTGTGGGTGCTATCATATGTTTGGGATTCTCGTTTGCTTATCACACACTATATTGTCATTCAGAAATGGTTGGTAAATTGTTCTCTAAACTGGATTATTGTGGCATAGCTCTTCTTATTATGGGTTCATTTGTTCCTTGGCTATATTACAGTTTCTACTGTCACTACAGGCCAAAAATAATTTACTTATCTGTAGTGGTTGTTTTAGGAATCTTGTCTATTATAGTTTCTTTATGGGACAGATTTTCTGAACCCAGACTGAGGCCCTTACGTGCTGGTGTGTTCATGGGATTTGGTTTATCAGGCATTGTTCCTGCTATCCATTATGGAGTGACAGAGGGATGGTTTAACCAAGTTAGCAAGACCTCACTTGGTTGGCTGGTGTTGATGGGACTTCTTTACATATTAGGAGCTATGTTTTATGCATTAAGAGTCCCAGAACGCTGGTTTCCTGGAAAATGTGATATTTGGTTCCAGTCACACCAGATATTCCATGTTTTGGTCATTGTAGCTGCTTTTGTTCATTATCATGGGATTAGTGAACTTGCATCCTACAGAGTTACCGTTGGGGAATGCTCTATGCCACCATCCACCATAGCATTTTAGCAGCTTTATTTGAGATATTATTATTAAATTTATAGTATTGTTTTTCATTTGTAGACTGATTTTAGATTCATGTTTTTGTTTTCTGGAAACAGAGTCATGATGCTTGTAAAACATCATTACTTAACTGATAATTTGTTGTCACCTCTTTTGTTGAATAAAACAAGTATCCTAATTGTCCTTTGATGAATAAACATGTTTTATATCAACAAAGCAATGAATGCACACTGAAAATTTTTACATCTTCATTAGCTGTGTTTCTGTATTCAATAAATAATTTTAGTTCATAATATTTATTTCTTTTGTTAATAAATAGTTAAAACTGATATCAATTAGATCTTTGTAGAAAACAGATATATCTTTATGGTAGAGGTATTTTATAGAGTTACAGTATACAAAATAATGTTAGTAGAGCTTCAATCATTCAATAACAATTACTTATCCTTAATAGGTAAATAAATATTATAAAACCTACTGCTATAAAATCTGGTGTTCGTTATACCTGTTGAATTAATAAGGTTACTATAATTGTATGTTGTGAAAGAATTATAATCTAGTTTCAACGCTTGGCTGGCTTACAGTGTTAATTCACTTGATACTGTATTTTATTTTATTACAATATTTTGTTTTTGTGCAGAATCTCTTTTTAAATGGTTTATTTTTTTAAAGTTTCTTCGCTTATTTACACAATTAGTTGGTTTTACATTCCAAGATTTTTGTTCTTTCATTAGCTTAAACTTTTTTTTAGTATATAATGTTTAAAACAATAAGCTTGTGCTCTTAATATCTTTAGGTAAATGTGTATTGTGATTATTAACCAGTAAAAAATTCAGAATTTGTCTTATTGTTAACAAGTGATAAAATTTTATGAAAAAACATATAAAAAAAGATTAAATCTATTTATAAATAATAATGATTAAGTACTGAACAAACTAAGTGGATTTGATAGATTGGCGTTTTTGATGTCAATATTTCAATTTTAATATTCTGCTGTGTTCATATAATTGGTTTAATAATATTTTTTTGTGGAAATCCTCCGTGATTTGTTTAGAGACTGACAATTATTTACTTGAGCATAAATATTTTAAAAGTTAAATTCTAAAGAACCAAATCAATATGTTCACTTTTAAATACTTTTTCTTCACAAAAATTTTAGCCAAAAAAACTTTGATAGATGTTTACTTATCGAATGTTAGATAAAAAAATCTTTTATCCTTATATTGTGTATAATAAAGAGTATCACAAAAATGTATAGTATTTTATTTCACAAGATATTCATCCAACATACTTTTGCCTGCGAGTTTCCATAAATCACTGAAAAATCAAAATATTTTTATAAAACATAACATTAATTACCATTGGGGTAGGCAGAGACTATCGATCGTCACTTCGTGCGATGCTGACAAACCTCTCTAGCTTCGTTAACATCCATCAATCTTTTCATACACATGCTCTTTTATTCTTCATACTTCGGATGCTTGCCTTTTTGAGCACACTCTCAATTTGGTCTAAGTGTGTTCTCCGTGGTCGTCCTCTACTAACATTACCATCCACACTAGCTCTATAGATCCCTTTTACCAATTTTCTATTACCATCCTCACTATGTGCCCAAACTATCTCAACATTACTTCTTCGATCTTACAATATTATTTTAAACACCACACTTTTCATGAATAACACTATTTCTCACTCGATCACATAATCTACCATTTCATTTTTTTCTGAGGGACCTCATCACAACTGCATTCAATCTGCTCTCATGCTTCTTCTGCCACACCCAACATTCGCTTCCATACATAAGCGTAGGAACAAGAACAGCATCGTCACAGCCATTCGGGCCTTTTCAGACACCGATTGACTGGTCATTCGGCTATTCATTGCTCCAATTACCGCATTACCCTTTTTCACTCTTCTTTCAATGTCTTAATATTTATTAACATTTATATGTGTTGTGTGTTTATTCTATGACATATTCAAGGATGATAGCCCAGATAGTGCAACCGTGATAGCCCAGTGGGTAGAACACTCGGTTATCGTGCAAACGACTAGTGTTCAAATCCTGGGTCGGGCCTACACCAATTTGTCTTTTCTAAAGACATATGTGTGGTTAATTTATCATGGTTGTTAACGGTGAGGGAAAACATCGTGAGGAAACCCACATGGCTGAGTTGTACTTAGTCATGTGACAGTGTATTCGTACAAAACGGCGATAGGCCTGCCCCCTATCACGTGAGTACACTGTCCATGCAAAACGTGGGTACTCTGAACACCAGGTGGCAAAGTCACGTGATGTTCAGAAGTATTAGTACCTCTGCCAACCCCTTCGGGGATATTCGGCGTGAACGTTTATGTTATGTTATGTTATGTTATATTCAAGGATATTCCTTGAAAATGAATCATTACAAGTTGCGCATTGTAATGCTCAGTTCTTCTCCTTCACTGATGTAATGTAGCGTTACATTACACGCGAATGCTCCCGGTGAGGGAGCACCTTTAAACAATTACGTTAAAATGATATAAAACATTATTTTATTTTATTAGACATAACATACACATACTCACGCCATTAGTTCCCATTAAGGTACGCAGAGGCTATCGATCGCCACTTCGTACGATCCTGGCAAACCTCTCTAGCTTCGTTTACATCCAGCAATCTTTTCATACATGCTCTTTTAATCTTCATACTTTGGACGCCTGCCATGAGTAGTAAAGTATTTTCAAATAATAAAAGAAGGGAATAAAGCTTTAGTTGTTTTGCTTTAGCTTATATTTGTGATAATCTATCAGTGTATTTTATGAAATGTTCTATAAAATTATATTATGTTCCTACTATGTATCAATTAAAATTGTGAAACATGATAAAGAATTGATTGTCTAGTAAAGATAAAAAATATCAATTCTGAAAAGACATTGATCCAAATTTTAAATAAACCTTGACGGGGTGGTCGTGTGAATAGGTATTATATAAAAATAACTTGTCTGGCCTGTAGCTTGAGAAAATAGTTATTCTACTTGTGTGATAGTTAGATTGCCAGAAAATAATGGACATATTGGTTTTTAAGTAAATAAAGACACATTCAAATTAAGGATAAGGAGCTTATGACGTCGAGGCTTAGGAAAAATTGTACTTACTAAAGCGGCTTATTCCGTTTATCCACCCTAATACAACCTCCCTAAGTCGGATACTCGGAAACACGTGTTCTTCAATCCACCCTGAACAGGGTGGATAATCGTAATTCGTAATTATATGTTTCTTCCGATTTTTTACCCCAAGTACAGTCATTTACAGAAACATACACAACACAAAACGGGTCCAAGAAACTTTGTAAACATTAAAATACTTAAGATAAACATACCTACTTTCGGTTTGAATAAAATTATCTTGGTGGGAAGTTTTAATTTAATATTTATTGTTACCTATAGGGTTGGTATGTAGTATTTGGGAGAAAACCATTTAAAATAACCGATGTGTCAAATTAGGCAGGGTGGAAAATCGGAAGAAACATATTATATGCATTACGGATATCCACCCCGGTAAATGGGGTAAAGATGGTAAAATAAAGGATGGTTGGTGATGGGTCTCCAGCCACATCACCCAACAATCACTTTAAAAACCTCACTACATCGGCTTTTACAAGATCCGGCAGGAAGAAATTATTTTAATTATTAAATTATTTTTAGAAATATAGTCTCATGGTGGAGAAAATACAAAATAAATTCTTAAGATTTCTTTATTTTAAAATGTATAGGGTCTATCCCTATTACCCGCTTATGTATCCAACAAAATTTGTTTTAGGGATGGTTGGTTATAATACATTACAAGTTAGAAGGGATTTAAATCTAATTTTATATTTATTGAAAGTTATGCGGGGTATCATTCCAAATTCTTTTATACTGGGTCAAATAAATTTGAAAGTGCCGAATGGAACGCTGAGACGACGACAGGGAAAAATTTTTGCCTTACCACAGTCGCGCACTAATTTATTGCAGCAGTGCCCTCTGGTCAGAGCACTAGTGGCTTTGCGGGAAATTGCAGAAGATGTGGATGTTTTTGCATGTCATCTGGGTGACTTCACAATCGTTGCCTTGAAATATCTATGTTACAATAAGTAAGAGAGTACCATAAATTTAATATGTTAAAATTTAATTTAAAATGTTATCGCATTAGGTTTATGCCTGTAATGATTATGTTTTTTTGGAATAAATAAATAAATAAATAAATTTTCAGCTATCCGCTTTTGGTGCTATAGGCGTGAGTATAAGAAATAGGTTAGTAAAGAATATCGAGTGTATAGTATATATACGAGTAGTTCGGTGTGTTATTGTATACCGATATAAGTTAGATAAACAAGTAGGTGCACTTGTTTGCTTATTATGAGCTACCCGATCGATATTCGTAAAGTCAAGGTCCTTTGTCGGCCAACTATGTGATTGCTACTATAATGTTGCGTTTATTATAATAGGCATTGATTTTTCCTTACATTTTTCCTTGTAAGGTTGTTGAATTTTAGAATTTTACTCTTGATATTAATGTGGTGTCTGATATTATGGGTAAATAGCGAATTTGCTTTATGAAAGATACATTGTTGTAAGCCCGATACAGAATTTGAACCCGCTCCTCTTTGCATTAGAAGCTTCCCACTGAGCTATCAAGGTGGTACAAAACCTTTGCTCACCCCAGACATACTATAGAGAAATAGCCTGAGTTTTTAGATTCTTTTAGTAATGCAGGCTCCTTTTGAATCTAAGAGAAGATACCATCCTGTTTAAGTGGCCGATAGTATAAAAAGTTTTTAATAACTCATCTCTACTCCTCACATACTAAAAATCGATTAAAAGACCCTAAGTAATTCGGTGTGTAATCTCAATGTGATGAAACCAAGCTCTTTTCTTACGGTTACGTAATTGCGTTGCCGATTTCCTAATATCATACTTTTGTCTATAATGATACTTTGCGCCGCTGACATTCCCATTAACAACCTTAGTCAGTCATTTTTGATAAGATATTTAAATTCGCGGTAATTGATAATTATGTTTTATTCTTTCACTTTCGCTCTTCCGGGGTTTTAGTTTGATGGAAATGCCTCCGTTATTAAATCTTATTTTTTCAATAGATAGCAATGTGTCGTAATAACTAGAATATGGTTGGTAAATGGTATGCTAATTTTTTTATAAATCTATAACTCGAACATTCACGCCGTACAACCCCGAAGGGGCTGGCAGAAGTGCTAATACTTACGTACGTAACGTGACATTGTCACCTTGTGTTCAGAGTACCCACGTTTTGCTTGGACAGTGTACTCACGTGATAGGGGGCAAGCCTATCGCTGTTTTCTACGAATAAACTTTCACATGACTAAGCACAACTCAGCCATTTGGGTTTCCTTACGAGGTTTTCCCTCACCTTTAATAACCATGATAAATTAACCACACATATGTCTTTAAAATCGACATATTGGTGTATGCCCGACCCGGGATTTGAACCTTCATCATTTGCACGATAAGCGGTGTTCTACCAACTGAGCTATAGGTTGCTTTTTATAAATCTGTAGCCAACAATAACTTCGTGATGCCTAGTCAGATGATAGATTGCTGGCAATCATAATACTATTTTATTTATCCGCCTTAAGACTCATCAGACAGAAAGTTACGTTGCGCACTTAAACGTCATCATTACCACACGTGACTTGGCGCGCACGTGTTATCTTCATATACAAACACACCTGTCGAAACGATCAATGGCGGTGCCCTCTTTATGCCAATTGCATTTGAATGTTTTATAACCTTTTTGATGCTGATATCTGACATAATTTCGTGCGGTACATATTTACGATCAATTGACGTAACTACAAATGACGTAGAAAATTTTATAGGCTAGGTCTTGTTTACTATGATGATAGATCGCGTCGTAAGAAAATGAGTTACACAGTTTTCTTCCTAGTTTTGTTCTGACGGTGGCTCCTTAGCAGGATGTTCGAAGTGCCCTCGGAAGAGGATGATATTTTATTATTGTTAAGTTCACTTACTTTTTGTAAAATCACTAATACTGATTGTGGATAGTTTTTATTAGAAACTAGTGGATCGTCCCAGCTTCGCACGGGTAGCGTTGTTTTTTTAAATATCTGAGGTTTCTTTCTTCAGTCCCTGCTTAAGAATTGTGAAATTCAGCGCAATGTTTTCAAATTATTTAATTTATAGCACTCCCTAAACAGTGTAGTATTTCCATTAAATAGCAAATTTTGGAATAAAACGCTATTTATTATTTATAACAATCTAAAAAATAAATCATTACGTGATGTAGGATGCAATTACTGGCGCCATCTAGTGTGTTATATATAAATTAGTAAAGATTTGGTTTTGGTCACGGGCGCGCTGGCTTATTTTATGTATAATTTCGGTGTTTCTCTACCGATTTCTATGATTCTTTTTTTATTGAATAGGTAATAATTTTACCTTTTTTTAAATTAGGGATGAGTGAGAGGTTTACGAACGTAAGAGTAAACAAATATAATCAGAATGTTCCGAACTGCTTAGCTATCAGGAATTACACGTGTTATTGTGAGTCAACCGTAAAAGATAGACATAAACTGTTGAGGATTTTTTTTTAGATAATTTTATGCAGAATTTTTCCGTCATACATGATTTCTATGTAAGTTTAACCATTGAGGCTGCACACGCGACGGAAGCTTAAAAAATGGAGTAACCTCTCCCGTTTTCCCAAAATTTCCCAAAATTCCCCTTTACTACTCTAGTGAAAAGTATACAAAAACCTGCGCAGGAGTATGAAGAATAATTGTACCAAGTTTCGTTAGAATCCGTCGAGTAGTTTTTGTTTCCATAAGGAACATACAAACCGACAGACAGACAGACAGACAGACAGACAAAAATTTTACTAATTGCATTTTTGGCATCAGTATCGATCCCTAATCATCACCTGATAGTTATTTTGAAAATATATTTCATGTACAGAATTGACCTCTCTACAGATTTATTATAAGTATAGATTTCGGTGTTTCTCTACCGATTTCTATGATTCTTTTTTTATTGAATAGGTAATAATGTAACCTTTTTAAATTAGGGATGAGTGAGAGGTTTACAAACGTAAGAGTAAACAAATATAATCAGAATGTTCCGAACTGCTAAGCTATCAGGAATTACACGTGTTATTGTGAGTCAACCGTAAAAGATAGACATAAACTGCTGTGGATTTTTTTTTAGATAATTTTATGAAGAATATTTCCGTCACACATGATTTCTACGTAAGTTTAACCATTGAGGCTGCACACGCGACGGAAGCTTAAAAAATGGAGTAACTTCTCCCGTTTTCCCAAAATTTCCCAAAATTCCCCTTTACTACTCTGCTGGAAAGTATACAAAAACCTGCGCAGGTGTATGAAGAATAATTGTACCAAGTTTCGTTAAGATCCGTCGAGTAGTTTTTGTTTCCATAAGGAACATACAAACCGACAGACAGACAGACAGACAGACAGACAGACAGACAGACAAAAATTTTACTAATTGCATTTTTGGCATCAGTATCGATCCCTCATCACCACCTGATGGTTATTTTGAAAATATATTTCATGTACAGAATTGACCTCTCTACAGATTTATTATAAGTATAGATTGATATTGAGCTCTATGTCTTTTTTATACAATTCATCGTTTAATTTTTAGCCGGACATTAGCTTAGCATGTTTTGTTTAAAAAACAAGGATATTTATATTATTTGCGTATGTGACAAAGTCTAAATCTATAGCGACCTTGAGATGGTAAAATTAGTCGCCAAGAATTACGTCTGCGTCCAACGTTTAGTTACTTTGTTACAATGTTTCGTTACTTTTAGATATTTTTTTTTAACTTTTTGGATTTTTTCACTATGAAAGCAACCTGCCTGAACTGATGAATCAAGCAATATAATTAAAATTGCATAAAAAATATAAAATAGAATTTAGGTGAACCGCCACCCTTGACATTTAGGGTTACGAAAAATAGTTCACGACCTATTTTGTGTAGCAGTTATAAAACGAGGTTACGTGTAAGTGATGTAGGGATTCGCTTATCTATAATAAAGTTAAGTGTAGTAATATTTCGTTTGACATCAAAATAAATGTGCAAATGGGTATACTGATTTCAAAATAATAAAATCAGAAATATAAAAAAAAACACGTATACAAAATTATAAAGGTTTTGGCCAGACTTCCGCCATTAATCTGAGATATTATCTAAATGCATATTTTAATGATACAAGCAAGCTTCGAAACAGTTAAGCTAACACAATTATGCATAACATAAAATTGGCCAACAACCTATGACGTCACAAGAATGGCTAATACAAGTTTCAAATTCTGCCATTAACATAATTCGTTTCTAGGGTTCCGTACTAAAAAGTAGAAACGGGATCCAATTTCTAAGGCTTTCCCGTCAGTCCGTCTTTTGACGGTGACGTATCAGGCTGTATCTCATATATCATGATGATAGTTAGATAGCTAAAATCATAGATGTGCTTTTGGTGTTGCTATAACAAATAAAAAGTATAAAATGAATATTTAAGTAGGCTCTTAAACAACAAATACATTATTGCTCCATATGAGTTATGGCAACATAGACGGTTGAACTATCCAAAGAAAATATAAATAAAAATAAATTTAACATTACAGGGACTCTCATACAACTAACCGTATTATTTTGCTGCTTTTATAGATAACCTGCGGAACCCTTCGTGCGCTAGCCGACTCGTACTTTGTTGGTTCTTTTTGTTTGTACTTAATTATAAGAATTTGACAGCTCAAACCGGTTCATAATGGATTTTTGATATTGAGTCTAAAATTTTACACATAACAGTATTGTCGGCATAAAAAGACCATTTCATTTTTTCAAGAAAAATTAGTGTTGGTGTATAAGAGAACGGCCATAAGACAATGAGATTATCCACACATCATCATCACACAAATATCTATTAAAATACTAATGGCGGATTCAATCGTAAACTTCGTTAGCCTTACTTAATGTAATATGAATATTGAATTAAGGTACTACTATTAAATTTCGTATCTCTGTTATTAGAGCATCATTGCCATAGATAATTATCTACAAATTATAATCGTACATTTTTTTCAGAAACAGCTGTATGTCTCATTATAATGTGGGTGGTAATGCGATAAAAATATATCTTATAGAATAAAAAAAGAGCTATTCTGAGCCAAGAGTATGTAGGTTTAAGAAATGCGTGTAATATTATTACGATCCAATGTTATAACTTATCCCTTTAAAAATACAAAATTTTAAAAAAACTCATTGTATTTCACTTCTATTTCAAGCTAGGTAAGGTTGAAATTATGGTGGTCGCTATATGCCCTCTGCCTTATAAAGGGTTATACGGTCCGTAAAACCTGCACGTGATTACAGTTTCATGATTTCTATAATCATCTAATGCCGCTATGGTTCATTCATTAATATCACGTTGATTCCCCTTATCTTAGTAGAACATGTGCCTTGATCGCATAGGAAAGTTTTAAGCGTTACATTATTATACATTTATTATCTCATCTTTAGGATATGGTTCCACTAGAGTAGAGATTGGCGAGCTAACGTAAGAAACTATGTGTTACGTTCCGGTGCGTAGCTGAGCGAGTGAAAGCTATATGTAGATGGACTTTCACGGAGTCTGTGGAATTTGTTGGTAGTATGTATGCTATGTTATGCGATAAAGCCGAATATACAATCAGTCAATCATACTCCGAAAACTTACTCTAAAAATCTGTCGTATTTAAAAGTTACTATTACGTATTTTTTGGTTATGATTTTTATGGTGCTTACACACTGAACAGTCTACATACATTATTTAACAATAAGATAAACCAAGGCTATCGATCGCCATTTTATACGGTCCTGGCTAACCTTTACATCATATGACTTGACATTAAGTGAAAAGTCTACTTTAGTTGTATATGTAGCAACTAAAATGACATTCACCTATGAGAAAATATCTTAGCCTAAATTTAGTAGAATTCGACCGGATTAATGAAATTAATGCATGATGAATTCAAATTAAATAAAAAGTGGTTGCATAAGCACACTCTTTGCCATATGAGGGCCGTTAGTAACGTTTTTAATACGAGAAGTCTTTTATAGTTGATCAAATACATATATATACTCACGCCGTTAATTCCCATTGGGGTAGGCAGAGACTATCGATTGCCACTTCGTAAGATCCTGGCAAACCTCTCTAGCTTCATTCACATCCATCAATCTTTTCATATATGCTATTTTATTCCTCATACTTCGGAGGCCTGCCTTTTTGAGCACACTCTCAATTTGGTCCAAGTGTGTCCGCCGTGGCCGTCCTCTACTAACATTACCTTCCACATTAGCTCTATAGATCCCTTTTACCAATTTCCTATCATCCATCCTCTCGATGTACCCAAACCATCTCAACATCCCTTTTTCTATCTTACTTACAATATACTCTTTCATTTCACGAATCACGTCATTCAGAAAACAAATAGAAAGACTATATTTTTTGTGTCGCCTTAGAATTACAATATCCTACCTCTTCCTGTAAGTGTGGTACTAGGCGTCTAAGCGGATTTTTGAATGATAGTTTGGCTCTAGCTACTCCTTTTTGGGAATATAGTCGTAAGTACAGTTAGGTTAGGTAGGTAAACCACAGGTGTTATTTTACAGCACATATCTGATCACGTGTGCTTACAACAAGGTCAGCTTAGAACACTACGAAGCCGTTGAAATACGCGTGTCACGTGACGTCATTGACGGAAACTGCTTTCGAAAATTGAACGTTGAACTCGCGAATGTTTTGCCGTAATTAATTATTTTAATTTCAAAAAGGCGTATTTTTCCATAGCTCTTATGAACGTGAATTTAAAATTTTCGCTGTTATGTACGATGTGTTTTTAACAAAAATATTTCGACGTTTACAGTCCATTGTTAGATTTTTCAAACTCTAGTTTATTTCATCATAAGATTAATATTCCCTGAGTTTTTTTTTTATCAAAATTATGGATTGGGTTGAGTTCTTAACTTTAAAATTCAATTATTAATGTATTTTAAGATTTTCTTCAATTTTACGATATAAAATGTTTAAAACAAACTTATCATTTACAATCACAAACATACCTGAAATAACCTCCTCCGTTTTTTGAAGTCTGTGAAAAATAAGTAAGTATTATGTAAAAAACTGCAGAAAGCTCATGTTATTTTAATGTGAAAAGTGCAACATACTTTGATTCTAAATGAATGGCTAGCCCATTAAGAACAGTGTCAGTTTTTCTGATTTGAGTGCAGTATAGCAAGCACGAGCGCTATTTTATCGACACGATAACGGTTAGAACGAGATGGCAGTATACGATACTAAGTAAGTGCGTAAGAGATGGCTGCTTTATCCCACGCGATAACTAGTACACCGCTCGTACTAGCCGGCAGTTTAAAAGTAGAACACCGCTTATCGTGCAGACTATGAGGGTTCAAATCCCAGCTCGGGCTTACACCAATTAGTCTTTTCTCAAGTCATATGTGTGGTTTGGTTATGGTTATTAACGTACTTAGTCATGTGACAGTGTATTTGTACAAAACGGCGATAGGCCTGCCCCCTATCACGTGAGTACAACGTCATAGCAAAACGTGGGTACTCTGAACACCAGAAGGGCAAGCACGAGCGGTGTTTAAACTAATTATCGCGTGGGATAAAGCAGCCATCTCTTACGCACTTACTTAGTATCGTATACTGCCATCTCATTCTAACCGTTATCGTGTAGATAAAATAGTGCTCGTGCTTGCACTACTGGTGACATACCAACCCCTTCGGGGATATACGGAGTGAAGTGAACGTTTGAGTGTGGAGATTTTGCCGGGACAGTAAATAAAAGAGTAAATAGTATCAAATAACTCCTTTTAAGACCAAAAAATTAGTGTATACATCGAATAACAATGCCCTTCGGCTTATCCAATGCAATAAAAATGTGTTAAATCGGAATAAATATAACTCTTATTTTGTTTCGTTTTATAGTGATGTCCTCTTAAATTAACTACTTGCAGAATTAGATGCACTATTAAATAATAAGGTTTCTAAGTCTAACTAAATAGTCATAACTTTACGAGTACTATGACATTTTATAATTCAGTTCTATACCCTTATTACTTCCTGTGATACTACACAAAAAGTCATACATATACTCACGGCTATAAATCCCTAGAAGGGGTAGCCAGAGCTAAGGAATAAGAAATTCCTCAGCGACTTTTGGAAAGTTGTGTGGGGAAAAGATGGTAAAATAAAGGTTGTTGGTGATGGGTTTCCAACCACATCGCCCAAAATCCCTTAAAAGCCCCAATACCGTTAGTCGCCTCTTACGTACACCCATCGGTAGAAACGGGGTAGTGCTATTCTAAGCCGACACTACACGGCAAAAAGTCATCAAAAGTCAAGTTCATTATTAAACGTATATATTCTTGGTTTCCAGATTCGATGAGAAGGAGAGCATATCCGGGATGCAGCAGCTGAAATCCTCAGTGCAGAAAGGAATCCGAGCACGACTGCTGGAGTTATATCCTCACCTGGAGTCCTATATTGATCAGATACTCCCCAAGAAAGATACTTTTCGAATTGTCAAATGGTATGTTTTACTCGTTACTGGATAATGTACTAAGACATCGTCATAATGCGAAATAAAACTTTTTTTTATACATAGCTAATGAGATTTGAAACAACAAGGATATTAGTCATGTATTTTTTTGGAAAAAAACCAAATACCGCATTGTGTTTTTTTACTACTTACATACATACTTACATACATAGCTGTGTAGTGTCGGCTTAGAATAGCACTACCCCATTTCTTCCGGCGGGTGTACGTAAGAGGCGACTAACGGACTTGGGGCTTTTTAAGGGATTTTTGGGCGATGCGGTTGGAGACCCATCACCAACAACCTTTATTCTGCCATCTTTTCCCCACTCAACTTCCAAAAGTGGCTGAGGAATTTCTAATTTCTCAGCTCTGGCTACCCCTTTTAGGGATTCATAGCTGTGAGTATATGTATGTATGTATATGTATACATAAACTCACGGCCATCAAAAAGGGGTAGCCAGAGCTTTAGAGCTAGATTGCCGACTTGGGATGGTCACGGAAAGCTAATGGATGGGGGCAGCTTAAGATTAGCTGTTGTAGAGATATTCAAGGGAAACCTATGTACAGTAGTAGGCGTTGATTTTGATCTGGCTTAGATAGGAGAGAAATGCACCTTTGTGAGAATTTTTTGTTCATGAAAACCTCATGTGGGTACTATTACTAATAAATAAAGGAGAGAAAAATTTCGACACCAGCTGGAATCAAACCCACGACCTCGGGGTATACACCCCCTAAATACAACATTGCCCGACAGGGCCAGGAGCAACCTATAAATACGAAGAAAATGGACGTCCTTCGGCCAAAAATGTTGGACATCTATTACTTAAATAGTTTATAAATTAAAGAGGATGGATGGAAATAAATTAACGAAAGAGATATATACAGCCAATGTGGATGGTATTGTAAGTAGAGGACGGCTTCGCAAAAGGTATCTTGACCACATACAAAACGTTCGTATAAAAGCGGAGGTCCGAAGTGAGAAGAATAAAAGAGCATGTATTAGAAGAATAATTAATGTAAGGGAAGTAAGTGAGATGATCTGCCTACACCAATGGAAATAATGGGCGTGAGTATAAGCCAGTAATTAACTAATACGTTTTTTACAGTCACGACCACATCGAGATAATGGTGAACAGTGCCGGGGAGCTTCTCTTCTTCAGACACCGTGAGGGTCCATGGATGCCGACTTTGAGACTCCTACATAAATGTAAGCATATTTTTTTCACCATTTTCGTATTGTACTTTAATCTGACTAAGGGATGCGCGCTATTGATGGAGTTTACGATAGGAGAAGCAGAAAAAATATATACGAATTGGCATCTATTTCGAAAACGCTTGTCAGTCAGTATGTAGTAACCATTTTTTTGTCTTTCAGTGCTGCTGCAGTTTTAATTCAAAATGACGGGTTGGTGTATGTATAGCTGAAAGAACAACAGTGAAATGAAAGATAAAGGCCATTAGATACCATTTCACAAATAAATACCAAGTCCCCAACCACATCGCCTAACAATCACTTAAAATGCGTCAATACTCGCCTTGTACGACACCCTCAAAAAATATTGGTTAAGAGTTTTCTAAGCCGAAGCTATACAGCTATAAATATGAAATATAACATAAACATAACATAAACGTTCACGCCGTTTATCCCCGAAGGGGTTGGCAGAGGTACCAATACTTCTGAACTCACATGGCAGCGCCATCTAGTGTCCAGAGAAGGTACCCACGTTTTGCTTAGACAGTGTACTCACGTGATAGGGGGCAGGCCTATCGCCGTTTTTGTACGAATACACTGTCACATGACTAAGTACAACTCAGCCATGTGGGTTTCCTCACGATGTTTTCCCTCACCGTTAACAACCATGATAAATTAACCACACATATGACTTTAGAAAAGACAAATTGGTATAGGCCCGACCCAGGATTGGAACTCACGCCCTTCTGTTTTCGGGCAGGTGTTCTACCCACTGGACTATCATGTCGCATGATTTGGGTATATGAAATAGCTATTTTACAAATTCCAGTTCCTTTCTTCCTACCAATGGAGCAAGTAGATAAGGGTGCAATAAGATTCGTGCTCAGTGGTGCCAACATAATGTGCCCAGGACTGACCTCCCCAGGGGCCAAGATGAGCCCCGTGGACAAGGGGCAAGTTGTGGCTATTATGGCTGAAGGGAAACAACATGCTTTGGCTATTGGCATGACGGCGTTGTCTACTGATGATATGTAAGTTTTATTTGTGATTCTACTTATAACCTATTTTATTATAATGAAGAGGAGCTAGGCGACAATTTTGAATCGTTTTTTTTACTAACGCGATGGCTGTGGCTTTTCGTATTGTAATTGATATCAACTTATGAATGAATCTTATCTATCAGTATTGTAAAAATCTGGTTTGAAAATGTTGTACGATTTGTCTTACGAGAACAATGAGAAGCTCTCAATTTATTCATAACTGTAAAAACATACTAAAATAAGAGAGTATTTCATTAAATACTACATGTTTCATAAAATACTTTGATAGTTCGGCACATTCCTCATTGACTAGTAGTTTCTGTTTTTTTCTTAGATGTTGATTTCTATGGAATCTGGGATTACAACTGGTGGATCTTGATGCCGAAGTACAATTTACTATTATATACCGAACTACTAACAATTTGGGGAAGGTCATATAACGATGAAATAATATAAACGAAAGAAAATTATTGACATAAAGCTAAATAGAGCTATTGTTAGGCGACTGATAAGTGATAATTAGTTTAATATACAATCTCAGATTTTGTAATAAAAGATCCTTAATTCCGTGTTCGATTACCATTTACCATTACGATTCAGACACAGATTATACACAGACTCCTATCAGGATACATAACTGTGCTTTGCTATTTATTCTTAGACAGTACATCATACGTATTTTACAAAATTTCATGTTGATATTTTTTGTTTTTCAGAGCGAAGGTCAACAAAGGAGTCGGTATAGAAAATTGTCACTATCTGAACGACGGCTTGTGGCAAATGAAACCTATAAAGTAATTTCCATTAGTATACGCCTATTTTAATGTTTTATATTCACTATTAAATTTACGTTTTAAGTCTTTATTTGTTTTATTCAGTATTTTACTACTCAGTCCCTGGCATGTTTTCAGACTAATTAAAACCTGAAAAAAGAAAAATCTTGTGTTATTAACCCAAGAAACGAAAATTGTAAAAATATGATGTATTTTTTATGATCCTCAAACTGCATCGCCCAACAATCACTTAAGTGGCCTTTTTAAATTTAGTCGCCTCGTATGGCACCCGCGGAAAGTAAGAGGGTTTTTGCTATTCTTCGTTGACCTAACATAGCAGATTCAATTGCCTTAAAATCCCGTTCATGTACTTTACTTAATATTATAAATGTGAAAGTTTGGATGTTTGTGTGTTTGAGGCAAATGATAATGATGAAATTTGGCAGAAAGCTTGATAATGAATGACCCAAATTGTAACATAGAATAGAATAACTCAAAATTGCACATCAAACTCAAAAATGATAATATGATCAAACAGTTTACAGTGAGGTACAATAGGCGGTCTTATCGCTAAAAGCGATCTCTTCCAGACAACCTTTGAAAGGTGAGATCGATAAATTAATTAATAATTTATTGACATAGGATACTTTTAGGTCAAATTTTATCCCGGAAAAAATTTACCAATTAAATATTCACGCCTGATTGAACTAAGAGTACCGGACAAAACGTTAGTTAGAGTTAAAAAACTTTAAGAATAAAAAAAGAAAAAACGTTAAGTTAAGGAGACTCAACTTATAACACTAGTTTTATGACTAAGGGTCGGAGACTAAGACTGAATCAGTCCTGAGGCGTGAAAAATAAGGCGATTTTTTTTTAAATTGGTTAACGTATCACTATCAGCAGCAGTGAAGGTTCATCAGTTAATTTAGATTATCTATCTATACTTATAATAAATCTGTAGAGAGGTCAATTCTGTACATTAAATATATTTTCAAAATATCAATCAGGGGGTGATTGATTAGTGATCGATACTGATGCCAAAAATGTAATCAGCAAAATTTTTGTCTGTCTGTCTGTCTGTCGGTTTGTATGTTCCTTATGGAAATAAAAACTACTCGACGGATTTTTACGAAACTTGGCACAATTATTCTTCATACTCCAAGGCAGGTAATAGTATTATTTTTCAGCAGAATAGTGAAGGGGAATTTGGGGAAATTTTGGGAAAACGGGAAAAGTTACTCCATTTTTTAAGGTTCCGTCGCGTGTGCAGCCTTAATGGTTAAAGTAACATAGAAATCATGTATGATGGAAATATTCCACATTAAATTGTCATTAAAATATTGCTGAACAGCATAAGTCTATCTTTTATGGTTGACTCACAATAACACACGTAACTGCTGATAGCTTAGCAGTTCGGAGCATTCTGACTATATTTGTTTACTGTTATGTTTATAATACTCTCCTTTATCTCTAATTTCAAATAGTTTATATTATCACCTATTAAATAAAAAAAGAATCATAGAAATCGGTATGGAAACACCAAACTTATACATGGAATAAGCCAGTGCGCCGTCGTCGCACGTGAATACTGAATCATGCTTTATTTTGTGTAGCAGTTGCGCGGACAAAAGATAGCCGGGAGTATGTGTGATGTATGCAAAGTTTGTAACTCTGGCTTATTTTCGGAGATACTGAACCGTTCATAAAAGCGCTTTCACAATCTCAAAGCTACATTATTCAGGAGTCCTTTAAATTGTAATCATTGCACTAAATTTCACAAAGGGCGAGCAGTGATTGAAAATGCCTCGGATATTTTTAAAACTCCGCTACCCGTGAGTAGCTGGGCCGATCCACTAGTAGATTAAATAAATTTATCCTCACAGCCCATTACCAAGGGCCTGGACCTACCATATATAGGGCGATTTGGCCATAGTCCACCACGCTGGCCAATTGCGGGTTGGCAGACTAACGACTACTACCGTAATAGTAGCCGGGACCGACGACGGCTTACGTGCCCTTCGAAGTACGGAATCATCTTAATTTTCGGATAATCAGGTGATTCAGGCCTGTAATATCCTTTCAGACGGGGCTAAATCTTACAAAATATTTTTTTAAGGTTACCATAAATAAATTTATGTTGTTTCTTAATTTTACTGCCTAAAAAATTGAAATACAAAAGAAGAAGAAGATACTCAGATAAAATTTGCAATTCAGACCATTTGGTTGCCGCGCAAACATTATAAGTGACATATAGTTGGTCCTTTACTATTTTATTTCGGAACGCATTCAGTTGAAAAAAAATGGCGGTGGCACTTGTTAGTTCGGCTCGTCAGGGTAAATATTTATTATTTTTTATGCATAAAATAGCAAATTATTTCTATTATAATACACCAGTCTTAAATATGAATTGCTAATTTATCTTGAGACCAAGTTATTTCACATTTATAAGTCAGGAAAATAGTTTTGCTGACGTCGCTAGTCAGCTGTTTATTTACTTTGTTTTCGTAAACTTATTCGCTAATAAATTGGTTTTAACAGTAAAAGTTCTAACCCTATTATATACAAGTACTATTGCTCTAATTAGTTATGACTATAGTTAATAAATGAAGTTGCTACAACGTTATGCAATGTACTTTATAAATAAAAGAGTTCAAAGTTCATATTCTGTTATTGTATATTTGTGTGTTATTTTCATTAGTGGGGAGGCTAACATCTGCTGCCAGAAGACTTTACTCCGATGTTTATCCAAAAATAACTACTCATTACACGATTCACCCCCGAGATAAAGATCCAAGATGGAAAGGTAAGATGTTCTATTGTAATAACAATAACCTTGATCAACAAATAGGTATCAAAAAAGTACACAAGATAAAGTTGTGATAAGAGAACAGTAATTTTGGTTAAATGTAAATATGGCTTGATTCCTTAATTTTTATGTATGTCATGTTTGTTGTCAATTAAACAAACCAAAAAACTTATTTATTCTGGTAGATATGATATACATTTGGTCTTCAACAGACAATTCTTGGGACAAATTATAATATTACTCAACAAAGATTATAATATAATACCATTAAAGTTAAAACTGTGTCAACAACTGTAAATCAATTAGAGACTTAAAGCTCATAACAAGATAAAAAAAAATCTCTGTCACACCTGGAAAGGGGGAAAATTTGGTGAATTCTGTTGAGGGTTGACATTAGTTTCTTTGTATTGTTCATTATAAGTATGGTTAAAAAACTATCTTTTATATTATTATCTGTAATACATGTTGTTAGCACAGGGACAATATTGGGAGGAAATATACATGGTTAAGTTGTACTTAGTCGTGCATGTAGCAGTGTATTTATAAAATTGGGCCTGGTCAGACAGTTCTTTGAAAGCTTGTGTGTAAAGCATATTTTTTTTCATTAATTTTTTTTCTTCTTCCTATATGTAAATTTAGAGAGCACTGCATACTAGACTGTTTGTTGTGTAACTAAGTGGCAATAAGACATTGTTTTTGTTATTAAGATAGTGATAAGTTTTCTGAAACAAAAAAAGACCACAAGATACCTGGTGCTCCCCATCATGGGAATACACTGTCCTAATAGCAAAACATGAGAACTTTGAAAACCAGATGACAATAGTGTGAAACATTAAAAATTGATAAATGAGATAAAAACTGATAAAGCCAAGATTTTCTAAAAAAAAGTCAACAAAGACTTACACAAAAAATATGCAATGTGAAGATGTACATAATAAAACTTATTACTTGCAGATATAAACATGGAAAGGGTGGCAGAAGAGACAGATATCCTCATCATCGGAGGTGGCCCAGCTGGAATGGCCGCGGCGATCAAAGCCAGACAGCTGGCTGCAGAGAAAGGGGCTGTATGTATCTTGTTGTTTAACTCTTCTTAAGCTAATACCAACTTACAATACAATCCTTAGCAACCTAGGGGATATGAGGTTATAGTAGTTGGGTTGATGATGTAGAAAATCACAAAATACACACAATTTTTTTATGGATTTGTTACCTGGCTTCATTACCAGGATGTATATAAAAGATTTATTACATATACATTTATTTATACATTTTTTATTTCCTTTTTTTTACCATCTTTTCCCCACACATCTTTCCAAAAGTGGCTGTGGAATTGCTCATTCCTTATGTAGTATTCCTTAGTATGCATGTGTATGTGTAATGTCTTCCCATACATACACATATTCTTCACTGAAAATCACTAAAATGGAGAAATGGGGTAGCCAGACAATCAGTATTGGAAATTTCTCAACAACATTTGGGAGCTTAGTGGTGAAAAGCTTTGGAAATAAGGAAGGATGATGAGTTAACAGCTGCATAGCCCAACAATCACTTAAAAAGCGCCAAAAGAAAATAAAAGAAATGGTTCAGTGCTATCCTAAGCTAACACTAGCTTTTCGAATTTTGATTTATTTATCTTACCATCTTACATCTTACCTTTCCATATTGTAATCAGAATGTTTTTGTTCATGAAAACCTCAGGTAGGGATTATTAATCCTTTATTTACTATATATTGTAATCTTTCAGGAAATTCGTGTGACAGTTCTAGAGAAAGCATCCGAAATAGGAGGCCACATACTTTCAGGAGCATGTGTTGATCCAATAGCGCTGAATGAGTTAGTACCAGATTGGAAAGACAAGGGAGCTCCTATGAACACTCCTGTGACGTCAGACAAGTTTGGATTATTGACTAAGACTGGGAGGATCCCACTGCCCGTGTTTCCAGGTACTGTTTTTGGGTTCTTAATTGCCATGTCGACATTACCTTTTGGATACATACATACGTATACTCACGGTCTTACATCCTAAAAAGAGTTTATTAGAGCTTCAGAGCTAAAAACTCCTCAGCCACTTTTTGAAAGTTGATAGGGGATAAGGTGATAGAAGTAATGTATCGTTGGTGATAGGTCTCCAACCCCATCAACCAAAAATCACTTAAAAAAGTTCCATACTATTAGTCGCCTCTAACAACACTTGTCAGTAGAAAGGGGTAGTGATATTCTAAGCCCACACTACACAACACATAATCATTTCTATCTTTTTTTCAATACCCATGTGAATGTCCGAAATTTTTAATACTTGTTTTTAAAACAACCGTGATAGCCCAGTGGGTAGAACACTCGGTTATCGTGCAAACGACTAGTGTTCAAATCCTGGCTCGGGCCTACACCAATTTGTCTTTTCTAAAGACATATGTGTGGTTAATTTATCATGGTTGTTAACGGTGAGGGAAAACATTGTGAGGAAACCCACATGGCTGAGTTGTACTTAGTCATGTGACAGTGTATTCGTACAAAACGGCGATAGGCCTGCCCCCTATCACGTGAGTACACTGTCCATGCAAAACGTGGGTACTCTGAACACCAGGTGACAAAGTCACGTGATGTTCAGAAGTATTAGTACCTCTGCCAACCCCTTCGGGGATATTCGGCGTGAACGTTTATGTTATGTTTATGTATTGTTTTTAAAAATTTGTGAACAATTAAATTTTCTTTACTTATAATTATCCATTCTCTAAATTTGTATATATACTCAAACACGTGTAAAAAACATGTTAGTATACAATTACTCACATATGGAATCTGCTTGTAATTAACTGTTACAAACACATTCTGTTAACATTAGATATTATATAACTGTGTAATATATTATTTACTGTTTATTTGGTTTTAATTAAAACAATAATACCAAAATCTCGTCTTACCAAACCAAATACACTATTTACTTAATAAAGTAAAGTAAAATTTCGATAAAGTAAAAATTAATATTATTTAAGCATATCATAAACAAATTAACAATCTAAGTAGAAACAAAAGAAATGATAATTTAAGATCTCTGTCATATATGCCACTGTATTCAAAACCTAAATGTAATAATATGTATGGAGCTACATCATGCCAAATATGCTTAACAATCTACCAAAAACTATTGTAACGAAACTGCAAAATAAAAATAAAACTCAGGTTTTATCTATATTAAAAAAACATTTTTCTAAATGCTGTGATGTATAAATGCACATGTCCTTCTTCTATTTATTTAATGTATTGTTTTTAGAATATAAGTATACGTAAATATGTATTTAAATAAAAAGCCGAGCTGACAGTCTAATAAAAACCTAAAAGGTTTTCAGACTGTCTGGCCAAGTGTTGTAAATATTTTTGAAATAAACAGTGTTAATTTAAAAAAAAATTTTTTTTTCTACAAGTGAATTTCCTTCAATTGCAGGTTTACCAAATTACAACCATGGCAACTATGTGGTGAGACTTGGTCACCTTGTAAAGTGGCTCGGGGAACAGGCTGAGGAAGTTGGTGCTGAGGTAAGATGTGAGACTAGTATTATTTTTATTTTATTGTGCTGAATATTGCAATTGTTTGTAATATGCTTCCACACAAGGACTTTATAAAATGGTATGAAATTATTAATGTCTATTTACATACATACATAAACTCACGGCTTTAAATCTCTAGGAGTAGCCAGAGCTTCAGAATGACAAATTCCTCAGCCACTTTTGGAAGTTGAGTGGGGAAAAGATTGTAATATAAAGTTTGTTAGTGAGGGGACTCCAACTGCTTTGCCACAAAAAACACTTGAAAGCCCCGATACCGTTAGTTGCCCAACTCCCATGGGAAGAAATGGGGTAGTGCTATTCTAAGCCGACTCTACGCGACGATGTGTATATGTGTGTTTAGTAGGTGCAATAAAATATGTTTCACTAAATGGCAAAAGTGGATAACTCAAATTTTGTTTATAAGAACATATTTATATATATTTTATTTAAAAAAAGAAGAACAAATAAAATTTGTTTGTTCATAGGAAAGTCACCTTCCCCCCATCCCTTAGCAATTTTTTAATTCCTGTTACCTTTCTATGCCAGCAACTCAAATAAGAAAGAGTGTTGTATCTCACTCTTATTTCCATTCTAACGGCAAACCAAATTTCCAATACAAAACTATTATGGCCTCACTTTGTACAGTCCAAAAAGCACCTTTTATAACATGTTAAATATATAATAAAAAAACACTTCTTTCCAGGTATGGCCGGGCTGCGCTGGTGCAGAGTTACTATATCATCAAGACGGGTCTCTGAAAGGGGTAGCCACAGGCGATGTAGGTATCGCTAAAGATGGCAGTCCTAAAGATATGTTTGAGCGAGGAATGGAGTTCCATTCTAAGATCACTATCTTTACTGAAGGTAGGTTTTGTTAAACTATATAATGTAGGGATAGAATAATAATGCTGTCATTAAGGTGTCAGGGTCATTATATTTATTATTAGTATTAGAGTGATTTCAATGTTTTAAAATCATTTTATGTTTTCGTAGAAAGTTTCTGTATGTTTTCTTGTTCATTAAATTTTTAAGTTGTAATTAATGAATTTGGTGTTGGCTACTAATAATTTCATATTCCAAAATATATATTCTTTCTGTCTTTTCATATGTCGTAAACCTTTTTTAACTTACAAAAATAGCTGAGAATTATTACTGAAGCTTTGAGATTATAGCTGTGAGTATATGTGAGAAGATGGAGCTCACTTTTTCTTCTTATCTTTGCTTCCCTCAGCAAATACATAGTTTGCTTTTGGTAACGGTTTTTTAGAATCTATTGAATAGGTCTAAATATTATTTCCTACAAACATGCAAACTTTACTACTTTATAATTATGAGATAAAATCAATATTTCTATACTTATGTTCATTAATTTCTATACAGGATGCCACGGCCATCTCACCAAGATGCTCAACAAACAATACAATCTCAGAGAGAATTGTGAGCCACAATCATACGCTTTGGGATTGAAGGAATTGTGGGAAGTTAAACCTGAGGTGAGCAAAACACACTAAGCCCGCCGGGCCGCTGACATAGTGTCAACAACCTTAAGTCGGCGGTCTAGATATCATACATTGGCTAGAGGTTTTTTTTAACACTGGACGCTGGGTAGTGTCGCCAGACAATGTCGGCGGCCCGGCGGGCTCAATGTGTATTGCGCTTAATCAGTGTCGCAATGTAATAAATCTGTTAGACCCAATAAGGAATTATGTTTACCCGTAAAAATAATAACATAACATAACATAAACGTTCACGCCGTTTATCCCCGAAGGGGTTGGCAGAGGTACCAATACTTCTGAACTCACATGGCAGCGCCATCTACTGTCCAGAGAAAGGTACCCACGTTTTGCTTAGACAGTGTACTCACGTGATAGGGGGCAGGCCTATCGCCGTTTTGTACGGATACACTGTCTCACGACTAAGTACAACTTAGCCATGTGGGTTTCCTCACGATGTTTTCCCTCACCGTTAACAACCATGATAAATTAATCACACATATGTCTTTAGAAAAGACAAATTGGTGTAGGCCCGACCCATGATTGGAACTCACGCCCTTCTGTTTTTCGGGCGGGTGTTCTAGCCACTGGGCTATCATGTCGTTATAATTCATAAAGTCATAATTGTTTGATATTTAATACAAACAAAAACTTTGCTGGTCCCTTCCTTCCTCTTGTTGTTCTACACTATTATTTTTTTCCTAGGTGGTCAAAGCAAATTTAAAAATAGCAATCTGATGTTAAGGTTATTATAAAATTATACCATGTAAAACAGAATTTGACGGCAGAATACCTGGGATATTGCAGTTTAATGCAATAATGATTATAATTATGTTACAGACTTGACAGTGTTCTTTTTTTATTTAAACCAAACTTAGACCTGCTTGTTAATTTGATTTGGCAATTCAATGTTGTACACACTGTTAATGTATTGAGTAAAACATATTTTGTTGTATCTATAATCATTACAATAAAATGATTTCAATGGTTAAAATAAACATAAACCATTTATCTCCTTCCAGAACCACAAACCAGGCCTAGTAGAACACACAATAGGCTGGCCCCTAGACAGGAACACATACGGAGGCTCCTTCATCTACCACTTAGCCCCTCAGGAAGGAGAGGCTCCTTTAGTGGCAGTTGGATTTGTAGTGGCCTTGGACTATGCCAACCCTTATTTGAGCCCATTCAAGGAATTCCAGCGGTTTAAACTGCATCCTTATATCAATCCTTTGTTTGAATGTAAGTATTGTTATGAATTTATACTGAATGGATTAAATTCCTGATGATTTAAATGTTCAACGTTATGACATCCATGTTTGCTATATATTTAAAATATCAAATAGTAAAATGATGTTTACTTTATGAGTAAATTTTTTATGAAGTCGTAAATCAGGAAATCTACTAAACATAATGGAAACAATAATTTCATTGGTGTCTCTAACCGCTAACCGTTTAATAAATTAATTTCCTTCGCAATCGCACGTATCGATAATTCGGATTTGCATCCACATATGATGATATTCTAAGAATCTATGCATACCTCAGAAGTTGTCGTGTGTCAGAAGGAAGTGCCATAGTTATTGTAATTATGTTATATAACTATATAACAGTGTTATTGTAACGTTTTTTTTTGACTTTCCTTCCAATCTTCAAAGCAGCGAGTGCAACACCAATATATTTCATAAAAAGTTAGAAGTAACTAGTCATACTACGTTTCTATAAGTTATTAAACTAAATATGTTTTTTATAGCGGGCACCCGAATTTCCTACGGCGGCCGAGCATTAGTAGAAGGCGGTTGGCAATGTGTGGGCAAAGTTGTGGCTCCAGGGGCAGTTTTGGCAGGGGATTCCGCTGGGTTCCTCAATGTGCCCAGGATCAAGGGCACGCATAACGCTATGAAGAGTGGTAACTATCTTACATATACTCACGGCTATGAATCACTAAAACCTTACATAGAGGTTTAGAAATAGTAATTTTAGTCGGTTTTGGAAATTAAGCAAGGAAAAAATTTGAAAATGAAGGAGGATTGGTGATGGGTCCAACCACGTTACCCAAACAGTCACAAGTCTAAAAAATCATGAAAGTTCTTAAAAAGTCTAAGAACCCCTAGTCACTTCTTACGCTTTTTAGTGTGTTCGTAAGCCAACATTATACAAGAAGTCCCTGAGCAACTGTGACAAAATTGTTAAGTGATGTTCAGAAGTATTTGTACTTCTGCCAACCTGTTTGGAATATACGGCGTGATTTGTATAATAGAAAACATCGCAATGAAATTGATATTCATCATTTTCTGGAATGTGCTTTGGGTTCAACCAGTTGAACCAATTATTATATAAAATAAATTAAAAATTATAAACTATGTTTAATTATTAAATGTACAAATATTTTAAATGCTTTTACATCCATAGAAATAAACATTATTTCTTAATCACGTGAGTTATCCTGAATAATCAAAAAGCTAGTTCCAGTCCATATTCATAAAGAATTTACTTTTACCTATTGATACAGCTATATTCATTCACTCACGCCATTAGTTCCCATTGGGGTAGGCACAAACTATATTTTTTTATACACCTTAGCCTAGTTATAAATCAAGCTCTCTACATAACCCTAAGAATTTAGTTCCATACATACATAAATACATATACTCACGGCTACAAATCCCCAGAAGGGGTAGCCAGAGCCAAGGAATTAGAAATTCCTCAGCCACATTTGGAAAATTGAGTGAGGAAAGGATGGTAAAGTAAAGGTTGTTGGTGATGGGTCTCCAGCCGCATCGCCCAAAAATCCCTTAAAAGCCCCAATACCGTTAGTCGCCTCTTACGTACACCCATCGGTAGAAACGGGGTAGTGCTATTCTAAGCCGACACTACACGGCAAAAATATTCCCTAAAGCATAAAACGTACTTCATCAAATAAAACCATACAATTATCTTCAGGAATGTTAGCAGCGGAAGCGGCAGTAGACCTTATTGTGTCTGGTGAAGCGACCTATGAGAAAGGAGTGGTTCCTACTATGTATGAGGAGAAATTGAAACAGTCTTATGTGTTTAAGGAATTGAAGGTAAATTAATATTTTGTGTTCACACATGTACATATTTAGGGCAATTGGTTTAGTTGGGTTCCACGGGTTTTATATTAATTTGGAATGGGTCTTACTTGATTTCTTTTTAGTGTTTCGGAGGCTAATCGTTCATTTAGTTTGAAGTCTATGATTTAAAAAAAATATAGAGATTATTGAAAAAACTTTTCTTAAAATTTACATTACCAAAGAAAAAATTCAATTTATACCGTCAAAAAACTTTTGTATTCAATTTAACAAGAAAAACTAATTTAATTCTTTTGGCGAATATATTTCGGACATCATGATTGTTAAATTAATGACTTTCAAAGTATGTTGAAGAGTTTTTAAATAGTTCTTCCCTCAATACGTATAGTCATGGCTATAAATCCCTAGAAGAGCCAGAGCTTCAGAATAAGAAATTCTTAAGCCACTTTTCGAGCCACACTTGGTCAAACAAAGGTTTTTGGTGATAGGTCTGTAACCACATCGCCCAAAAATAACTTAAAAAGCCCCAATACCCTTAGACGCCTCTTACAAACACCCACGGGAAGAATGGGGTAGTTTTATTCTATGCCGACCGCCACTGCACAGCTTAAAATTGTTTTATCATATGAAAAAAAGGGTCCTTGCGGGATTTGTTAGGACATAAGTCATCGTTGTTTACTGTTTTTCTCTTGAAGATTTTCTTAATATTTATTCTTAGAATAATTCAGGATCCAAACTCAGATAACGACGTTTAAACTTCTGAGTAATTAATATAAGAATTAAATATTATAAAAGTAGTACTTTCTTTAAAATATGTTTTATTCTTACTCTTATTATGTTTTTAAAATATGTTTTTAATTCCAGCAAGTCCGCAATTCCCGGCCATCTTTCCATTCGAACCTGGGTCTGTATGGCGGTGTGGCGTACACAGCTTTCACCACGCTCACTCGGGGAGCGGAACCTTGGACTTTTAGTCATGGAGGTGAGTTAGATCTAACTACAATATCTTTTTGAACAAAAAAGGACCGCGTTCAGCTATTTGTCGGAAACCTAATTTTTCCTACAAAATTCGATAAACATGCTGTCCACATATGCTTATTGATATGTATTTTTAAATATATTTTTAATCACGCGACCAAAACCGATAAAAAGTCAATGAAACCATTTTGGAAGCATATCCAACCAAACACAAAAAAATTGATTGACTATTAACGGAGTAATCACGGAGTAACATACATGCAAAAGCAAACATAAAATCGAATTTAGTATCTCCTTTTTTGAAGTCGGTTGAATCTTTGGATACATTGGATAGTGCAGTAAATAGTCTAGACAATTTGCCTTAACAAAAGGCATAACCAGCTTTCACCACGCTCTCTCAGTGAGCGGAACCTTGGACTTTTAGTCAAGGAGGAAACATTACAATATTAAAGGTTTATTTGATAGTAAATAGTAGTTTCGACGATGAGCCATAAAAAAATAGGTTTTACAACCAGTAAATTTTACAAGAAGTGAAATGGTATCTCACAAAAATACTTGTATATGATTCTTGCTAAAGGAATGGACTTATACCGTCTTTGAGTATTTTAAATTCTAATGAGAGCTGTTTGTACAGCTTCTGATTCTGAATAAAAAAATCTCTGACAATGTTGCAGTTGGTAGTTGTACTTGCGAATTTCGCAACTACCGACTGCACCCAAGTGCAACATAATTATTTAACTGATAATAACACATGAAATATTGAAAATTTTACTCAAAGGTAGTTGTTAAAAGTTTTAAAATGTTTAATACTCACTTTGTATTGCAAACTAATTATTATATAGTTATATTTTTGTGAATGCTATAGTAAATTACTATATTATTAAATTACTTTTAATGTAATTCACATACAGAATATTGGTATCCCCCAACACAGGTTTTGTAAAGCTTAACAGGGAACCAAAAAATCATTTCTAATTAGCTTAATCATCTAATTTTGATTTTTAAATCCCCACTTGACTTCCAAACGTGGCTGTTGAGTTTTCTGATTCTGAAGCTCTGGCTACCCCTTTTAGGGATTTATAACCGTGAGTATATGTATGATTTTTAAATAATAACAAATCAATAAATACGGTATGTAAAAATTTTAGTTAGCGATCTTATCACTAAACCCGATCTTATCCAAGTGTATAAAGCCGCCGGAGCAAATTTGCCTTTCAAAAATACCCTTATCTACATTAATTACCCAAATTCATATATTAATATGATATTTCAGGAGCCGACCACTCAAAGTTGAAGCCAGCAAAAGAATGCACGCCAATAGACTATCCTAAACCAGACGGGAAAGTCACCTTTGATTTGTTATCGTCAGTGGCGCTTACAGGTAATGTGTTGTTAAATAATTTATACTTACTTATACTCACGCCCATTATTCCCATTGTGGTAGGCAGAGACTATCGATCGCCACTTAGTACGATCTTGACAAACCTCTCTTACATTGATTATTCTCATTCATGCTCTTTTATTCTTCTCACTTCTGACCCCCGCCTTTATAAGAACGTTTTCTATCTTGTTGTTGTTTATTAAGTTAATTTACTTGTATTTTGTTAACAGATAATTTTCATTGTAATATTTTTTAGAGACTGTTTCTATGGGATACTGGCACTGTTTGGGTACATAGATGATGCCATTGAACAAAGTAAGAGTTTAGAAGCTGCGTTGAAACAATAGGAAACGTAGTGGATAGTGTGATTTTCAAAATATAATTAATAACCTGTTAACGTGACTTCAGAATGAGCTTTTGGGTCAACTATCCTCAGCCACTTCTGAAAGTCTGAAAAGAAGGAGATGGTTTAGTAAAGGATTGTTATAGTTTCAAAACAAACATATACTCATAACATATACTCACGGCTATAAATCCCATGAAGAAGTAGCCAGAGCTAGGGAATTAAAAAAAAACCTCAGCCACTTTTGGAAGTTGCGAGGGGAAAAGATGGTGAAATAAAGGTTTTTGGTGATGTGTCTCCAACCACATCGCCCAAAAATCCCTTAAAAGCCCCAATACCCTTAGTCGCCTCTTACGTACACCCACCGGAAGAAATGGGGTAGTGCTATTCTAAGCCGGCACTACACAGCAACCTTACCAAACAAATTACCTTATAATCGCTTAAAACATCCAAATCAATTCCGAAACTTTTCCATCATTAGGCACTGCAATGTTGTCCTATGAAAACTCCAAAAGTCTTTGTTCTCATAAGTAAATAACCAATACAACACGTATTTGTATACATACATACATACATATACTCGCGGCTATAAATCCCTAAAAGGGGTAGCCAGAGCTGAGAAATTAGAAATTCCACAGCCACTTTTGGAAGTTGAGTGGGGAAAAGATGGTAGAATAAAGGTTGTTGGTGATGGGTCTCCAACCGCATCGCCCAAAAATCCCTTAAAAAGCCCCAAGTCCGTTAGTCGCCTCTTACGTTCACCCACCGGAAGAAATGGGGTAGTGCTATTCTAAGCCGACACTACACAGCTAATTTGTATATTATACTGAATGAGAAAAAAATAACAAACCAATCAACTTTATAACATCTTCTTTATATATTATTTCTGTAAGCCTCTTTCTTGCCCGGAAGCCTGTGACGCGATGAGTTAAGCTAGAAATTTGGTTCAGGTATCGTTTTGTACAGTTCGCGGCCGTGGTGTGCACAAAATTCAGACATCTGATGTAACTGGATTAAGTTAATTGTTACAGAATTTCAAAGTTTCGATTTTGGCCCATAGACTTTGCTTGAGTGTCATAAGCGCGCGCAAACTTTAGTCGATCAGAGATGCGCTGTGATTGGTCGGAATTTTTTCAAACCGGCCAATCAGAAAAAATCACTAGAAATTCAAAAAAGCTGCGCTGTGGTTGGTCGGAAAATTTCAAAATAAACTCATTTTATTAGACGCGACGTAGTCGCGCCAGGGTTACCCACTATAATTCTCACTCTGAGAGACGACCTGATCCCAGTTAAGAATAACTTGGCTGTTTAAGTGATTTATTATGCGACAGCTATACAATCAGTAAAATGCATACTTTTATTCCCCGACTAGAAAAGAAAAACTACAAACCAATCATAATATAATATCAGACATTCCTCAGTCACGTACGAATTTGTTGCGAGAGAGTACAATTATTCCTGAACAGATTGCATTATGCCGTGTAGTGTCGGCTTAGATAGCACTACCCCATTTCTTCCGGTGGGCGTACGTAAGAGGCGACTAACGGTATTGGGGCTTTTAAGGGATTTTTGGGCGATGCGATTGGAGACCCATCACCAACAAGCTTTATATTACCATCTTTCCCCACTAAAATTTCCAAAAGTAGCTAAGAATTTTTTTTATTCCTTAGCTCTGGCTACCCCTTCTAGGGATCTATAGCCGTGAGTATATGTATGTATATGTATGTATTGCATTAAGCGATTTTTGGGAAAGTTGGATTTATTTTAGTGTTATTTGTCTGACTTTCAATGTACTGCACAAAAATACTTGTTAATAAATAACAATTAAGTTGTAGAACAATTAATGTGGTCGAATGAAATTTCGCTTTAGATAAAACCTGTCATAATTGCGAAATAAAATAATAAAAGAAATTATTCACTCACTGATGCGTTAATTCCCGTTCAGAATAAGTTTCAGCTAAGAATAACTTGGCTGTGAAAGTTATTTATTAGGCGACAACTAGATAACTAATACAATATTAAGTTGTATACTGTACTGTATGACCACGGCCTTATGACTCCTTTAGTTTGTTTTTGACCTTAGGGTAGATATGGGGTAGATTGATACTGACAGTATTATTTGTTTTTATCCTTGTTTCATTTTAGAACAGGGTAAGATATAAACTATGCAGCCTATAGTGTTGAGTGAGTCATAAATCCTAGATGTTTAAATATAAACCAAAACTAACTCAAGGAAGGTAATCTTTGTCGTATGCATAACAATGTTGGATGTGTAAGAACCTATGGCACTAAAAATAGTCCGGTACACTCTTCGACCCTACTTATAATTGGCCTAGACCTCGCTTTTTTAACATACCCTTTATATATTATAAATCGATAAAGGACATCAAACTTAACATCTTTGCCTATGGAAAGCCTATCTAAAATATTGTAATTTTCAAAAAATAATAATAATTAAAAATTGTCGTACCTAGTTCAAACTGAGAATGTATAGAATGAGATTCCTTGCTTCAGTGAAAATAAGAAATTAAAAAAAAACATCTGATCTATGCTTTTTGCTCTGTAAACAAAAACATAACTTCTTTCTGTATTTTCCAGTTCAATCGCTCGCTTACCGGTTTATTTTCATGATATTATTTTTCAACGACGATCAATACAACTGGAAAATACCGAAAGAAGTTATGTTTTTGTTTACAGAGCGAAAAGCATAGATCAAATGGTTTTTTTTAATTTCTTATTTTCACTGAAGCAAGGAATCTCATTCTATACATTCTCAGTTTGAACTAGGTACGACAATTTTTAATTATTATTATTTTATGAAAATTACAATATTTTAGATAGGCATTCCATGGGCAAAGTTGTTTAGTTTGATGTCCTTTATCGATTTATAATATAAAAAGGGTATGTTATAAAAGCGAGGTCTAGGCCAATTATCATTATGTTCTATTTATTTTATAATGAGTGCACATTTTGTTTCTTTATATGTATATATTTTCTGACTGCAAAGCAAGTACGTATAATTTAATGTAATGTATGTTGCGACTACATTCCATCTTAACACCTCAACTACTGAACTGAAAACTATTTTGGATGGAAATCGGATGCAAAAAATAAAGTCCAAGCGGACGAAGTCGTGGGCAAAAAGCTTGTAGTGGAATAAATAACATACATACATACATATACTCACGGCTATAAATCCGGCTGTGTAGTGTCAGCTTAGAATAGCACTACCCCATTTCCTCCCGTGGGTGCTTTTAAGAGGCGGCTAACGGTATTACGACTATTTAAGTGGTTTTCGGGTGAAGTTATTGGAGACCCGTCACAAACTTTCTTTTTACAATCGTTTTCCCACTTAATTTCCAAAAGTGGCTGAGGAATTTCTTTTTCTGAAGCTCTAGCTACCGCTTTTTGGTATTTATGGCCGTGAGTATATGAATTTATGTAAGAAATAAGCACTTTTGTTTTCCTCCAAGGGCCTATGTGGTCCCTCTAGTTCGCAGCTGGCATAACTTACCACTATAACGCATTGGAGAGCCATTTAGTCATTCTTTCGTTAAAATAAAAACAAAACATGCCAAAAGCAAAGGTGTACACGTCAAAGACTAAAGTCTTGTCGATAGCTACGGCAGTGGGTAGTCTGATTACGTAGTAATCTCTATATAGTTTGTGTGTATGACAGAAAACTACATACAGATTAACCTATAATATCACTCACTAATTAATCTGTTAATGCCCGTTCAGGTACAAACCACGAATCAGACCAACCCGCTCATCTCACATTGAAAGATGATTCGGTCCCAGTTAAGAATAACTTGGCTATTTATGATGGTCCGGAGGCTAGGTTTTGTCCAGCTGGTAAGTTTTTTTATATACATATTACATTATGGGGCTCTTATTTCTATCATTAAGTTTTGTTTCTAGTTCGATGCATTAAGTTATTAGTTTTAAATAAACTCAAACGTTCAAGGCATATATCCCCTAAGGTGTTGGCAGAGGTACTAATATATCGGACCCCTAATTATGTATCTTTAGCGACCTTCGCTTGTGTCGCAAGTTGCAAGATTATCGCTGTCAAAGTCAAAAATTTCAATGCAATTTGACAGTTTTGACAGCGACATTATTGCAACTTGTGACACAATCGTGGTTGCAAAAGATACGTAATCAGGGCGCTGAACATCACGTGACATTGACACCTGGTGTTCTGAGTACCCACGTTTTGCTTGGACAGTGTGCTCACGTGATAGAGGGCAGGCCTATCGGCGTTTTGTACGAATACAGTGTCACATGACTAATTACAACTCAGCCATGTGGGTTTCCTCATGATGTTTTCCGTCACCGTTAACAACCACGGTAAATTAACCAAACATAGTCTTTAGAAAAGACAAATTGGTGTAGGCCCGACCCGGGATTTGAACCCTCATCGTCTTCACGATAAGCGGTGTTCTACCCAATGTGTTATCACGGTTCCTTTTTTTCAGTTTTAAACAGTGTGGATTACCTACATATAAAAATCAAATCTATGAATCCGCTTAGCTGTATAAGTATTGCATACGTGGTCTATCGGTTAAAATGTTTAGATCATAATCTATAGGTTGCAGGTTCGATTCCTAGAGGGTTTACTCACAAATTAAATTTGCAAGCTTTAAACCCAGTTTAGTAGAATATTGCAGACAGACTTTAGGCTTATGTAGCATATTATCACGGTAGTAATCTTTAGTATGAATTAAGGCCAAATTGTCTTATATTAGTATTATTAGGTGTAGTGTCGGCTTAGAATAGCACTACCCCATTTCTTCCGTTGGGTGTACGTAAAAGGTGACTATCGGTATTGGGGCTATTAAGGGATTTTTGGGCGATGCGGTTGGAGACCCATCACCAACAACCTTTATTTTGCCATCTTTTGCCCACTCAACTTTCCAAAAGTGGCAGAGGAATTTCTAATACCTTAGCTCTGGCTACCCCTTCTAGGGATTAATAGCCGTGAGTATATGTATGTATGTCTTATATTGAGTATATTTTAGTAGATCGGTAGAAATAAAGTTTGTGAAAAGTGTACTAAGAAGTTATTTCTGGTTGCTCTGGCACAGGTTTTTCTAAATTGAATCCATTCATCCGTCGTCGTCATCCATCTCATTAAGAACCAAACACAATAACCTTCCCCTTTACTGCTACTGCCTAAAATTTTAATCTGTGCAATAGTATTCATTATAATTTTCGCGAATTTAGTTTATCTCTGTTTAATACTTTTTCATAAATTTCAGGTGTATACGAATATGTTCCTTTAGAGACGGGCGATGGTCTGAGATTACAAATAAACGCACAGAACTGTATTCATTGTAAGTATGATTGTGATAAATATTTTAGTTGTACAATGGACTGTCTTATCAGTTATCACCAAAAACGATATTTTTCTATAATCGGAACTATATAAAATATTTTTGTTTCAGGTAAAACATGCGATATAAAAGACCCCTCTCAGAACATCAACTGGGTCGTTCCTGAAGGAGGTGGTGGCCCGGCCTACAACGGAATGTAAACACTGACAAACACTACTCCTCCTTTTAGAAGTCAGTTAGATATGAATGATACCTCGTTTGAATGATATAATAGTGAAATAGGAAAGTCAGTTGTGTTCGTAATGTTTTTGTAACTGAATTTTTCAATCGAACTTTTTTGATAGTCGTACTGTAGGTAATTGAGTTTTATCTGTGAAGTGATGTAAATTGGTTCTATTTCATGTAAATTCCTTAAATAGCACAATTTTTAAAATATATTTTGTGGTTAAATAATTATGTTGATATTTTACAATTTATCTTTACTGTGCAGTAAATCAAATTCTGTCTACATAGATTTCCCTTTTTTTTGGTTATAATTTTGTTTGAAGAAAGGCGTACAGATTGCCACACATCTTTAATAAATTTAAATACGCTTACTACACAAGTAATGATTTATACATAAATGTAAACTAAAATAAACAAGATTATTCAGGGTTTTGAAATGTTTTAAGTAAGTATGTTGTGTGTTTAAAAATGTTATTGAATAATTTTGAGTAAATGTGAGCGAAATGTATTTGTAAATCCCAATTAGAGTGTAAGTGTTAATATTTGTAACTTTTGTGAAAAATATATATTTATTTTTGAAAGATGATTTTTATTTCATGTTTTCTAGTGAATAGAGAACGAACTCCAAATTAATATAATGTAAGTTATCAAGCCCCAGTTCATTTATAAAAATACCTTCAGACTTTTTATGTTCATGGACCTTATAAAACACAGTAATAAATTCAACGCCAGCGTTATTAAATCTACTACAATTTACGTTATAAAGTATGGATTTTAAAATATATTACGGGACCCAGATACTCACGGTTAAATCCTATAATGGGTTAAACAGACCTTAAACGCTATACAAGAACACCCTATTTTATGGAATAAAAATTCATCGGGCAATATTGCTTATATAACACGCCAATTAATTATTAGTTGCACTCCACGTACGCATTTCTTGAAATGATTTTTTACCAATAAAATAACTATCGAAAATTCTCCTTCGGAGTTTTCTTGCAGTCTTTAAGCATAGTTTATACGAGGCTTGATATTTGCCTTATGTAAAAAATCTTCAAGGCAAACCAGCGCTGGCTGCCAACGTTGGTGAGAATAGAGCGTCTATCTTAGGCCAGTGAGTTCCGTCCGCATACCCTTCGATTTTTCGGCCATATTTTGACTCCTTGATCAGAAGATCTATCGCTTTATATTATTCCTAAGTTTAAGGGCGTCCCCCGAAAAACTGAGAACCTTGAAACGGCATTTAGGCTTCCCCCCTGTCGTTTCCTCACCTTTAAACTCGTAAAATTAGCCATCTAGTGGTAGAGTAGAGTAGTAGTAAAATGCGCACTAGTAACCATAAATTAAGCGCCATCTACGGAAATAGCTTCGTACTACGTTGTAGAATCGCGACAGGTGTATTGATATTATAATTTTGTCTCGCTTGGATGAATATGATTATTGTAATTAAAATAACATATATACATACATATTCTCACGCCGTTAGTTCCCATTGGGGTAGGCAGAGACTATCGATCGCCACCTTGTACGATCCTGGCAAACCTCTCTGGCTTTAATTAAAATAACTAAAACAAAAACTTGAATTTAACATAACTATTTTTATGACACCTTCGGAATATAGGAGGGGAATATGTCGAGAAGAAAACTTGTGATAGTGGGTTTCATGTGACACAAAGTAAAAGGGGATTACGTTATTCTTAGCCGACACAACGAAGTGTTCGTGGATGATAGTAGAAATAACGTAACGTGCTATTATCGCAACGTCCAAAAATCACACTTGAATAAAAAATCGGCACAAATTATAAAACAGGGGAAAGCATTTAGTAAATACTTCCAGTCGCCTCTTACGTACACCCACCGTAAGAAATGAGGTAGTGCTATTCTAAGCCGACGATTATTTACTTAATTAGAGGTTTGCTTTTTAAGGGATTTTTGGGCGATGCGGTTGGAGACCCATCAATCACCAACAGCCTTTATTCTACCATCTTTTTCCCACTCAACTTTCAAAAGTGGCTGAGGAATTTTTAATTACTCAGCTCTGGCTACCCCTTTTAGGGATTTATAGCCGTGAGTATATGTATGTATGTTGTTCAAAAGTTTTTTGTTTTATTAGAAATTTTCGATTTTCTGCACATGTTTATTTCCTTTATTTATTTTTACATACATACATACATATACTCACGGCTATAAATCCCTAGAATGGGTAGCCAGAGCTGAGTAATTAAAAAATCCTCAGCCACTTTTGAAAGTTGAGTGGGAAAAAGATGGAAGAATAAAGGTTGTTGGTGATGGGTCTCCAACCGCATCGCCCAAAAATCTTTTAAAATCCCAATACCGTTAGTCGCCTCTTACGTACACCCACCGGCAGAAATGGGGTAGTGTTATTCAAAGCCGACACTACACAGCTAATTATTATGTTATTTAATTTTCCGACGTTATTATAAGCTAAAAAAATACTTTTAATCTTTGGTTATACTAAACTATGTAATAAAGGGTATTTTTAAAAGAAAAGCAAACAACTTACTTCTTTATCTAATTAGAAACACTAGTCGTGTTCTCCAAAGATTTCTCCTTGTCGGTATAGTGGGATGATTATACGCAAAAATAAAAAATATTATTTCATAAATTAGTATAAGCTCATTTGATTGAGTTATTTTTTTCACAGTAGTTTACAAAATGCAAAGTTCAATGAAAGATAAAAAATTTATAAATTTCAGCTCCTGGTCTATTTTACTTACTCTATCAATTCACCTTGACGAGATGGCTGAGTGGTTGCGAATTTATTTCAACCTTCTCATCCCCTCGCAAAGCTATACATTTTCGAAGTATAAACTAGAATTATTAGCACACTAATAAAAGAAAATGAATCAAAATATTTATTCGAAGAACGGTTTGAATGCACATATTTAATATATATATATATATATATATTCTTTTTCATGTAAAAAAAAGTAGAAATATTACTAAAAAGAAGATGTAAAAACATCACATAAATTTAAAGCAAAAAGATAATAATTGTTTTAGCTAGATTTACGGAACATTAGGGTAAAACGAGCGTATTCACAAAACACAATAATTCGCAGTATTTTTACTAATGCATTCATTGCATCATCATAACCGAAAGAAAATAAAGACAAAATTATTTTACGTGTAAAGAATTATACAAAAGAGTTCAAGGTGGGTCTGAGATTTGAACTCACGCCCTAACCACAAGCACTTCATGCGTTGCAACATTTCGTTCTTACATGTGTCGGTGAAATTAACGATAATGTAAAGCGCCCTGTACACAATGGCCCACGATGGGCCACGCTTCGCAATTGGCAATTGTAGGCCACGATCAATTGGTGTTCACACAATGGCCCATTGCTCATTACTGCCTGGCAATCCACTTGCGACGGACGTCGAAGTAATTATGGCTGCAGCTATTTATTTATTATTATGTATGTAATTTATTTTATTTATGGCGCTATTTATGTTATTTTTACGTCATATAGTGATTATAAATACATTTTGCAATAAAATATTCCAAAAAAGTATAAGTATCTATGAGCGGTCGGTGACGAACTAAACAATGGCCCATTGTGGAAACACCACCGGCCATGCTACGCCACGATTCCTTTGATGGCGAGCAGTGGGCCATCGTCCGCCATTGTGTACTGGCCGCTTTACGATTGAGACAAACTTATAATGTAAGGCGAAACAAGCGACTATGTTGCGCACAACCAAAATAAATTATCAAAAAGCGCGGGAGGCGGCCAAGCAGCTATTACAGAAAAATCCGACACAAGCTCCGCTCATGAAGGCTAACAGCCATCTGCCACCCGTTCTCCGCGCAGGGACCCGCTGAGCTGAACATTGAAATTGAAATTTAGGGAAAATGCTTTGTAACTCCATAATTAGGATAAAAAGACTAGAAAATTATCACTACAATGATAGATTACTCAAATGGTAGGTAATCGATGACATATATGCAGTATTCTGACAGCAGTATCAGATTTTACGATAAAAAAGCCCCCCACAAATATTTTTTTTCCCTAGTCGATTATTATCGAAAACGAAATATGAACCGTCATTATTGAAGAAAAGATATTGAACTTGAACATATATTTTATTTAGAGTATGGTTATTTTATTGAGCGGATTTTATTGAGTTTGAAAACTACCAAAATCAGTGAAATTTTCGAGGCAGGCCTTTAAGGTGTTCATGATTAATGGTGGAGCTAAAATTATTGAAGTCTTGTTTTTTTTACAAGTTTATACAACATACTTAGGGCTATAAATCTGAAAAAGGTAAAGCTTTAGAGTTAGAATTTTTCAGTGGGAAAAGAATCGTAAAATAAAGGTTGTTGGTGATGGTCCCAAACGGCATCGCTCGAAAATATCTTAGCCAGTCCCATTACCGCATGTCCCCTTTTAAGAAACCTGTGGAAAGAAATAGGTTAGTGCTTTTCTTAGCCGAAACTACACCGCTTTGTTTTTAATTATGATTATTTAACTTTACAATCACATGACGCATTGAATGCGTTACCTAATGCAGTTTTGGATCTGTCTCGTCAATGTTTAAATTGAATATATCAAATCAAGAATTGCGTATCACTTGCCATAAGTACGTGGAAAAAAGCTAGTTTATTAGTTATTTACGAAAAAGCAACAAATATTTTATAGATATAATTCATTACTTTAAAAAGTACTAAAGATTGCGATATAGGATGCGAGACGTCCAATGATGACAAATTAAAAACAATGGTAGACATTTGCCAACAGGAGCCCCTGTATTGAACTAACGAACTAGGTTCACATAATTTACTAATCGTTAATATACATATACATGCTCATACCTTTATTTTCCATTGGGGCGGGTAGAGACCGTTAAGTTACGACAACACAGGGGTTTTTATCGATCTGCTAATACAGTATCTAACACGCAATTGGCAAGCAACCGTTAACCTAAACTGTCCTTTTCATCATATTTTATTACATCACATTATAAGCCGCACACATCCTTTACTTCCATTCCGTATTATCGATGTAATGAAAACGAGTTATGAATAATTATTGTATAATTTCAGAAATAACACCCGGAGAGCCATAATTCTTTAATGGGAAAGCTATTCGTTTTGAAATTAGGATAATTAAAAATGAAAATCGCAATGCTACCATCCAACGGTTTCATCCATAAATTTCAGACCAGCGGATCGTAAAATGTTTTTAAATACATCCTTTTTATGTTACCATTTCATTACATTTTGGGGTTAAATTAAGATGACCATGAATTCGTAACACTTAGTATATAATTTGATAAAAGTAATGGTATACGTAGTAATACGGTGATATATACAAGTAAATTTTGTGTGGAAATTTGAAGCGTCTATTTGTTACCGTTTTTAATATGGAGCAAAAAATTTAAAAAACACATGTTTATGCTGTGAGGACCCCCCTTAATATTCCATTTTTTAATACTTTTTAGTATAATTATTGTTATAGCGGCAACGGAATTACAACATTTGTGAAAATTTCAGCTTTTTAGCTATCACGGTTTTTGAGATACAGCCTGGAGACAGACAGACAGACAGCGGATTCCAGTTAGAGTTAGTAATAGGGTCCCGTTTTACCTTTTGGTACGGAACCCTAAAAATGATCTGTATTACAAAGCTGAAATTTCACGCCGTAGTAGCACTGCCGGACATTGTATATACATACATACATGTACATACATATACTCACGGCTGTAATTCCCTAGAAGTGGTAGCCAGAGCTAAAGAATTACAAATTACTCAGCCACTTTTGGAAGTTGAGAGGGGATAAGATAGTAAAATAGAGGTTTTTGGTGATGGGTCTCCAACCGCATCGCCCATATCCAATAAAAAGCCTCAATACCCTTAGTCGCCTCTTACGACGCCCGTGGGTAGAAAGGGGTAGCGACTTCTAAGCTGGCACTACACGGCATTGTATATAATACAGTATAGTTGAGAAAATAGTTGTAATAACCTTAACTTTTTGATTTGTTGAAATTTAGTGAAAAATTGTTTTGTTATACATGCTATATAATCTTATTGAATACACACGTACATCACTCACGGCTATCTGTGGTCACGGGAATCAAAAGGGGGTGGCAGAAGCTTCAGAACTGGAAATTTCTCAGCCATTTTTAAAAGTTAAGTGGAGAAAATTTAGTAAAATAAAGGATGATTGGTTATAGTTATACAGGATGGCTCATTCAAATCGGTCAGCATGGGAAAGTCTGAAACTATAAGACATACGAAGATTTGTTCTTAGGAACCATGTCACCGATTTTGATAAAAAGAAAAACTGCATTCATACATTTGAAAAAAGAACTGTACCCAGCTCGGGAATCGAACCCGGTTGTTTTGAAAAAATAAACTTACACTTTTTCTATTTCGATATCGATTGTGTAGGTCTTAAGCTGTAAATGTCTCCATAAAACATGATGTCTAAAGTGAATAAAATGCATTGTTTTGACATACTTTAATTTCTCAAAGCAGGTGTTTGAAGTGACCACCATATTTTTCAATACAATTTTCAACACGTTTACGTAACGATCTTACTATTGCATTTTGTATCTTTATGTGGTGAATTTGCATTAAAATTTACTCTATGGCTGCTTTTAGGTCTTTGTTATAGCTTGTTCTGTAAACTTCATCCTTAACGCAACCCCATAAAAAATAGTCTAGAGGCGTTAAATCGGGCGACTGTGTATTTACAATATCTACATACTTACTTTAAGTGGGCTTTTCAATTGATTGTTAGTGTTTAATT
Organism: Bedellia somnulentella; assembly: GCA_963576735.1. Classification (NCBI taxonomy): domain Eukaryota; kingdom Metazoa; phylum Arthropoda; class Insecta; order Lepidoptera; family Bedelliidae; genus Bedellia; species Bedellia somnulentella. The sequence continues at coordinate 9,832,247 of OY755187.1, read as the reverse complement.
ACTGTAGATAACAAAACTTCCTTAAATGTTTAATGGAATGCAAAAAACATGATACGGTGCATGTATGTAATAACTTATTATTAATAAGTTGAGAGGTACAAACAGTCATAGAGACAATTTTACATGCCTGAACTTATTGTATATTGTAACGGTGGTCACTTCGAACACCTACTTTGAGAAATTAAAGTATGTCAAAACAATGCATTTTATTCATTTTAGACATCATGTTTTATGGAGACATTTACAGCTTAAGACCTACACAATCGATATCAAAATAGAAAAAGTGTAAGTTTATTTTTTCAAAACAACCGGGTTCGATTCCCGAGCTGAGTACAGTTTTTTTTTTCAAATGTATGAATGCAGTTTTTCTTTTTATCATTTTCATCAGTGACATGGTTCCTAAGAACAAATCTTCGTATGTCTTATAGTTTCAGACTTTCCCATACTGACCGATTTGAATGAGCCACCCTGTATATGACACTCACAGGAAGAAATGAAGAAGTGCTAATTTAAATCAAACTAGACAGCATTCAGCAGACATTCTAAGCCAATACATAACTGCATATGCAGTTTTGTATTGGCTTAGAATAACGCAATCTCACCTATTCCCAATCATACGTTATTACTCGTATTTTCCTAAATCTATATCAAATAGAGTTAAACTTAAATGATCATAAAAATGAAGTGCATGTGTCAAATAACACACAATTGTTTTTTTGTCGGTGTGAAATAAATTTTCAATTCTAAAGTTTTGGCAAATGTGGACACCCTTGTATTATACCGTATGCGACTGTGTTAAATTATTGTCATTTTTGCCGACTTGTTTTTAATGATGATAAGTGTACTTTTGTTTCTACTGATATTAATATGTATATTTTATTTAACACATTTTCGAATGATTAAGTCGTATTGACCACTAGCGAACAGCTCTGGCCTCACAGGAGTAGCGATATATCTTTACAGTGTAATATTTTACCAAACATAAAAAAACTTAATAACATACATAGATTATAATCATGGAATTATAATTATGAGTGGTTTTTGCAATGCAGTCTTTAGCATTGCTCTTTGGGTTAGTTCCAGGACTATCATAATGAAATTTGCACTCCCAACCCTGCTGAGTAACAGTAAAGTACTGATTGGCATAGCGTGAAATAAATCAATTTTAACGCGGCACCGTTTGCTAAATCGGTCAGTTGTACACAAGTAAGTCACGCTTATGTGTTCATGAAAGTTTTGGTTGCCATCAATGGTGATGCCACGATATCTAATTGATCTGGCGCCTGCATAGCTAGTATGGAAGTTTTTTGACGTGACAACGTCTTAAATTAGGTTGCGGCTGGGAGTCACTTATGAAAAAGTGTAACGCCCGGTAACGTTACGATGAGTCACCGAACGAGAGAGAGGCCCGCCGAATGCCTTGTGTCTCTCTCCCACTCAACTATGATCGGTCAGTGAATGTTTTAGTAAACAAAATATATTTCTATAGTTAAAATTTGTGCAATTCTTATATTCATTCAATTCCTTGTTCCTATTGTGCAATTTAATTATATTCATATCGATGAATATTCTACCGAGTAAAAGACGTTGTCACGTAAAATCTTCGCCCGTAAAACCGACTTTACAGGCAACCATTTTTAACTAGATATCGCGTGGTATAAAACAGCCACCTCTTAAGCACTTACTTAGTATTGTTACAATACTATTGTATACTGTCATCTCATTCTAACTGTCGTCGCTAGAGTCAAGAAGTGGGCAAGCAGAATCATGGACCTTGCATGGCCAAGAGAAGGTTTAGGCCTTGAAGCCTTTGTTTCGTGAAAACATAAATATTTAACACCAATTAATAGTTTTCGATCAGTGGCTTAAGTGGATGTTTAATTATAAAGTGAAAATTTTCATTTGTTTTCTTATATTTTTACATAAAGAGTCCTAAAAGAGTTAAAAACAGTCCAGGATTTAAAAATCACTTCAACCAGTCCTCGTCTAGTCCAAAGTTGAGATTTTATGCTTTACATCTGCTATGTTGTAAAATTACACGACAGAGGACTGAAGTGGACCGCCGTGTGTGAAGTTTAAATAAATGCAGTCCCTAAAAAAGATATTTTCTCAAGCTAGAAATCTAAATTTGTTATTGTACAAAAACTAGTAGGTAGCATAATATAATATTTCATGCATCCATAATAAACCAAAGAACGGTTCTGTGTTTTTTCCTAAAAATGTCAAACTGTGTTACAATGTAAGAGAAGTTGAGCGAAATTGCCACTCGAATTTTGTTGGGAAACTCAGAAATTCTCAAGTGTTATCGAAGTAGCAAACTTCGTGAACGTCCCGTGGAAAAGAACCGGTCATTTCAATTTTTCGCATCATAAAATTGGTTCGTGCCGTGATTTCCCCCGTGTTCTTTTTAGTCGGTCCATATTCCGCCACAATTTGTGGCCACCCTATTAATATATGTGAGTTTTTCACGTTACTGTTTCGCGGTGAAGAATGTCTTTATTCAGATACGGATTTAGTTAGAAGAAAGTAAAATTCTGTTCATAAATCTTAATAATTGAAAATTACATAAATACATACATATACTCACGGCTATTAATTCCTAAAAGGGCCATAGCTTTAGAAAAATAAATTCCTCAGCCACTTTTGGTAGGTGGGGGAAAAAGATATCAAAAAGATGGACCCGACCGCATCGCTATATTACAATTATAGTAATAGAATATAATGTATACTATTACTATACGTATATTTTAATAGTTGTAGATTATCACTTTTTAAATTATGTTTGAGTATGTACAAAAATTTCATTAATGTGACGCATAAGTATCAAATTATTTGAATATTGAAGATTTTTTAACAATGCTCTTACTTTTGTCTTTTCTGTAAACTACATATAAAATTATTTACACATGCACATTTGAGACATATTAGTGTTAGTTTGGATTCGTTTGGAATAGGCCTTCCGAAGGTGGACCGATGACTAGTCAAAGGACGAAGAATATGGATATATATATTCCCTTCGGCGGGGAAATATATTAGCAGTGATGCAACCGTGATAGCTCAATGGGTAGAACACCGGTTATCGTGCAAACGACTAGTGTTCAAATCCCGAGTCATATGGCCGCCCGCCCGACATATGTGTGGTTAATTGATCATGGTTGTTAATGGTGAGGGAAAACATCGTGAGGAAACCCACATGGCTGAGTTGTACTTAGTCATGTGACAGCGTATTCGTACAAAACGGCGATAGGCCTGCCCCCTATCGTGAGTACACTGTCCATGCAAAACTCTGAACACCAGGTGACCGTGAACGTTTATGTTTATGTTATATTTAATGATGAATTATTGGATTTTGCAGAGGAGTGATGTATCTGTTAAATAGTAATCGATTTGATATCTATGTATTTTTTGTGATTAAAACTACTTATGACACAGACAAATACACATAGGATGATAAACTCATCAACCATTGGTGCACAGTCAGGTAAAAACTGAAATACGAGTAATTTAACAAAAAGAAAAACTTAAACATGCATTCAATTTTCGTCAATATTTCCATTAAGGCCGCACCGAGGGTATTCGAAGCCTTGCCTATACATGTTTTTATTATGGTAATAAAGTTCGGGAGCCGCTGCGTACATCATTAAAACGTTCCAGAGCCGGCAAACACATTTAAGCGCGGTTGTTATTTTTGTAAAACACCTGCTCACTGCTTGATTGACAACAAATATTCGAGCGAAAACACAGCGGGACTAAATAAACTTTGTCGAAAATTACGGCGAGTTTATTTTGCCAGTTTTATTCATTAAATAGAAAGGTGAGAGGAGAAAATATCCAGGAGTAACACATAAACTGTCAAGTTAATTTGGAGTTGGTGCGGTGAGGGAAATATAGAGGTCAAAAAGTCTAAGACTAACGGGAATGCACGATGTAGAGAAAAATACACAGGAATGGGTCAGTGCCGTTGCCGTGTAGTGTCGGCTTAGAATAACACTACCCCATTTCTACCCGTGGGTGATCGTAAGAGGCGACTAAGGGTATAGGGGCTTTTTAAGTGATTTTTGGGCGATGTGGTTGGAGACCCGTCACCAAAAACATTTATTATTATCATCTTTTCACCAATCAACTTCCAAAAGTGGCTGAGGAATTTATCATTCCAAAGCTCTGGCTACCCCGTTAAGGGATTTATAGCCGTGAGTATATGTATGTATGTATGAATGGGTCAGGTCACAATTGATGAGATAAGATGAGTGCTGCATAGTGACGGATCAAACTTGCACTACTCCATATAAGGTGGGTGATGAAGGGGCTGTTTAAGTATAGAAGTGGCTTCGTGTATATTTTATAAACCGAAATAAATATTCGATTCCTGAGAAGTTGACTCACCAAAAAATATTGAGTCTGTGACTGCCCCTTTCAGCCGACTATGGTGAAGCCAAATAAGAAGGTAATGACGACAGCCGTGGCCCAGTGGATAGGTGACTAGCTTCTCGGTCCAGAGGTTGCGGGTTCGATCCCCGCTGAGGGCAACATTTATGTGATGAGCATAAATGTTTGTTTCTTAGTTAGTAAGTTAGTTATTTATGTGTATTATATAATATTCAATATATCTTTAAGTTAGTATCCCATAATACAAGTCTTACTTAGTTAGGGGCTAACTTGATCTGTGTATTATGTGCATATATGATATAATGACATGATAGTCCAGTGGGTAGAACACCCGCCCGAAAACAGAAGGGCGTGAGTTCCAATCCTGGGACGGGCCTACACCAATTTGTCTTTTCTAAAGTCATATGTGTGGTTAATTTATCATGGTTGTTAACGGTGAGGGAAAAACATCGTGAGGAAACCCACATGGCTGAGTTTTACTTAGTCATGTGACAGTGTATTCGTAAAAAACGGCGATAGGCGTGCCCCCTATCACGCGAGTACACTGTCCATGCAAAACGTGGGTACTCTGAACACCAGGTGACAAAGTCACGTGATGTTCAGAAGTATTAGTACCTCTGCCAACCCTTTCGGGGATATTCGGCGTGAACGTTTATGTTTATGTTATGTTATATAATGGAAGTATAGCCGTGTAGTGCCGGCTTAGAATGTCACTGCCCCTTTCTACCCACGGGAGTCGTAAAAGGGGACTAAGTGGATAAGGCCTTTTTTATCAAATGGTAATTGGGCGATGCCGTTGGAAACCCATCACCAACGATACTTTATTTATACCATCTTCTCCCCGATCAACTTCCAAATGTGGCTGAGGAGTTTCTAGCTCTGAAGCTCTGGATACCACTTTTTGGGAATTATGGCCGTGAGTATATGTATGCATGTATATAATGTTCTACAACGTCAGTCTACGACGTATATCCAAAAAATACTCTTGTCCATTTATCACCCTGTGACTTCACGAGAAGTTATTTCAGTTATCATGCCATTTTTATTAGGATCACATAGAAGCCTTTCAGCAAATACCCAAATGTATTAGATGCGGCGAACATAGTGCCTTCGAAATAAGGTTGAAGCCAAGGTTAAGGACTAAACAAATTTGCATCGTAAAAATGTTTAATGGCCCATCAACGCAAAATAGGGTGTTAGCGCACCCAGCGACTTTATTGTATACATAAATTTCGCCTCTTTATATCTTATTTTTACGAAGCCGCTGCCTACTACTGGAAATTTTCTCGGAATTTAATAAGGAGACGCCTCGAGATGCCGCTTCATATATTATTCTTTTATTCTTTCGGTATTCCAATGCACGAAATATGAGGAAAAGGGATGAATTTTCGTCGACAATTTTACTTGAAGCTCTCATAATAGATGCTGCTATGTGGAAGTATATAAACCCTTTTTACGGAAGAGTTGTAAAATTCCTTTTGGAGAACAGACTTCCTGGAATTAGTAGATATTACATATTTTTTTACATGCGGAAATAGCACACAAGTGTTATTGTGGCCATTGCAAAAGTACAATAATGTTTTGTGGATTACAATGCTAACTCGACGATATACGTTAAGAGCGACATTTCGAAAACTTTTTGTGATTTAATAATAAACAATCAATAATAAAAATATTTTTAGTTTTATTCGGCCCAATGTTTTAATTAAGTTTTTTCGACTTACTGTGTTTCAAACATTTTTTCAAGTATGAAGTCATGGAGATAGCTCAATCAAATTTACATGGAAAATAGCTGACGAAATTGGCAAGCATTTAAAAATAATTTTGGAGTCATTTTTGGGATAAGTTTTTTTAAATCGTTTCAAAATAGATCTTTAACTTAAACATATTAACAAACTTAGGATTCAAATTTTTTTTAATGGCTAATAGTAGCATATCGGCTCACTATTGCTTTTGTTTTTGCAATTTGTTTTCACCTATTTCAGAAATAAAAACAAGCTTGTATCTCAACAATTGATGTCTCTGTGACCAATAATGTCAAATAAGCCAAGGTTTAACAAAAAATATGAAAAAAAATCATATCTCGAAAACTACAAAAAGGAACATACATGGGGGTAATTCGGGTACCCCTAGGGGTATTCTGTCCTTGGACTTCCGCTTGATACTATTTCTTGGGACACCCTGTATATTTATTAATATCCAATACACAATACTCGTATATGTCATACAAGACAAACAACAGTCTATTATACATAGACATAGATGGTTGTTTGTCTGTTGTCTAGCATATTACTATACAGCTTTTCGTTGTAAATTTCGTTTAAACGCTTAAAAGTGTTGGAACTATCTACCTTCTCATATGAAAGAAAAACGTTCAAAAAATCACTGCAAATCAAGAGAAAAATAACTTTTATCTATTCAATATATCTAGGCTTAACTTAATTTATATATTACTATTGTGTAAAGTATAAATTTAATAATAAAAGATATATAAATGTATTGTATTTTATGCAACCGTGATAGCCCAGTGGGTAGAACACGGTTATCGTGCAAACGACTAGTGTTCAAATCCTGAGTCGGGCCTACACCAATTTGTCTTTTCTAAAGACATATGTGTGGTTAATTTATCATGGTTGTTAACGGTGAGGGAAAACATCGTAAGGAAACCCACATGGCTGAGTTGTACTTAGTCATGTGACAGTGTATTCGTACAAAAACGGCGATAGGCCTGCCCCCTATCACGTGAGTACACTGTCCATGCAAAACGTGGGTACTCTGAACACCAGGTGACAAAGTCACGTGATGTTCAGAAGTATTAGTACCTCTGCCAACCCGTTCGGGGATATTCGGCGTGAACGTTTATGTTATGTTATGTATTTTGTTTTCACTTCACTTTTATTATACATATTACTTAGTTTACTTTATTTGTCATGTTGAATTTCTATTCTACTCTACCTTACTTAATATTTCATGTGTTGTGACTGCCCAGCTATTTTAAATAGTATTTTAATTGCGCTTATATATTATTAATAAATTGGTGCAATGCAACATGGAATGCAATATGCAATGCAAGAATTTCACGTCTACATTCCTGCAATGTTTCATGCTAGGTAACATTGTAACATGTTCTCATGTTTAAACTCCTCGCGCCCGAAGAGCGTCTGGGTCGCGCGATACAACTCGTGCGTGGCTCGATCCGAGATTTGTCGGTTTTTGGTGCGAACACAAAGGGGCGCGCAGCGTGCGCAGGACCTAGCCGTAGACGGTCGTTCGTTTCGTTCGCATGTGCAAGGATAATGACAATGACAGAGGGTGCATGGAGTAATGACTAGTCATTTTTTTATTGATAGAGGAGTACTGATAATCGTCAGAACAAGAAGGCTGTCTTCATACTCCAAGATTCGTAAGTATCAGGTCAAAGAAAAGATCACGTGTGACGAGGGCTAATGTTTGTAGCGAAATGCGGCAACAGATGTTTCGTAGTCTATGCGCGTACCGCGCGCGCCACACTTCCACGGCAGCAGGGAACATGCAATGTAACAAAATATTACATTACATGTTGTATTGCACCAATGTATACCCGGCTTAACCCTTTGTTCAATATAAGTTTTTTGTTATTAAAATTAGTCTTAATTTTTAAGTTTTAGTAAGGGGGTTGCCTGAAAAGATTGGTTATGGTCATGTTGTATCTACATTAAGCTAAGACAGATTTTTTTGGCACCATGAACTTTTTACATCGTTTTTTTTGTGTATCAAATGAATGCTATTTCTTTCTTTCTATTTGTTCTATATTCAAATGATTGCTCCCAGCGGGGATCGAACTCGCGACACGTTGTTGCAGGAAGCCAGTCACCGAATCAATAGACCAATTATAACAACTGCCTTTGTGGTCTAACGCGTTGAGTATTAGATCCTCGGGTTCAATTCCAGGGGAGAACAGTCACAAATCCAATTTGATTTAGGTCATCGCATTTTCCGAAATATACAATGATCCAGTGCTTAAGAGCTAAAGGATTTTAGTATCGGCTGCTAACAGAGTAGTTGTCGTTACTGTTCGCCGATCCATCAAGACAAGTGTGGGGGGACAATGACCTAATCCAGGGTAGGCCCCTCTCGGTGAGGACTTATATGAGCTTTGAAAGTTTTCTCACTTCAAATCATCATATTGTCTATTTAGAATTTATTGTGCATGAAACCTCATGTGGGGATTATTTTTTCTAATCAAACAAGGAAAGAAACAGACACCAGCAGGACTCGAACCCGCGACATCCCGGTATACGCCCCTTAGGCTCTGCCAACTGAGCTATGGTACCAAGTAACCACTATGGTTGTTAGTTTTCTTTCCTTGATTGATGATGATGAGTCATCATATTGTCGTTTACATCGCACTTAAAGCACTAGGCGAAATAAGTGAAGACTTTCTATACCTTTAATATTCTTCAAGTAAATCAAGGTTATTGAGCGCTGTCGAAATTCTATTTAACTGGACTTAAACGTGAAAGTTCAAAATGATTCTTCAAATAATCAATAGGATTCATTTTCACTTTGTTTAAATGGCTCTAAGCTGATAGCTATATTTCATAAAATATTCTTCATTTAAAAATTTTCTTACGGATTTTATCAAAACAATTTGGATTCGTCGTTCTTGAACATGAGACAATTTGAATAAATTTCTTGACAATTCACAAAGAAACGGTAAGGTATTACGTTTTTGTATTATAACTTATATTTTTTCGTTATTTCAAATAATCCAGCATAATTTTCAGAATCAGGCACAAAGAGTAACATTAAATTCAAGAATTTTTGCTTGATACGCGAACTTTACTTATCAAATTATCATTACTTTTACCAGCCAATTTAAAATTTTATTACTATTAGAAATATCTGTTGCATCTAAAGTTATTTTTTGTTATTGGTAGTGGTGACGTTACACCATACCTAGAATATTTCACCTTCGATTCAGAAGCTGTAACTAACCTTATTTGGGATAGCGGTGAGTTAATATAGTTTTGTGAAATGCTAAGATTTTGCTGTGTATTCTATTATTCCGACACGGCTAAGATTTTACAAAATCATTTCTTTCCGTGTTTGTCGTAGGCAACTTAGGGAATTAAAGTTTGTTAGGTGATGCGTTTAGTGAAGAGGCCCACCACCAACAAACTCTATTTTACAATATTTTCCCCACTTAACTTCAAATAAAGGATGAATAATTTTTAATTATTGAACTTACCTCTTCTTTATGTTCTATAATGTGTTTTCATAATTATTTAGAATAGAATAGAACAGAAAAACTCTTTATTGCACATCAAATATGGAGAAACATTTACAAAAGTACAATTGGCGGTCTTATCACTAAAAGCGATCTCTTCCAGATAACCTTTGAATGGAGAGGTCAATAAATTATAGTCATGTGAGATAGATGTTCAACAAAATGGTGAAACTGATAACTATGCGTTAATCTACACAAACAATACAACAATCCAATCATAGTTATAAATATCTAGTTATAAAATGATATACTTTTAACAAACATATAAATACATATGATACAATAAATCAATGCTTATAATACATATAAATATTATGATACATATTTTTTTATTTATATACTTAATATATATAATTTAATTTGCAACAGTATTATAGCGTTTCAGTGAGGTAGTGCTTTTTTACCATATCCTTGAAAATAGATTGGGATTTAGCCTGACGAATCTCTACCGGAAGTGCGTTCCACAGTTGAATGGGAGGGAATTCGGTATGCAAAGTTTTTTTTTGGTATTTATTAAATATTTTTATTCGATAGTAAACACGAAAATAAAACACTACTATGAATATTTTCCATTTAAAATGAGTAATTGTAAAGTTATGATTTTTTAAAGATTGTTCAACTTTTGTACATAATGACGTCATCGATCGATAAAATCACGTAGCGACATGCAAATGAAGCGAAATGTTTTATAAAAATGTTGCTGATTGCAAAACATATCACGAATTTGTGATGTCAAATGAAATTATTACGATATTATACTTAACAAACCTATGATTTTCGATATTTTATTAATAAACTGCAATACCGTATGTCTTTGAAACAACATTGAAGGTCAAACACTGTTACAGTTTTTTGATAAAATAACAGTCATCTTAGCTTCAATTGATATAATTTCAAGAAAATATTGTTTATAACCATAATATCTCGAAATGGTTTTGTAATAAGCATCACTTTAGTAAAACTTTGCATACCGAATTCTTAATAGAAGATTATGTTCAGAACGTAGATTAAGATCGTGGGAGGAGGAGATATTATTTACTGGGTGTTTTGTGTTTTACCTGTATTACTTAAGTTTGACAACAGTTTGAATAAGGAGCTCAGAATATGATGGACATTTTCAACGCTGATTTCAAAGACCTTTTACCCTTATAGAAAAGTCACTACAATTTAATATCACTAGTTATAATAATACTTAAAGACTTTTCCGTAATCGAACTATTGTAAAGGTACAAACGATGAGATTTTTAACCACACTATACTCTTTGCCATTATTGGTCGATTTAGTTGAAAACTTACTTTTTCCGATTCTTCTTCTTTTATAAATTCTTTATTTGCTGCAATTATTGTTGAATCCTATTTCTGGCTACACCTTTTTGGATAAATGGCGTGAGTGGGGGTTGACATATTCTTTCGGTACGACTCCATTGCGGGACTGTAAAGAATATTCAGAAAACCAGCTCCCCAGCAGTGTCCTGCTGAGAATGTTCGGACCCAGCTGATGTGCCTTTTTGTTGCCATCTCTATTTAATAATGATTATTTTTTATGTTGTTTTGAGCTTGGTGGCAAATAAAATATATCTTTTATCTTCATCTTTACGATTCATACCGTCTATGCATAAATTTAGAAGTGAAAAACAAAACGTTTATTAGCCAACAATACAATAAAAATTTTCAGTCGTTCCTCTTCATATGAGTCTGAAGACTTAATCCGTAACTCAATCTGCACAATTTTGGGGGCTGCTTATATCCAACAGTAGACATTTATAAGTGTTCCTAATAATTTTAGGTTTTTCAGCAGGTTAGCTTTAAATAACACTAACCCATTACACCCCGCGTTTGTCGACTTAGGGTTTTAGAGTTTTCACTTAGATTTATGGCGATCTATCTTGTGACCCATCTACAAACGTCAAGACGATAGTGTTAATATCAATTTATAAATAAAGCAATGAGTCCATTATGTTTTACGTCTACAACTAAGTGTATTATAAAAATCAAGCAAGCAACACTTCCCTGAAATTTTAAACCTACTTAGATGTTCGCGATTCTGCGCTGCTCCTAAATTAGTTCAGAAACTACAACTTGCTTTCTGATCCGTGGGAAACTAGGTACCTTATACCGGGGAGCTTGTTGGCAACTTTTATTTAATTTACTTTTAATACCCTTTCCGCAATGGATTAGGGAGCTCGCGAGTTTTGATAAAGAAAGGTTTTGATCTTAGACTCTGGATTGTTGTTATGTGAAGCATTGTTTGATTTATATAAAAGGTGATTTTATCCAAAAGACCTGCGCTGATGTATTCAGGCGAAAATCATATGTAGATGATACTTAGAGAGAGCAACTATGATGGATCTTTATTCTGACTCTGCGTCACGCAACTATCACTATTATAACTAAGTGGGAACAAGCATTAAAGCATTTATTTTTATGTCTTTATATTATGGTTGTATTTATAGTATATCCTACTGCGTTTCTTACTTGGCACATTTGGACAAATTTTTATTTTGCATAGGGGTGTGCCCCTGACCCATTGACCATATTTATCAGTTTTCACTCTCCTGTTAATGTCTTCTTTCTACTTACTATCTCATACTTCAAACTCATTTTGAACAGCTGATTTTGCAGAGTACTTAATTGATGGGTTTGCTATTACAAAGGGAAGGTTTAACTCGCACGAATTATTAAACTTTAAACGTGTAGTATGTCCGTATACATATATTTATATTATCACTGAGCACTTTATGTTTCGTCATCCTAACCTAACCCAACCCATTCAGAACTTTCAGTTGCGTCACTTCTTCAAATTAATATCTCCCAAAATTTAATTGCATGCAGTGATATTAAATTAATATCACGTCTAAGGTTCTCCATCACATATTTTGTTGCGAGAAATAATTAAAAGAATTTCATTCAAATCATATATATTAAAAGTAATTAAAAACCTAAATAACATAAATCTGTGACTAGGTAATGGGTATTATACAGATGCTTAAACTTTTCAATACACAGTTCCATTCATTCTGTTTGGTCACAAATATAAATATCACATATTATACATGAAAAAAACAGATTCTGGGTACATCTTACATATACAGGAAGTATATAAAATTGAAAATTCGTTAAACCGGGGAAGAAAAAAGCCATGTCATCGTAATGTGTTTTAAAACATATATTCAAAATAAAAAAAATGCTGTGATTATTAACAATATATGCTATAATATTACCGGTATCGACCGGATCCAACTATTTATTGATTAAATTAGCAGACTAATTTTATTTACAAAAAAATGCTTTGGTCTACTTTAATTAAAATTAAAATATAGTAAATAAAAATGTATTATTTATTGTTGAATATATAAAATAAATAAAGTTGATTATGTGGAATACTATAGTTATAGTTCTGAGTATAATGGTGGAATAGTACATCAGGCCAGTGCTCCTCTGAACCCATAGGCTGCTGAGGCAAGACCTTGCTGGTTCCTTCCAGCGAATGCGGTGAGGAACTGAAAATATAAAAAAGTTTGTTATACATAACATCACACATATACTCACGGCTATAAATCCCTAGATGGGGTAGCCAGAGCTATCGAATTAGAAATTCCGCAGCCACTTTTGGAAGTTCCATGGGGAAAAGATGGTAAAATAAAGGTTGTTGGTGATGAGTCTCCAAGCGCATCGCCCAAAAATCCCTTAAAAAGCCTCAATACCGTTAGTCGCCTCTTACGTACACCCACCGGAAGAAAAGGGGTAGTGCTATTCTAAGCCGACACTACACAGTAAACTTCTTATACATAAATACACATACTCATCTCAATAAATCCCAAAAAAGGAGTAGCCGGAGTTTTACAGCTAGAAACTCCTCAGCTACATTTGGAAGTTGATAGGGTACAATATGGTAGAAATAAAGTATCGTTGGTGATGGGTCTCCAACCGCATCGCCCAAAAACCACTTAAAAAAGCCCTATACCCTTGGTCGCCTCTTACGACACCCGTGGGTAGAAAGGGGTAGTGACATTCTAAGCCGGCACTACACGGCTAATTCTTATCTTGCAAATAAGTGGGTAATTGATATTTTTTTCAAGTATGTAGTTGGATGAATAATAAAATATCGACTATTACATGTTCAGAATCCATGTTACATTTTCTCATACTATACTTATTTTGCTTTGGGAGATGCAACACCGCATTCATTTATCGCGTATTTCTATCCCCCTCTCGTAATAAGAATATCGGGAGCCAATGTACTACGGCATCACTATTCATTGTTGCTTTATCTACATTTATATCATCTGCTAGTCTCTTCAGACCAAAATAACAATTATGGTTCCTTTTTTTGGAGTAAAACATGAACAATTTCTATAAGCTATTAGGAATGCCTTACCTGAAGAGCCTGTGATCTCGCTCCAAGGCAAGCTTCCACAGCCGTGGGTGTTGCCGCGGCGCTGACGGCAGCCGCCATGTTTCGGTAGACTGGGTTGTAGGAACCTGATAGACGCCTAGTTGCGCAGTACAGCTCGTTTATTAATCTGGAAAATATTGGGTGTTTAAGATGGGTTATCTTAGTTTGCTGACATATCGAAGAGCTTTTACACTTCAATTTTAATAATAATTTAGTTGGTAGGAATTTAGCCAGGCCATATATATTCTTAAAAGGTCTTTACTACTCAAGGAATCTAATACTGACCGTCTCCTGTCATTGTAAAGAAAAAAGGCATTGCTTTTCCAAGCCGACACTTTAACTTACGGAGTCTGTAACTCATCAGCAGCAGCGAAGATAGAGTTCCAACCACCTTCGAAGTTGAAAGATCTGCCACCACCAGCACAGCCTTCGGCAGGCCCACTCTGTAATTAGAGGAAAGGCTGTATTATTGCGGTATAAGCATTATGGAAATATTACATATATACATAAATTCAATATTCAATATCAGCTTCCAAATCAGGCTGAGCAGTTTCTGGCTCTGAAGCTCTGGCTATCAGTTTTTGGGATATATGGCCGTGATTATATGTATGTATACATAAATATATCGTAGCCATATCGTAGATTTGGTATTTTCATGCAACTACCTCATGCAACATTTGCATTTCATGCAATGGTTGACTGTCTATTGGCCATATCATGATGAGGTTTGGTCAGATTAGTTGTTGAAAAGCGTTTCGTGATGTGGGCAACTAAATGCACGACTTTTTCATGGAGAAGTTAATATTATTTGATCATATCGTAAAATAGTTAGTAGATGATAAGAAGCTGCAAGTAGGAAGATGATCTAAATTGGGAATAACTCGAAACACACTTTCGCCTAAGTTTGCTTATGTATTGCTGAGGGTTGAATCTATGAATAAGTGAAAATTCAACTTATAAAAAGTGCACGCCAGCTGTATATTTTAACAATCTAGCCTAACCCATAGTATAACAAAGGACTGAGTGCTTTTTGCTTAACTACTTCCAATTTAATGTTGTTGTTTATTAATGTTGATGTGGATTAATTATTTTGGTTTAATTGAGTTGCTCATGTCGTGAGGAGCGACTATTTCGTGAAGTGAGCAATTTTACAATATGGTTACGACATATACATTATACTTACGTTATTAGTGCCCATTCGTAAAGTTACATAACGCAATATACAAAAATTCATATGCGTTCAGAAACGACAAATTTATGTGATCGGTTAACGGCTACACATAATGAGTGCTGAGGTTTTTTAATTATATCAAACTTTAGTTGAAAATATGAAACATACATATAACAATGCTACTGATTTTTATTATTTTATACAATAGAATAGATGAATATTAGAGAAATGCTACATGCTCTTTATAAATATATTAGGACATGATATCTACATTGAAATCTTCTATTGGTACTCAGTAACTTGCACTATATTGAACCTAAAAATATTGTTAAATTGAGTAAAGGTTTTATTGGCACAAATTTTGGCAACGACCGCACCTGTCTTGTAAGATCCTGAAATGTCAATACACCATTGAGATTTATTGCTTTAGGAATGCATTCTATTTGGTTTAGGGTTGTTCAAATATACAAATATATATTTTTTAAAACAAACTGTAGATTAAGATAAATGTTTACATCAGTCATATGTATATGTATATCTATAAATATAAGTTCTAGTCAGAATGTTAAAAGGAAGATTTTTTACAACGAATGATTTTTATACTTCATTAAAACATATTTTGCAGTTTTGCCGAAAAAATACTTTAAAGCATTAAGCAATTTGATTAAAATAATCCACAAACAGCAAACTGACATTTATAAGAAAATAGTGAAAATATTTGAGTTATAAAGTAACTAAATAACACTCTTGTGATTTTTCACTGTTACGCGGATATTAGTTCTAAAATACGTGAACCAATTAATCTTCATACTGAGCCAAAACCGGTGACGACACACCATTAATACAAATAAAATTCTCCTGATCGATACAGATAGTGTGGGATGCAGAAACTTGGTCACACATTTATCGTTACTTTATTTTACACCATTTTTATGAGATAGGCAGACTGACACCGAAATATTACCAAGGAAGCCAGTGTAGATCTATGTCAACTGTTATTCTAATTTTCCAGCCCATTCAGTTTTGTTTTACTATCATTCAATATTCTAGTTCCATTGTTTGTGATTTTTACCTGTAAGCGTTTGCATAAAATAACGCAAATACATTCATTCATTCCGCATACATACGTTGTCATTTTTACCCGTAAGTTGTTGAAAATAACGTAAATACATGCATTCATTCTTCATACATTGAATTTTACGTTGCTTTTTTACCTCAACTTTAATTTATTTATCAAAATTATTGATTTAAATGTAATAATATTCTTAAGTTTTACTGTAATCATTGAAAATCTATTGTAAGTAGTCTTAAAACTATATTATTTTTCATATTTATAACTTAAATATGTTGTTTAAAACTATATATTATTTTAAGGGATTAAGAAAGACTGAAATGAGTTTCTTTAAATACGCAAATAAATCATGGAAAATATATAAAACTTAGTTTTGTACATTGACCAATTTGTGTTCTTGGAAATATTATATGGTATTCTTATACTCAAATAAAGATTTTAAACATAATTTTGTTCAAACAAAAAGCTAAAACGTAACGAATCATATTTTCGTCCCTTTATCATAAAAAAACCGAAGTAGTAAATATAAGATACGAATATTACTGAATAAAAAAAAAACCATTAATCATTTTTTTGCGAATCTTTTGATAAAATATCTGTGAATGGATTGGTAAGCGAATCCCGAATAAATTCCACGACAAAATCAGATTTAGATTAATTTACTGTAACAGAAATTTTGGCAAGGCATATTACTTTTGGTGTATACGAGTATTTATTACTGTCGTTACTACTTATAAAACAATTTGGAAAATTTCCGTGTATTTGACCCATGAATACAATAAGATCCACTCTTCCACTCACTAGAAATAACAAGGATATAGAAAGAAGCACATATATGTTTGAAAAACTGCCAAAGGAAAACACGTTTAATCTTTTACAATAAATTGTTTTTATACAATAGTAAAATGATAAAATAATGCTTATAATTACTCATTTGAACTAATTGTATGTGTGTAATTTTATACGTTTTTCATATAATTGCTGTGAAATTTACGTTCTGTTAGAATTCATAATATATTTACCGTTTATGAAAACTTCAGTGATAAATGCGGAAAAATGCGGTTCACAGATAGTATGCCTGCAATTTTACACAAATGATTGAGGCATTTGGCGGCTAAATTTTACTGTTTCGTTACTTTTCTCAAGATGGTGCCACCTCCTTTTATTACAATATTTATGATTATTGATATTATTTATCAATCACAATAAAGTTAGTACAGCAATTATTAATATGATCATTTTATTTATTATTTTGTCCACTTACACACTTGCACAGCGAAAGCTCAAATCTGTCAATATTAGCGGCCAAATGTGTGGCGGCCTAAATGGTCTATATCTGCAGGACCTTGTATAGCATAATATATAGGGCAGTTAGGATTGTCCCAAATCACAACATCTAAAGTTACCTGACTGTACTAGATTATTAATCTATTCCCTTACATTCATCATTCTTCTCGTACTCTTGCAGCGGTACATATTATGAATAGTTCAAGAATCGACTTTGGTGCCAAACATTATAATGCGGTTTCACGTGAGACAAATGTTAGCTCAAGATTATGCTGTTTTAATTTAAGATTTGGGTATGGAGCTAGCTGAAGACTCAAGCATTCACGCCGTATATCCCCGAAGGGGTTGGCAGAGGTACCAATACTTATGAACATCACGTGACATTGTCACCAGGTGTTCAGTGTACCCACGTTTTGCTTGACCAGTGTACTCACGTGATAGGGGGTAGGCCTATTGCCGTTTTGTACGAATACACTGTCACATGACTAAGTACAACTTTATTACTTATTTATGACTAAGTACAGCTGTATTGTGGGTTTGTTTGATGTGGGTTTCCTCATGATGTTTTCCCTACCGTTAACAACTATGATAAATTTACCTATCTAGCTTTCATCTATTTGACAATTAACTCCATATGATATTTTTCGAATGCCTAATTAACTCTTTCTTGGCGCACAGCTAAGGCGAAACCTATGTATAAAAGGCTACTTACAACTCCTTGGAGAGACGCAGGGTTGCTGGCGTATTCGGTGAGCAGCTTGACGTGGTTGTTCATACGGTTGATGAAGGAAGACCTAGCTTGAGGGCTTGTACTACCTGCAGCATGAGCATTCACGACCTGATTAAAAAATAGGGTAATTAGTTATTATATGTATTTACTAGTTTGTTTATCATAGTAAAAATCATGAAGCAGCGTATGCAAGATTTAGTGGTTGGTATAAAATTGGGTTGACATTTTGGGTTACGAGACTCAAATCTGCATTCTCGGGACATCGTGACAAAAGAATCTACGATGATAAAATCGACAGTATAAACGTGCCTACATACATACATATACTCACGGCCATAAATCCCAAAAGTCTCTTACGACATCTATGGGTAGAAAGGGGGGTGACATTCTAATTTGGCACTACACGGCAAATCGTTCCTAATTGGTATAATTCTCTTAACATAGATTGTACATACATACATATACCCACGGTTATAAATCCCTAAAAGGGGTAGCCAGAGCTGAGAAATTAGGAATTCCTCAGCCACTTTTGGAAGTTGAGTGGGGAAAAGATGGTAGAATAAAGGTTGTTGGCGATAGGTCTCCAACCGCATCGCCCAAAAATTCCTTTAATAGCCCCAAGTTCGTTAGTCGCCTCTTACGTACACCCACTGGACGAAATGGGGTAGTGCTATTCTAAGCCGACACTACACAGCTACATATACTACACAGTTACATATATAGATTGTACATATAATATATATAATACATATATAATAGTTTACTTACACTAGCGTATGAGCAAGCGTCACCGGGGACTCCTACAACAGACTCTCCAAGGATATTGAGGGTTTGACCGATAGCCATGCACTGAAGATATGGGTCAGGAGATCCGGCCATGTCCTTGATGACTTCTTCGACCAAGATCTGGTACAAAGTCTTGGATGCGCCATCGACCACGTCCAAGCAATTTTCGATTATAGGGCTGCAAATTGAGTAATAATTGAGATGAATTATAGGTTATACAGCAATAAGCGTATGAGCGTGAAGCTGTGTTGTGTTGGTTTAGAATAAGACTACCACATTTTTACCCGTGGGTGATCGTAAAAGGTGACTATAGGTTTAAGGGCTCTTAAAGTGATTTTTGGGCGATGCAGTTGGAGAACCATCACCAACAACCTTTATTTTGCGATCTATTACCCGTTCAACTTCCAAAGGTGGTTGCGGAATTTCTATTCAAAGCTTTGGTTACCCTTATTAGGTGTTTATAGCCGTGAGTGTATAGTTCTCCAAAATTAATAATGCGCATGCAGATCTTCGGTAATTCTCGTATTCCGGAAAACCCGAATAATTGAATCATAAGAACCCTAAACTATGTACTTGGATTTTGCATCTTGTCTTAATGTAATACGAGTCAATATCATGTGTTCTCAAACGAAAACAATTGCCCGCGACCTCGTTTTTAAAACATACCCTTTTTTTATTTTAAATTGATAATAGACATCAAACTTAACAACTTTGCCTTTGGAATGCTTATCTAAAATATTGTAATTTTCAAAACAATTAATAAATAAAAGGTGTCGTACCTAGATCAAACTGAGAAAGTACAGTGAGGTTCTTTTATGTGTTTAAAACACACGTTAAAGACGACCGATGTGATAGCTCAGTGTGTAGAACACCGCTTATTGTGCAGACGACTAGTGTTCTAATCCCGGATCGGGCCTACACCAATTTGTCTTTTCTTAAGACATATGTGCGGTTAATTTATCATGGTTGTTAACGGTGAGGGAAAACATCGTGAGGAAACCCAAATGGCTAAGTTGTAATTAATAATGTGACAGTGTATTTGTACAAAAACGACGATAGGCCTGCCCCCTATCACATGAGTATAACTGTCCAAGCAAAGCGGTACCTACTCTAGACACAAGGTGGCGCTGTCACGCGATGTTCAGAATATTGGTGCCTCTGCCAACCCCTTCGAGGGTATTCATCGTGAACGTTTGAGTTTGAATTTTGTTTAAAAATAGAAATTAAGGCTTTTGCTATTATGTTATGTGTGTGTGTATGACTTACCGGATACCGCCACCTCCGGGAGCAGGTGCTTCACCGTAGGGAACTATTTGGACTGGTATATTTGCACTCAAAACCGTCTAAAACATAAAGAAATAAAGTTTATAACGTAATTTATTACTTTGCTAAAATTTATCCAAGTAAGCAGATGTAAAATATCATTTCACAAAAGAGTATTAAATACATACATAAATACATACATATACTAACGGCTATAAATCCCTTAACGGGGTAGCCAGAGCTTTGGAATGAAAAATTCCTCAGCCACTTTTGGAAGTTGATAGGGGAGAAGATGGTAATAATAAATGTTTTTGGTGACGGGTCTCCAACCACACCGCCCAAAAATCACTTAATAAGCCCCTATACCCTTAGTCGCCTCTTACGATCACCCACGGTTAGAAATGGGGTAGTGTTATTCTAAGCCGACACTACACGGCTATTAAATATAATATTAAATATTAGTATTAAAATCCCATCACCAACCTTTATTTTACAATATATTTCTCTCTCAGGGCCCAAAGGGACGATCCATTAATTACATCACACCTCAAGGGGGGGGGAGGGGGTCCACAAAATGTGACATATCGTGACAGGGGGGAGGGAGGAGTTCCATATTTGTGACCTCACAACCCTCACTACAATGTTTCAATCTACTTAAGTTTAAAAAAATATTTCAGTTGTTAACTAACTTTGTGTAATTATTATATTACTAGTGGATCGTCCCAGCTTCGCACGGGTA
The DNA here is from genome assembly GCA_963576735.1 of Bedellia somnulentella. Taxonomy (NCBI): domain Eukaryota; kingdom Metazoa; phylum Arthropoda; class Insecta; order Lepidoptera; family Bedelliidae; genus Bedellia; species Bedellia somnulentella. Next base: position 9,811,148 of record OY755187.1, on the reverse strand, counting down.
GCGTTGTTTTTTTTAAATATCTGAGGTTTCTTTCTTCAGTCACTGCTCAAGCATTGTGAAATTCAGCGCAATGTTTTCAATTTATTAAATTTATAGCACTCCCTAAACAGTGTAGTTTGGTGATTTTGAATGCGCTTTAATGAACGGTTCAGTATTTCCGTTTAATAGCAAATTTTGGAATAAAGCGATATAAAGTATTTATAACAATCTAAAAAATAAATCATTACGTGATGTAGGATGCAACTACTGGCGCCATCTAGTATGTTATATGTAAATTAGTAAAGATTTGGTTTTGGTCACGAGCGCGATGGCTTATTTTATGTATAATTTCGGTGTTTCTCTATCGATTTCTATGATTCTTTTTTTATTGAATAGGTAATAATGTTACCTTTTTTAAATTAGAGATGAGTGAGAGGTTTACAAACGTAAGAGTAAACAAATATAATCAGAATGTTCCGAACTGCTAAGCTATCAGGAATTACACGTGTTATTGTGAGTCAACCGTAAAAGATAGTCATAAACTGTTGAGGATTTTTTTTAGGTAATTTTATGAAGAATATTTCCGTCATACATGATTTCTATGTAAGTTTAACCATTAAGGCTGCACACGCGACGGAAGCTTAAAAAATGGAGTAACTTCTCCCGTTTCCACAAAATTTCCCAAAATTCCCCTTTACTACTCTGCTGGAAAGTATACAAAAACCTGCCCAGGAGTATGGAGAATAATTGTACCAAGTTTCGTTAAAATCCGTCGAGTAGTTTTTGTTTCCATAAGGAACACACAAACCGACAGACAGACAGACAACAATTTTACTGATTGCATTTTTGGCATCAGTATCGATCCCTAATCACCACCTGATAGTTATTTTGAAAATATATTTCATGTACATTATTGACCTCTCTACAGATTTATTATAAGTATAGATTTATACTAAACTAATCTTCAACTGTCAATCGGTGGCTGAAAAGACCCGAATGGCTGTACATGATGCTGTTCTTGTTCCTACGCTTATGTATGGAAGCGAATGTTGGGTGTGGAAGAAGAAGCATGAGAGCAGAGTGAATGCAGTAGAGATGAGGTCCCTCAGAAAAAATTGTAATGTTAGATTATGTGACCGAGTGAGAAATAGTGTTATTCGTGAAAAGTGTGGTGTGAAAGATGATATTGTAAGAAAGATAGAAAAAGGAATGTTGAGATGGTTTCGGCACATAGAGAGGATGGATGATAGAAAATTGGTAAAAGGGATCTACAGAGCTAGTGTGGATGGTACAGTGAGTAGAGGACGACCACGGAGAACACACTTGGACCAAATTGAGAGTGTGCTCAAAAAGGCTGGCGTCCGAAGTATGAAGAATAAAAGAGCATGCATGAAAAGATTGATGGATGTAAACGAAGCTAGAGAGGTTTGTCAGGATCGTACGAAGTGGCGATCAATAGTCTCTGCTTCCCCAATGGCAACTGATGGCGTGAGTATATGTATGTATGTAATCTTCAACATACTCGGATTTGTTTGGATGTATTCGTTGCCTATAAATTTGATACTATTTTTCTGGCAGAGTTTAATGAATAGTTGTTTTCGAAATAGCGAATGTATTTCAAAGGCAATAAGTCTCAATTTACAACGCCGTAAGCGTTTAAGCATTAAAAGTTAGTTTCAGAGTGATGTTGTAATTTCAGTTTCTCCTGAACTAAAAACCTAAATGTGACGTCACACTAAGGGGGGAGGGTGTAGTTAATTGTGACGAAGTGTGACAAGGGGGGAGGGAGGGGTCAAAAAATCATGAAATTGGTGTGACGTAATTAATGGATGGCCCCAAAAGAGACTAAAGATTTTTTTAATTCTGAAGATTTGTCTACCACTTCTTAAGATTTCTAGACTTGAGTATAGAAAGAAAGATAGAAGAGACATATACATTTACATTTGAACTTACCACTATACAGTTTACTTTAAACATTTAAACCGAAAAAGACATAAAAACAAGTGATAAATAAAAATAAATTTAACAAATGTGAAATGGTCCTGCCTTAGTTTGTTGTTTTGTGTTTTACACACAACACTGATTGTCAGTATGGACCCATTTAGAGTGACACACTAATAGCATATTCTAAACATCGTAAAATTATTATTTAGCTATCTAATAAAAGTTACCTATCCTAACCTATCAAGGTTTGACAAACGCTCTGATGACTGCTTTTCACTTAAAGCTTATGATTAATGATGCACTACCCCATTTCTACCCATGGGTGTTCGTAAGAGGCGACTAAGGGTATAGGGGCTTATTAAGTGATTTTTGGGCGATGTGGTTGGAGACCCGTCACCAAAAACATTTATTATTACCATCTTTTCCCCTATCAACTTCCAAAAGTGGCTGAGGAATTTCGTAAGAGGCGACTAAGGGATTTGGGGCTTTAAGTAACTTATTGGGCGATGTGGTTGGAGACCTTTATTTTACTATCTTTTCCCCCTCCAGTTCCAATTAACTTTCTTTTCCCCCTCCAGTTCAAAAAGTGGCAGAGGAATTTCATATTCTGAAGCTCTGGCTACTCCTTCTAGAGATTTATATCCGTGAGTACATGTGTGTATTAAAATGCATTCATTTTCGAGCGGAGCATCAATAAATTCATATCCAAAAAGTTATTCCATTAATTAACACAACAAGCAAGCTTAATCACGCAATACAGTTTCGACCTGCTCGTCGAAAACAAGGTCGAATCCCGCGGGACCGAACTGTCAATATTACAGCCGATTTCATAACTCAGCCGAGGGATCAGTCGCGTCAATCCGCTGTTGAATTTCACTGAATTTTCCTTACTACCGTCACTTTCGAAACAAGACTATTTGCGAAATTGGCTTTTCGTGCTATTGAATGAATAATTTTATATTGGAAATGTATTATTATATAAGAAAGGACTTGTGATTTGGTTGACTATTTGTTATTGGGATGGGACTGATATATGAAACTACTGAGTAAGGATGTGGTTGGTGTGAGATCCTTAACTTTAAACTTTTAACACCGTACACCTAAACATCACAATTTAATAAAGTTATTCTATAGTAATTTATCTGTACTATATCCTAAATGTTGTTATGCCTCCTCATAAATAAAATACAAGCCAGTGTTTCTTTTTCACTTTCCCAATTACTTATAATCATAACACGATTATTTCATTTACTCAAATCAACTCAAAAGTTTACGCCGAATATCCCCGAAGGGGTTGGCAGAGGTACTAATACTTCTGAACATCACATGACATTGACACCTGGTGTTCAGAGTACCCATGTTCTGCTTAGACAGTGTACTCACGTGATAGGGCGCAGGCCTATTGTCCCCTTCACACACTTAATACACTTTAATTCATTTAATTCTTACAATAAAAAGCTCTACATTAGTCGGCTGAATGTAAATTAGTATTTTTTTCTTTTTTGTTGAATAAATTATCAAACGCTTATTCTCAAAACAATTACTCTGAACTAATTACATATTACTAATCAATAAAGGATAATTCCCACATGAGGTTTTCATGAACAAAAAACATTCTAATTAAATACATATTAGCCAACAAAAAAAAAATACTTACTTGGGCTAAACACAGAACCAATATTAGGGGCACCATCTTGGCCCGTGGACTATCTTTAAGTCCGGTATATACTATACATAAAATCGATAAAAACAACATGTATTTATACAAAACCACACAATACCATACAAATGAGTAAACAGCAGTTTAATCCAAATAAAAACTTGCGTCTTCTTCAAACAAAATCAGCGATGTAATGACGGTGTATTGTTCTACAAATTACGGCTTTGACGAAAATCGAACATATTCAAAAGACCAGTTTGCACACTGATGAACTTGTTGTGAGAGATACGTCAAATTTAATTTTGTTTATTTAGCTTATATATAGCCGTAATAAGTATTAAATTTAACAAGTAAAATATCACTTTATATCTTCGTATCGGTCTAGAATTGAAGTACTATATTTCTTTGCGCAGTTAACAATATTTTAATATATATAAATTAAAGCTGTGTGATGTCGGCTTAGAATAGCACTACCCCATTTTTTCCGGTGGGTGTATGTAAGAGGCGACTAACGGTATTGGGGCTTTTAAGTGGTTTTTGGGGGATGTGGTTGGAGACCCATAACCAAAAACCTTTATTGCTCCATCTTTTCCCCACGGAACTTCCAAAAGTGGCTGAGGAATTTCTAAGTAGTCCCTAGCTCTGGCTACCCCTACAAGGGATTTATAGCCGTGAGTTAAATTAAAAAAGTGTGTGTAAGCTTTTATTTGATTATGGAATAATATACACACACATTGCTGAATTGTTAGAAATACCGTGGCAACGTTTGAAATCAGTATAGCGTCATTAAGCTTTATTTAATTCTTTTCTAAGCCATTATCTCATAACCTATATGTAATAAAATAATTTATAAATTTATTCGTACGATACAAGGGTATCCATTTTCAAATAAGTCTCAAATGTGTTACAATTTGTAGACATTTTTAAAAGTACCACTTTGTTTGAAGTCCGTAACCAGCAATTGCATCTTAAAATATATCTACGCAAAACAGACTAGAATAACTAAAATTAAATAAGAAAAACTTCCTTCCGAGATTCCTTTAAAAATCTTCCTTTCATCATAAATAAGACGTCCACTCATATTTTACAGAGGTACAGACTTCAGCATTCGGAAACGGTAGTCTTAAACGAAAACACAAGAAAATAAACGTTTTATATCTACCAAGTATTGTTTCGCAGTCGTAACGAGAGGAGGAAACAGATTTAATATTAAATTTAAAATGCTTCAAAGGAACACGAAGTGGGACAAAATATCTCCCCAGGTAATATTGTAGTTTCGTACTCACTGACTCAGTGCTATTCACGTAGGAACGAATGCTTCATGAATTGTTCATGTCCTTATACTGATACATACATATACTCACGGCCATAAATCCCAAAAAAGGGTAGCCAAAGCTGCAGAGCTAGAAACTTCTCAGCCATATTTGGAAGTTGATAGGGACAAGATGGTAGAAATAAAGTATGGTTGGTGATGGGTCTCCTACCGCATCGCTCGGAAACCACTTAAAAAAAGCCCATACCCTTAGCCTCTTACGAACACCCGTGAGGAGGAAGGGGTAGTGACATTCTAAGGCGCTTCACGGCAAATTTATATCATTATACTCGTTACTTCGAAAGACTATATTGAAATTACGGCGATAGGCCTGCCCCCTATCACGTGAGTACACTGTCCATGCAAAACGTGGGTACTCTGAACACCAGGTGACAAAGTCACGTGATGTTCAGAAGTATTTGTACCTCTGCCAACCCCCTCGGGGATATTCGGCGTGAACGTTTATGTTTATGTTTACTATATTGAAAGCTCATATGTATGGGTGCCCTATCGAGGGGTCCGAATATATCCTATATTTGATGATTATGCCATAATTGCCGTGTTTTGCCGGCTTAGAATGTCACACCCCTTTCTACCTACGGGTGTCGTAAGAAAAGAATAAATGGTATGCGGCTTTTTAAAGTGATTTTGGGTGATGCGGTTGGAGACTCATTCATCACCAACTATAATTTATTTTTCTATCTTATCCCCAATCAAGTTCCAAATGTGGCTGAGGAGTATCTAGCTCTAAAGTTCTGGTTACCCTTTTTGGTATTTATAGCCGTGAGTATATGTATGTGTCGTGGCCATATCGTAGATTTGAACACATCGTGAAATGATCGATCATTTCATGAAATGGTCACATTTCATGATGTGGCCAACTAAATTTGACCAGATCATAAAATCGTCAACGTTTCACGATTTTGTCATCCACGCTTGGCCAGATCGTAGAAATAGGGTAACCTGTGAAATGCGATCCAAACTGTACCGTTTTTTTAACATATTGCTCAGTTTTTTCGTAATTAGCAAAGTATTCGAGAACCTTTTCGTCGAAAACTCTTTTGGTATTACTTTCTTCCTCGCTTAATAACGAATTATTAATTTTTTTACTGAGAGAAATAACACTTTTGTCAGCGGCCGCCATCTTCACTCATAAACAAAGCGTTTTCAGCGCCTCTACCGGTAATTAATGTAACTATTTTACGATACGACCAAACAATCTTAACCATTTCATGAAGAGGCCGCGCGTTTAGTTGGCCATATCGAGAAACGATTTCTTATCATTGATCTGCCCAAACGACATCACGATGTGGCCAATAAACAGTTGAACATTTCATGAAATACGACCATTTCATGAAATGATCGATCATTTCACGATGTGTTCATATCCACGATATGGCCACGACATATGTATGTTGTAGTCCACAATGGCTAGTACCGGTAAGCAAGTCACATTGCAGTAACTACCTATTGCACTCAATCGTCAAATTTAGCGAGATTAACAGAGACGGAATAAACCAGTAAGCAGTAAAATCCGATGAAAAAATATATATTCGAAAACCAAAACATGGAAAGCAAAGTTAAATATTCAAATAAAAGTTTCTTAAATTATGCACGAAATCATACATATTGCGAATATTAACGCCAGTGGAGACTTTACAGTTCTTATACAAATAAAGTATGTTGTCAGGTAATACTTTTTGTAATTTAAATCTTTTGTTCATGAAAACCTCATGTGGGGATTATTACTAATAAATAAAGAATAAATAAAGGAAAGAAAAATTTCGACACAGGCGGGAATCGAACCCGCGACCTCGGGTATACGCCCCGACACTCTGCCAATTGAGCCACCGTGTCAATGGCTGCCAGCGCGGAATTCTTCTATCCTTTATTTCTTTTACTCGTTTATGTAGTGTTTGCGTTTCCTACCTCCCGCCTGTGCGAAATTTTTCTTTCCTTTATTTATTCTTTATTTATTAGTAATACTTTTTGTACTTGTATTGAGCAAAAACTTACATGATAATCAGATTTTTGAAATAAAATAGAGACAAAACTTATACCTATATTTCATTCAAGTTTTATGAACAACATCTGAACTGCTATCGGACAAAAATAAAGTTCTCTCAACATCAAGTCCCAAGGAAATTTGTGAAAATGATGTGAACTGCCAAAATGGATGTAGAGAATGATTATAATTATGTGCGACATTTAGAATAAATTGGAATGTACTAAAAATACAGGAGTCTGAAGTGTGAAATAAAGTAACATGTATGAAAAAATACAAATTTCCGAAAGTGGTTGAGGAGTTCTTTCCTTACATATTGTATGTACAATGTATGTATAGTTTTACTCCATTTTTTCATGTAAAACTTGTTGCTCTAATGTTCCTTCCTACGTCAACGAACAAACGTTCGGATCAGCTGAAGGTAATCCCATCTTTCCTGAGGGGTTCCTTTTGAGATTGCAACGTGGCTTAGCTTAGCCCGAGAAAGTATCCAGATTATATCCTCCGCTGGCTATCCTTCAAACTTGTACAACTTGTACTTTGCTATAAATAGGCTTGAGTAATAAATAAAACGGGCGGATTACTTCGTTCTTTGGAATTAGTGGATGACTGATTACGGTGGTTTTTTTTAATTTGTTGTATTAATATGAATAAGTAAGTAATAAAAGTTAAGGAATTAATGTCATAGATATACATATACTCACGGCTATAAATCCCTAAGAGGTAGCCAGAGCTTCAGAATAAGAAATTCCTCAGCCACTTTTGGAAATTGAGTGGGGAAAATAATATAAAACAAAAGGTTTTTGGTGACCCTAAATACCCTTAGCCGCCTCTTACGAACACTCACGGGAAGGTATGGGGTAGTGCTATTCTAAGCCGGCACTACACAGCAAAACATATTTTCATAAATAAAAATATTAACAACTTGTCATTTATTCTTAGTAGCTACTGCATCATTCCATTACACACCTGTCTGGGGCGCGGTCGTGCCCCCTCAAAGACGTTGTCAACATTTTACATAAAAATGTTTTAATGGGATTTTATATATACGGTTTTATATCTGTGTACTAAGTATCGGGAATTTGTCAATAAAACAAAAAATACAAATTATTCATCTAAATTTATTTTATCGCCTTCAAAGTAGGCCCCATCGCTTGCAATACAACATCTCCACCGCTTCACCCAGTCTTCCATACATTTTTCATAGGCTATTTGCGGTATGGCATGGAATTTTCTTTTATGGCTTCTATCGACTCAAAACGTTTTCTTTGAAGTGGCAATTTTAACTTGGGAAATAAAAAAAAGTCAGACGGAGCCATATCAGGTGAATACGGTGCTTGGTCGAGAACTTTTGTTGAATTTTTCGCTTAAAACTCTTTCACTATAATGGCTGTGTGTGATGGTGCATTATCATGGTGCAGCATCCATGAGTTGTGTTGCCACAAATCTGGACGTTTTCGGCGGATACTATCACGCAAACGCTTCATGACGCCTAAATAATATTCTTTATTCACTGTTTCTCCCTCTGGAAGGAATTCGGAGTGAACCACACCACGGTAGTAAAAAAAACTGTCAGCATGACCTTGATTTTGGAGCGACTTTGTCGCGGTTTTTTGGGTTTCGGCTCGTTTTCGAGACGCCATTCTGAAGACTGTTGGCTTGTTTGCATGTCGTACTCATAAACCCATGTCTCGTCGCCAGTTATTATACGTTTCATAAAGGTCGGATCCGTAGAAGCTAGGGAAACCATGTCTTCAGCGTCATGCTTTCGCTGCGTTTTTTGAACAAAATTGAGTTCTTTTGGAACTAGTCGACGGCGACGCGTTTCATGCCTAAAATGTCAATGATAATGTTGTGGACGGGACTTAAAAGATATGTTCACCTCACAAGCCAACTCTCTCAGACTCATACGTCGATTTTCGAGCACTAGCTTCTTGATTCTGTCGATGTTTTCTTTCGTCGTAGCGGTTGAAGGTCTACCAGAACGAGGCAAGTCTACTACTACTTCTTGGCCTTCTTTAAAAGCCTTATACCATTCATAAGCCCTTGTTTTCGATATACAAGATTCACCGTAGGTATTTTGCAACATTTTTAGTGATTCACCACATGAAATATCATTCGAAACACAAAATTTAAGGCACACTCTTTGTTCAACAATATTTTCCATTGTAAAAATCGCCGAGGACTCAAAACTAAGACCAACAAAAAATGTAGTTTAAAACAAATTAAATGACAGATCCCGCTCAAATTTTGCGCGCTAAATCAGTACAGTGCTACCAACATGCAGTAAAAAAATTTGAACGACCTCTTTTACGCGGGGCTTTTTATTGACATATTCCCGATACTTTTTACACAGAGTAGTACAGTAAAACCAAGGATTCTCTACACTAGGGATCGGCCCTAAACACTCTCAGAGCGTAGCAGGGGGCGTGGCCTATTGGCACTTAAAATGGCTGACCTAGGGTTGTATCATGAAAGAATCAGAATAGAAAAAATATCGATAAATTTGCCAACATGTTTATGTAGAAATAATTTATAACAACAGTGGGCACATACTTTTAATTTAGATCTAGATATTTTAACACCAGTTTTAAACCTACGTTTTGCCACCATGGATCACACATCACCATGGATTTAACTCATGAACAATTTCGAGCGATAATTTATTATGATTTTCGGCGTGGGGTAAGTTTTTTAACTTGCAGTGCATCGATCAGTGGTTCAGTGAGATTAATGATGGGTGCCATATGCTCAAGGACGACTTTAAATCGGTTGTCGTATACATTACATATACTTACTAACGGCTATAGATCCCTAGATGGGGTAGGTAGAGCTAAGGAATGACAAATTCCTCAGCCACCTTTGGGAAGTTGAGTGGTGAAAAGTTGGTAAAATAAAGGTTGTTGGTGATGGGTGTCCAACCGCATAGCCCAAAATTCCCTTATAACGCCGTTAAAAGTCTGTTAGTCGCCTCTTACGTACACCCACCGGAATAAATGGGGTAGTGCTATTCTAAGCCGACACAACACAATTGTCGTACATGTACAACAAATTATTGATGCTGTGCTTGACTTATAAATAATAAAAAAACAACGTATTTAAATTAAAAATGTCACATTTATTCATTTTTAAACAACGTCAATTTGTTATAACACGTTCTGAAAGAATCCTTTTCATTCGTGATTTTTTTATGATAAACCATACCATTTTTTAAAAATGCAATGCCAATTTTTATGCCGATGGTTGATGTTTTCAAAGCCAATACCATCAAGTCACTTTCTTTTCCGTGCTTCATTTGTAGGAAACCTGAAATTATTTAATTTTAGTAATCAATAACCACCTCAAAGTAACAAATGTGAAGAAAAGTGTAAACTATAAAAATAATGTTACCTACATTTTGGAAGGCATTTAGATTTTTAATATGTTAACCAACCAACCAACTTAAACCAAATCCGATAGTACTTAAACATCGATAATACTAAATGATCAGTGTTTCACATCACTAGGTAAACAATGAGAGGAAATAATTTTGGAAGAAATCATGAAAACTAAGCCTTCTAGGGCGAAAATATTACAATGATCATGAAGTTTCCTCTGATCACATCGAGGAAGCAAGAAATACACCAAAAAAATACTCTTGCTTGACCGAAGTGAAAACAAAGAAAATAATTACTTACTTGTGCACAGTTAATTGAGGCTGATTTTCGCTATTACGGACACCACAATCTTTAACAGAGCAACAGGGAATTGTGCATTTATATTACCCATGTAATTGTATGGTCCAAAACTTGATTAATTAATGTCCAAAACACAATAAACACAATCAACACTTTTGTTTACAAAGCAACTTCACAGATCAAATGGCAATTAAGATGGCCGATCTGGGTACGCGCTATCATAGTCGTAACGTCTTGACGAAATTTTGCCATAAACGAACATGTATTGTTCTCTTTTTCAAAAGATTAAACTCGGAAGGTTAGAAAGAAAAAACGGCATATGGAATATTTCTGTTGCGATATGATTATTATTTGCATAACGTTATTTAGATATAGTACCACAGGGCCCATCCGTAGTGTAGTAGAGTATCCTTGAGTAAAACCCACTTAAGACGTTTTCTCAGGGACCCCACCAAAAACGCGTCTTAAGCGTGAAATCGTATTATGTGGGAAAGGCAAAATAAAACTAACGTACTACATATTATGTATTTTGTTCATAATATTTGTAATTCAATACATTATTTAAAATAACCACTTATTTCGGTTTGTCAAAATTTCAACTTAATTAAACTTTTGCAGTGCGTCTTCACTTTCATCCAAAGTCAAGATGCACATAGTGTCTTAAATCTAGCTGATAATGCCTTAGGCGCTTTCTCGCATACTATAGGGCCACTTATCGGCAGTTTTAAAGCTCGTGCTTGATAAAGCCATTCCACCAAACCTATTTCCAACTTATCGAACTTTCCCACCGTTTGCTTTTTACTCTGCACACCTCCCAATCTGTATCTTTCTTTAATTTCTTCTCTATTCTTTAAAATGGTAGGTAACGTAGCAATAGGTATTAAAGCTCAGCAGCTAACTGAGTTTTATTCGTTGTTTGTGACTTTTTATCGAAAACTCACAATACATTTTTTAAGTGACACTGCTGTAGTCATATTGAAACGAATAAATGATGCACTATTGCAAAACAATCTAAGGGTACGCGCTACAAGTCAAGAAATTACGATCGGCAAGGCGTATTAAACGGGAAGACGAATCGTATTCAGCGTTAAGAAATGTATGAAAATATGTTTTAAGTTGCAGGGACTGGCGTAAAAAGGCGTATTATGCGAGAAATCGTATTAAACGTGATCGTTTTGAACGGGTTCTACTGTATTAGATATTAGGTATTTAATACAGTTTACTGCTTAATATATTTTCACGACGTGACGTTAGTTTAAAAACAGAAAAAAGTCTTCAGATTTTCATAACTGACATTGTGCTATTCATATTGAATAACGACTAGTCCCTAAAAATTATCCTATATAATAACAATACAATTTTTAACAATAACTTAGTATGCAGCAACGTTAAGTAATTCTTGTCATTTCTGTGGACGCTTGTTATTGGCGTTAATTATGCATTAGTAAGTAAGTAAGTTAAACTGGCTGTAGGCATCCCAAATATAATAAAATAAAATAACAAGGATTTCACGTTTGTTTTACTATCTTAGAAAAACAATTTGTTCTATAACAATAATTATGAAGAGTAACTTAAGAGTATTAACTCAAATCAAACCACTATAATGTTGTAACAATGTTACAGATAGTCACAGAATTTAAGATGAAACCAGATGTAGTCTTCATAAAACCGACGTAACTCGATCATATGTTATTTCAATCTGAAGTATAAATTCTGGAATCGAATAAACGGATAAAGTATATAAATTGCATTATCTCCGGAGCCAATTTAATTTTATTGAGTGGAATGGTTCGAGCGCACACAATCCATCCATAATTTAATATACGTTACGTATTGGGAAAAACCTTAATTAAGTGATCGAGTATATTAACAGAGGTTTAAATACATGTATACACATTTAATGCTTTTTAGTAGTCATTAAGTATCTTTAATTTGCGTAAGTGTTATAAAATATTGATTTGTTGTAGTTTGAAGAGTGGCGCCCACGTATAAAAGTCACAAGATTTATTTTTACTTGGTCAAAGATCAACTTTTTGCCCATAAAATTACTAAGAGCAATCGAACTGTATAGTAGAAAGATTTTTATCAGCGATCATGTACAACTTACTGATTTTAATTTAGTAGAGATCAATGGCCATTGCAATATTTATATCTTCATGCATACATTATTATGTACTTACTGCCATATATCACAAAAGGGTAGCCAGAGCTTCAGAAATTCCTCAGACACATTTGGAAGTTCATAGGGGAGAAGATGGTAGAAATAAAGTAATGTTGATAATGGGTCTTTAACCGCATCGCCCAAAAACAACTTAAAAAGTCCCACACCAGTTGTCACCTCTTACGAAACCAGTGGGGTAGTGACATTCTAAGCCGGCACTACCCTGCACATCATTATAACTAATGCAGAGATTATTTTCCATGTTTGTTAATATATGTTCATATGCTTCAGTCAAACCCTGTAACAGACTTTAAATACATACATATACTCACGGTTTTAAATCCCTAGAAGGGGTAGCCAGAGATATGGAATTCGAAATTCCTCAGCCACGTTTGGAAAGTTGTGTGGGGAAAAGATGGTAAAATAAAGGTTGTTGATAATGGGTCTCCAACCGCATCGCCCAAAAATCCCTTAAAAGCCCCAATACCGTTTGTCGCCTCTTACGTACACCCACCGGAAGAAATGGGGTAGTGCTATTCTAAGCCGACACTACACAGCACTTTAAATGCAGTTTTAACTTAAGTGGTACTGCAATGTGGTTCTGTACGAATTTATTAAAATGTACCTCATTCCCAAATATTTAAATAAATTAATTACCGTATTACTCTTTGGTGTGTGGATGTTTATTTAAATTGTTAATATTCTGTTTGATTTTGAAAACCAACAAATTTACCTCAACGCGAAAACCACAATTTAATGTTAAATTGCATGACCACAAAATAATTTGATATTTACGCTACTTATGATCGCGATGCCCGTGACATGTTTATTTATGAGGTGGATATTTAATTTATAAATGTGACCTTTCTATATTAAAAGGCTTTAAAATTATAATTAAAATAAACTAACATAAGTATTGTCATAGTAATTTTATTTTCAATCATGTTTTGCTGTCGTTTTATTTTCAGCACATTTAATTAATGGCTACAGTTAAATAAACCTGTTCTTTGACCTACCGAATGTTTATGTAAAATTTCATTGAAATCATTTCAGCCGTGTCATGTTGAGTTTGGTGACAAACACTGTGGCACATGAATTTTATATATTAGATAATATCTATGTTCGTATTAAAAACTACACGAGCAAGTTTACCAATATAAACGACGTGGTTATAGAATAAACAACTAAGTTTAAAGAGCCGAAGAAGCGGGGTCAATACATAAGTTCCAATTATTCAATCCTCCAACATCTTAAATATAACATTCCCAATACATTCAAACAATACCTACTGCAGAACAAAGTTGCTAAGAGACTATTGTATTGTATTATTCAGCAAACAGCTCCTCACGAGCCCAGAGCTTGCCAACTTCAAAACTATGGTCATTTGAAGCATAAGACTTGATGTCAAAGAGGCAAGTGATGAAGTGGTACCTGCGAACTAGGGAATGCTGTGGATGTGTCTTGTAGATACAAAACTTAACTTTACGTACACGTCGTAAATAGAGAATTGTTAGAGGTAAGAATAGGTACGACTGAACTTGGTTCTAAATAATCAATTAAGGTAAGAAAACATTTTCGACACCAGCAGGACTCAGACCCTCGACCTATCAGTTTTTTTTTCTTTCCTTAATTGATTAGTAATAATGAGGTTTCTATGAACAAAACATTCTTATTGGTTCTCAATGTTTACCGTTTGATAGTACTTCCAATATTTCTATATATATTCTTTACCTTGATATCTCAAGAGGCCACAGCTTCTCATGCGGGAAATGTGATTTCGAATCCTAAGTCGGACCTACAGCAACGTGTCGTTTCTTAAGTCATATGTGTGGTTAATTTATATAGATTGTTAATGTTGAGGTAAACCATCATTAGGAAGTTCTCATAGGTCAGTCGTACTTAGTCATGTGACAGTGTATTTTGTCTGAACTCCAAGTGACAATGTCACGTAAATGCCCTTCGAAGTTATACGACGTGACCGTTTAGTTTTGTAGAAAGAGACTTCAAAATACTACCTACTAACTAGCAATTCTAAGCCAACACTTTAAAGAGTCTGCTCCACAAGTTTCCGTCGCTCGTGTCGGGGCCAGCTAGTTGGACACATCTTGTAGAAGAGAAATAAGACGGCTAATTGGGCCGACTTGCACTCCCACTCAACACTCCAATCAAATGCACTATTCATAGTCTGCTCATAACGCGTAATATATTTAGTTTTGGAGAGCATTATAACAGAAACTTGTTTATTTTGTAATTAAATGGGTAATGCTACTAATGTTTGGAGAGAAAATCGTATATATTTTTTTACGATTTGCAGAGATATTGAGACGGCAGTATTCATTGATTGCATAACAACATATAGTACAAATAGACAGGGAGTCTGAAGCAATTGACTTTGTTTTTAAAACATACCCTTTTTATATTTTAAATCGATTAAAGACATAGCCTGCCTAGATCAATCTAGAAAAGTATGGTGAGTTTCTTAGCCTAAGCTAAAATATAACAAAAACTGGTCAAATCACAAAATGTTTTTTTTTATTTCGGCTGAGGCTAAGAACCACACTATACTTTCTCAGTTTAATCTAGGCAGCGACACTTTTTATGTATTAATTATTTTAAAAATTACAATATTTTAAACAAGAATTCCATAGGCAAAGTTGTTTAGTTTGATGTCTTTTATCAATTTAAAATAAGAGATCGTATAAAAAGGGTATGTTTTTCAAACGAGGACGAGGCCAATTTTAGCTGAAGTATACTAAAAGAATGATAAGCTTTTACCATATAAGGCAGACCGTGACAAACCAAACTACTTTTTTCCCTATTAGGAAAATTAGGAAAAAGTGATGGTGATGGAGTGATGAAAGTAATGAAAGTGATGGAGACTGAATGACTCTATCTGCTAGGGTAGTTTTGAATTATTTGTATTCTAGGACTTTACCAGTAACCACCCAAGGATTTACTGTTGAACGCATTTGCATGTCACCAATCTCCTCCAAAACGGCTTAATCAATTTAAATATTTTTTGGCATACACATTCGGTCTGGTCTGAGAATAGGTTTGTAACTATTTTTTATACTTCTAAGTGATAAGATTTTTATTTCTAACATTTTATTTCTATTTTATGGACTAGAAATTTCCTGGAATAAAATTAGAATGGCAAAGCAAGTAGTGACCTTATAATTAATATAAGAAATGATGTAATACTTGCAGTCGCGGCTATGAATACGTCACCAAAACTCACGTAAACTAAGTTAAATTATTGCACTCGGATTGCACTGCCAACTAATGACGTCGACTACTAATAGTTGCATCCCACTGTTAATTTATATTAATATCTTACCTAACATCACTTATACTTATGGCTTTAAGGGGTAGCCAGAGCTAAAAACTCCTCAGCCACATTTGGAAGTTGATAGGCGAGAAGATGGTAGAAATAAAGTATCGTTGGTGATGGGTCACCAACCGCATCAGCCAAAAACCACTTAGAAGCTCACACCCTTAGACGCCTCTTACGACACCCTCATGCCATAAGGAGGTAGCGGGAGCTTCCCAAAATAAAAACAATCTTGGAATAAAAATGGCAATGGATACAAATTCCTTAAGCCTATATGTTTTATATAATAATACCGTTAATAAATTAAATAAATAGAGGAAAAATGATATTTATTAATGGTAATATTAGCCAACATAACAATTTGCTATATTTAACTCGGCTCGGGCTTTTCATACACCCATATTTGTGAAAGTATAACCCCAAGAAGTATAAAGATGGTAAAATAAGGCGCTACTAAGAGTACTCGAATTGGAAATAAATAATTTGAGCAGATAAGAAAATTATAATAGCTGTGTAGTGTCGGCTTAGAATAGCATTACCATATTTCCGGTGGGTGTACGTAAGAGGCGACTAACGGTTTGGGGCTTTAAAGGGATTTTTGGGCGATGGGGTTGGATACCGATCACCAACAACCTTTATTTCACCATCTTTTCCCCACGCAACTTCAAAAAGTGGCTGAGAATCTTCTAATTCCCTAGCTCTGGCTACCCCTTCAAGGGATTTATAGCCGTGAGTAAATGTATGTATGAAATTATAATAAAATAAAGATTGTTGGTGATGGGTCTCCAGCCACAATGCCAATCACTTAACTAGGCTCGAAAACCAAAACCACCTCTTACGGAACCCCGGGAAGTATAAAGATGGTAAAATAAGGCACTACTAAGAGTACTCGAATTGGAAATAAATAATTTAAGCAGATAATAAAATAACGGCTTACGTTTACGAACCCGCCATTTGAGATAATGGAAGACGAGTTTCGATATTCATCGTTTGAAACGCCTCGTCTCACCGTTTTTCGTTGAATAACAGGAAGTCCGTTTTTTACGATGATATTAATTTTGGTAATTACTACCGTGTAGTGCCGGATTAGAATGTAACTACCCCTTTCTACTATGAGGGGACTAAGGGTAGGGGGTTTTTTAAGTGGTTTTTGGGCGATGCGGTTGAAGACCCCTAGGTAGTAGTTTCTAGCTCTAAAGCTCTGGGTACCCCTTTTTGGGATTTAAGGCCGTCAGTATATGTACGAGAGCGGGTCAATAAGTCCGTGACTTTTTGAATTTCTGACCTCTTTACTGAAACAGCAACACTGCTCCTGTGAGTGCAGTTTGTGTATGACAGCTATTTTTATCAGACTACTCACAAATTTGAGGAGAAAATGGAAAAAAGTGAATTTCGTATACTTATTAGGCATTATTTCTTGCGAAAAAAAAAACCATTACTGAGACCAAGGCTAAGCTTGATAAATACTATGGGGACTCTGCACCATCGATTTCAATGGTAAAAAGTGGTTGACTGAATTTCGTTGTGGAAGTACAAGCACTGAAGATGCCGAACGTCCTGGACGCCCAGTTGAGGTATCTACACCCGGAACAATCGAAAAAATTCACGATATGGTGTTGGCCGACCGAAGATTGAAAGTGCGAGAGATTGTGGAAGCCGTAGGGATCTCGCATGGCTCAGTGGTTTCAATTTTGAATGATCACTTGGGCATGAGAAAGCTTTCCGCAAGATGGGTGCCGGGTTTGCTCACAGTCGACCACAAACGCAATCGTGTAACAACTTCACAGGAAGGTTTGGCGTTGTTTAATTGCAATGTGGAGGAGTTTTTGCGCCGTTTTGTAACCGTGGACGAAACATGGATCTATCACAACACACCATAGACCAAACAACAGTCAAAACAGTGGGTTTCTGAATCGGCGCCAAAGAAGGCCAAGGTGGGTTTGACAGCCAATAAAGTTATGGCGATTGTTTTTTGGGATGCACGCGGGATAATCCACATTGACTACCTAGAAAAGGAAAGAACAATCAATGGGGAATATTATGCCAACTTATTGGACCGACTCAATGACGATTTGAAAAAAAACCGACCTCATTTGGCCAAGAAAAAAGTTCTTTCGTTGTTGTTGTTCCCTCATCCGCCCTATTCTTTAAAGCGTTGGACAAAGTGTATAGAGCTCAAGGGTACGTAGTCTACGTTGAAAAATAAAATTATTTTTTTATTAAATAATCTGTGTTTTATTCCAAAAGTCACGGACTTATTGACCCGCCCTTGTATGTATGTATGTAATTATGAGAAATCTAATTTTTTGGCAAATTGACAAAACATGCCATCAGTCTTTCTCATGATAAAATTACATTTTTGTGTCATCGATGCGTAGAGCAGCATGACCTTCAGAAATAGAAATACCTTTGGCACTTTGGAAATTGCAAGCTACAGAAACCTTAAATCACCCCTGCGACTCTGTATCGACATTACTAAGCATTTCATTCCCAATACTTCTAAAATATATCTTTTTACCAAATTTTCATGAATTCTATCTAGCTCTATGTCATGAAACAAACAGTGAATAAAAGTTGGACAAACCTTTACGAGCAAGTCAGTATTAACATAGTTCTTAAGCTTTCCGGGCGAAATTGGGTGGAAGTGACGTACTTACCAGCCGTAAGGTTTCAGAGCACGTTCCAATAGTAAATCGGGAATAGGCTGCTATAGGTACCTCGTTCATAACAAAGCTGCACACGATATTCGTTATATAAGACTACTTTGGGATGATGCCATTTTAAAAGGCGTAGTATTTAAAAAATATAATTAGAATTCTATTTAGAACGACAATTTTTTATTCGTAATGATGGTGTAGACAGAAAAATCTAACAATTTCTAAAAATCTAACAATTGAATTCATTTTATTTATACCATGTTTCAAATATATATGTATATTACTAGTGGTCCGCCCCGTCTTCGCACGGATGGTGTTAAATATTTTCACAGTTTACCCCCTACAGTATTTAGCGTGATGTTATATATTCTATGTCCTTTTCCTGGTTCTAAGCTACCTCTCCAACAATTTTCAGCCAGATCGGTTCATCTGTTCTTGAGTTATAAATAGTGTAACTGACACGACTTTCTTTTATTATTTCTTTTATTTCTATTATGTGGTTGTTGTGCCTCACCCGACATAGATAGGTATAGTAAGTCGCGGACTTTTTTGTAGATATTTATAAGATCTACAATTAATTATGACATTTTATGGTTCTATCTCTTGTAGTTTAGGCAGCGTACGCTAAATAAGTAACTTGTTTGGTTGATTTTTTCAGTATGTGTCCGAAAAATCCAAATATCTTACGGAACCCTATTTTTTTTCATAAATATGTTACTCGTGGATAATGTAGCTTTCGAATGGTGAAAGATTTTAAAAATCAGTTAAGTAATTTATTGAGCCTATTCATTACAACCAAACAAACAAAGTTTTCCTCTTTATAATATTAGTGTAGATGCAGATGTATAAATTAAATACGTATATTAATACAATCTTTTTGGAATCATATGTATTTTTATATATGATATTTGGACATTATGTTTGGTGTTTAAATCCCATATTTTCTAGTTGGCCCAGTACGCTATCTGCGGCAAGAAATTTTACTCATATTTTTTCAATCTATAGGTTATTAATCGAGTTTTGCCACACGACTGAATAAAATTATATAAGTACAAAACCTTTTTCGCTATCTACCTCCTAGTGATGATTTAGTATCTGTTTAGAAATGTGTAATGTGTGTGTCGTAAGTATAGTTAGTATTTAGAAACAATTGAAGCAACCTACTTGTATACTCTACAAATTCAAAAGCAAAATTTTAATTACTGTGACATAGTTCGGAACATGTAATAGAAAAACTAATATAAATATTTTACTCCACTCTAAAACTATGTAAACCAACAATTGCAATAACGATGAACTAAGCTTCATTTTAATATCAGAATTCCGCGTTTTTCATATGTAGCCGCGGGCGCCATAACTTTGCACATTTAAAATTAATTTGAACGAGCGGTCATTTTGAACATTTCCTAGCTGAACAAACAAGTAATATTGACCCTGCATCTGCACCCTATTTACCAGAAACGGGCTCTCTGATGCACTATGCAGAGCTCTTACATTTGTTAGGTAAATAGAATGAAATAAAACGGTCCGTGGTAAATGTTAATAAGCTGGTTGCGGTAAGTCTGTAAGGAAGTTATTCTGCATTTCATTTTGTGTTTGTGTAAGTATTTTTAATACCGCTTGTAATGGCTGGAGTGTATTAAATGTGAGGTTTTCAACTGTAATTTTATTAGTATGGTTTTTTTTAGTTACATCTCGGACCAGAACAGCATTGGGTGCGGGTCGAGTTGACTTAAGGGTTGGGAGTTGTCAATTAATTGACGATAATTACAAAATAAATAAGGTGATTGATTTAAATAGTAATTCATACAATAAACAATCACGCTGTTAGTTAACACTGAGGTATGCATAGTTTATCGATAGCCTTAAAAATTTGTTCCAATTCATCAATCCTTCTTTAGTAAATTATTTTTAGTAGTAATTTTCTGGTATTTTTTAAAAACCCATGGCCTTTTTTTACCCATTGTATCTTCAATGTGGACGAATAAGCTCTGTCTATCCATTTAGAAATTTATACCTGTGATAGATGTTATATTACTACATTCAACCTGAATATATATAAGATAATTCCTCAATCGAACATTAGTACGTTAGGCTTTGCAGAGGATTAACTACCTATTAGTGTGCAGAATTGCGTTGTTTGGCCTCTGAGCTGAAAACTAAGCCATATGTAATAGGAAACGTGTATTTCGATTAACTACAACATTGAGGTATTCTGGTTAAGTTAGAACTACTACATACATACATTTACTCACGGGTATAAATCCCAATAGAGCTTAAGAGCTGAAAACTCCTCAGCCGCATTTGGAAGTTGATCGGGGACAAGATGGTAGAAATAAAGTATCGTTAGTGATGGGTTTCCAACCACATCGCTCAGAAACCACCTAAAAAAGCCCCACACCCTTAGTCACCATTTAGGACACCCGTGGGTAGAAAGATGTGGTGACATTCTATGCCAGCACTACACGACTGTAGTTCCAAAAAAGGGTAGAAAAGAGCTGTAGCATTAGTAATTCCTTTTTGGAAGTTTAAAGAGCTTTATATCTCTGTGTCGCTTCGTACAACACCCGCGGAAAGTAGAATAGAAGAGAATAGAATAACTCTTTATTGCACATCAAACACAAATTTACAAAAATAATAATATGATCAAACAGTTTACAGTGAGGTACAATTGGCGGTCTTATCGTTATAAGCGATCTCTTCCAGACAACCTTTGGAAGGTGAGATCGATAAATTAATTATTTGGGTAGATGCACAAAACAAGGCAAAAAAATAATAATAATCTATTAAGCTTACTTAAAACTAACTTATTTAATTTAAATAACAATATAAATATTAATCATACAAAATAGTATAGATATTTAACAAATATGAACACATACATAAATAACTACATACCTTTATATATACAAGCAATACAAATACCTAAATAAAATACACATATACGTTTTAGAAATAAAGTAGATATATATAGTTAAAAAAGCAACAGTATTACAGCGCTTCAGTGAGATAGTGTTGTTTCACCAGATCTTTGAACACATGATGATGATGCTTCGTACAACACCTGAAGAGAGTAATGGGTTAGTGCTATTCTCAGCTGACATTATGTAGCATATTACTACTCCTTCACCACTTTTCAAACAAACTAGCATTCATTTATATTCTCAGACTACCAAAATCATAATTGTTAAGCCTTCATGGCTGCGTAAATATTAATTTTTATTTTTTACCTCTTGATGATTTTGAACTGACAAAAATTTCACAAGCACACAACCATCTCCATATAGGGGTAAAAAAATTGTTTCATATTTTCTGTGTGTTGTCTGTACAATCAAAATCTAGTCCGGTCCCACTATTGGAAGTTGTGCGGGGTTATTATGATAGTAAAATAGAGGTCTTTGGTGATGGGTCTCCAAATGCATCGCCAAAAAACCACTCCTACGAAGTAAGTACCATATACCCACGGGGAGAAATGGGGTAGTGTTATTCTAGGCCCAGTCTACACAGCTAATTACATAATAATATGTAAATAATGTGAAACAGCACATCTTTGAGGAAAGTCTATATCCATTAGTAAACTTCTACTGACTGTTATGATAGAACAGTCTTGTATAGAAAAAGAATTATCATTCTAAATCACAATTGAAAATATTAAGGGCCTTTAAATTTGGTTTAAATTTATTGAAACATTCAAGCTGTGTGCGTTAAACAACCAAAAAACTAGAGGCAATGCAAACACACCGTGTAAACGTGTAGAAGCTAACCTACCATGCAGTCAACATCGTGTATGTGCAGTTGAAATGTTTTCCCGCCAAATAATGGCACAACACAATGAGGACGTGCGTTCGTACCTGACCTTGTCGTGACGCCGCGTGTATGAACATCATTACTGACATCATGTCATCATCATCAGCCAATAGACGGCCACTGTTGGACATAGGCCATCCCTAAAGATTTTCACAACGACCGTTCCTGCGCTGCCCTCATCCATCGGCTTTCCGTGATTTTCACCAATTCGTCGGTCCACCTTGTGGAAGGCCTACCCACACTGGATCGTCCGGAACGTAGCCGCCACTCCAGAACCTTCAAGCCCCAATTGCAATGCCCTGTGCCCTGCCCATTGCCACTTTTCGGGCTATGTCAGTGACCCCGGTTCTTCTACGGATCTCCTCGTTGCGGATTCGATCGCACAGTGAAACTCCTAACATAGCCCTCTTCATTGTCCTTTGGGTGACACGGAGCCATCTGTTGAGGCCCATTGTTAAAGGCTAAGTCTCTTTGCCATATGTCATAACTAGCAACATACACTTGTCAAAGACCTTTGTCTTTAGTTAGACTCTGCGGAATTTTGGACAAGAAGATATGGCGCAGCTTCCCGAACGCTGCCCAACCGGGTTGGATTCGACGGTTGACATCATTTTCGAAGTTGACTCTACATAACCGAATGGTTTGTCCAAGGTATAAATTTTGGTCAACCACTTCGAGTTTAGAGTCTCCAAGCTCGACAGGCGTGTATACAACATGGCTATTCGATGTGACTTTCGTCTTGTCCATGTTCACTTTAAGGCCCACTCTCTCAGTTTCTCTCTCTGACATTATGTAACGTTACGTATTTGTTACTGGGTTACTTGTGCAAAGCAGCCCGGCTAGTACGAGCGGTGTTTATACTAGTTCTCGCGTTGGATAAAGCAGCCATCTCTTACACACTTACTTATCGTATACTGCCATCTCATTCTAACCGTTATCGCGTCGTTATAATAATATAATAGCGCTCGTATTAGCCGGGAAGGTTAGAAACAGTGGCGTTCATTGACGGTAGTAATTGTATATCTTTAAGGAAATCTAACTTCATCCATTGGTTTTAGGTTTTTTATAATGTGATGATGACCTATTACAACAAAAAATGGAAAGCGAATACTCATTCCTAATCCAAATTTCATAAATGAAGTCCTTAAAAATTGTTTCAATTTCGTATTTTAAACTCATTGAAACATTCAAAACAAACCGTGTAAACGTGTAAAACAGCCAACCAAGCATGCAGTCAACGCGTCGGTATTGTGCGTTGATATGTTGAATGGCGTCGCGCAATTCATGCGTACGTGAGCTTGTCGCGACGTCACGTATGTGAACATCATTACTTACTTACATTATGTAACATTACGTATTTGTCACTGGGTTTCTTGTGCAAAGCGGGTTTTGATTCAGCAGCGTTTATTGTTAGTTATTATTGTATATATTTGAGGGAACCTATAATATAAATTCATTAGTAAAAGTTTTTGACTGTAATGATAGCATATTACAAGACCAAAAAGAAACTGAATACTTATTCTAAATTCAAACTTTATAAATGAAGTGATTTAAACTAGTTAAAATTTAATATTTGTCAATTAATTGAAACTTCAAATTGTATACGCTAAATATGCAGTCAACGCGTCGTGTTTGTGCAGTTGAAATGTTTTCCCGCAAAATCATGGCGTCCGCAACACAATGTGGACGTGCGTACGTGAGCTTGTCGCGACGTTGCGTGTGTCAACATTATTTTATTACTTACATTATGTAATACTAGCTTTCCGCTCACGGCTTCGCCCGCGTGAAATTCGGTTATATTGCAGTATAAAGCACTACTATAATAAAACTTCTCATTCCTACGCTTTCCCTCGGAAACATCATTTTTTTCCGGGATAAAAGTACTCTATTATTCAATCCAAACTTCTAACTATACGTTTGCGAAATTTCAAAGCAATCGGTTCAGTAGTTACGGCGTGAAAGCGGAACAAATAAACAAACAAACAAACTCACTTTCCCATTTATAATATTAGTAAGGATAAGGATAAGGATTACGTACTTGTCACTGGGTTTCTTGTGCAAAGCGGGGTTTTGATTCAACGGCGTTTAGTGTATATTTTTGAGAGAATTTATAATCTAAATCCATCAGTAAAAGATTTTGACTTTAATGATAACACGTTACAATACCGAAAAGAAAAATTAATACTCATTCTCATACCTTATAAATGAAAAGATTGAAATGAATTCATATGTAGTAGTATTTATAAATTAATTGAAACATTCAAATTGTATACGCTAAATATGCAGTCAACGCGTCGTGTTTGTGCAGTTGAAATGTTTTCCCGCCAAATAATGGCGTCGCGCAACACAATGTGGACGTGCGTACGTGAGCTTGTCGCGACGTCGCGTGTGTCAACATCATTACTTATATTATGTAACGTTACGAATTTGTCACAGGGATTCTAGAGCAACCGGGTTTTGATACAGTAGCGTTCATTGTTAGTAGTAATTGAAATCGTGAAAAAGTACAATAGCAGAGTTTTATGTTTATCCTGCAAATAGTCTGTTCATTAAAATGCGCCACTGTTATATTATTTCAAAACACTGTCTATAAAATATATATTGTATCAATTCTTTTCATACTTAAATTATTTTTATCGTTATGTATAATTTTATGTTATGTGAAGATCAACGGAAATATTCAGACAATAATATAGAGAAAAATTGGTGTAGGCAAAGACTATCAATTGCCACTTTTTACGATCCTAGCAAACCACTCGAGCTGTATTTATTACATTATTATTTTGAAATACGCCTTATGCAGCTTATGCTGTTCAAATTTTTTTCCTTTGGAACATTCGCTATTTGACCTAAATGTGTCCACCGCGGTCGTCCTCTACTCACCACGGGGCGGACACATTTGGCTTCATGTTAGCTCTATAAATCTCTCTATCGCCCGATTTCTGAATTGAGTATTCCAGCTGAGAACAACTTAAGTATCATTCACAATGAAATCCTAACAACTGAATGAGACAAAACGATACTTAAGTCGTTCTCAGCTTGAATGCTCAATTCAGAAATCGGGGGTATGTGCCTGCACCATCTTTAGATGCCTTATTATAACTTTTTATGAATTTTAAAAGGATACACATATATATTACATTATGTTTGGAAATACCCAGCGATATTCTAAAAAGACTACAAGAAAGATTGTTAAAAAGTTTTCGACACCAATTTATTGAAGGAAAGTTGTTGAAAAAGCGAACATCTTTTCTTGTTAGTTGTGTGATTTGCAATAAGTTGCATTTCTATACCAATATTATAAAGAGGAAAGGTTTGATTTTTTGTTTGTTTGTTTGAATTGAATAGGCTCCAAAACTACTGGACGGATTTGAAAAAATCTTTCACTATTTTGATGCTACACTATTCCCAAGTGACATAGGCTATATTTCATTTTCAAAAAAATTAGGGATCCTTACGTAAACTTCAAAAATGTAAACCAAGGTGTTAAAAAAATACCAAAAAAAACCTTACATCGCGTGCGCTGCGAAAAATATTGACAATAGAATAAAATTATGTACTAAAATTTTATAAAACACGTCATTATCTAAAAAAAATGCCGCGACAGCATGTCTCTAACTATTATAGTTATCTCACAACAAGCGTCATTATATAAAATTATTTAAAAATTAAATTAAAATCCTGCTTTAGAAAAGGCTCTTTATTTGTACCTATCTAATCCTTATAAAAAAACGTATATATTATTTCAGACTACTTCAATACCCTTATATTACTTTTTGAATTATTCGATTCGAACATTCCATTCGAAAGTTATCTCGAAATGGAGGATAGAGCGCTTCGCTTAATATCAGAGGAAGTAGTTTTGTTATAGATAATAGGTGGATTGTCCCTTATTCTCCACTATTGTGTAGGACGTTTAACGCTCACATAAATGTGGAGTACTGCCACTCAGTTCAAGCCATCAAATACATTTGTAAATACATAAATAAAGGTTCGGACCAAGCTACATTTGGCGTCAAAAATCCAAATGATGAAGTGGAAAACTACGTGAATGGCTGGTACATAAGTACATCTGAAGCTGCCTGGCGAATATTCGAATTTCCGATCCACGAGCGGCATCCTACAGTTTTACAGCTAGCTGTTCACTTAGAAAATGGCCAAAGGGTGTATTTCACCGCAGAAACGGCTGAACAAGTGGCCCGAGACCCACGTAAAACCACTTTAATAGCTTTCTTTGAGCTCTGTAGTAAAGATGAATTCGCAAGGACACTTTTATACCACGAAATCCCGCAATATTTCACATGGGCCAATAATAAGTTCACCAGAAGAAAGCGTGGAGAGGACGTAGTAGTTCATCCAGGAATAAAAAAAGATGCTGCTTTAGGAAGAGTCTACGGTGAGCATCCATCTCAATCCGAATGTTTTTATCTTAGGATGTTGCTACATCACGTACGCGGTCCAACTTCATTCCAGTACTTGAAAACCGTTGACGGAGTTCTCAAAGAGACCTATCAAGCTGCTTGCCGTGCTAGAGGTTTGCTAGAAAACGATGACCATTGGGAAAATACTCTCAGAGAAGCATCGCTGTCGCAATGTCCAATACAACTAAGGGAGTTGTTGACACTGTAACTAATATTGAAGATGCAGTTCATTATCCACAGGAATTTTTAAATTCTCTGACCCCTTCTGGATTGCCACCACATGAATTGACGTTAAAAATCGGTATCCCAATCATGCTTTTGAGAAATTTAAGCCCTCCGAGCATGTGCAATGGTACGAGGCTGCTTATCAAAGAGTTAAGGCAAAATTTAATTGTAGCGACTATTATCACTGGCCCAGCAGTCGGTCAATTAGCTCATATACCGATGATCCCAACTGATCTGCCAATTCCATTTAAACGGCTACAATTTTCGGTTAAAACATCTTTTGCTTTAACAATTAATAAGTCCCAAGGCCAAACCTTCAAATTAGTAGTGATTGACCTGCGAAAGAATTGTTTTACTCACGGTCAACTGTACGTTGGCCTGTCGCGGGTGGGAGCCCCTGAACATCAATTTATTTTGCTGCCACAAAATAAAACAACGTCAAATATTGTTTACAGGGAAGCTTTAACTCTATAAATTAAATGGCTTTTGATGTAATTACACATTATGAAAAATAACAAAAAAATAATATCTAAATATAAATACAAAAAATATATAACATAGCTTAAAACTTAAAAAAAAATATATTAAAATAATAATACATGTAATAAAAAAAAAAAAAATTATGATAATTTATGCCCGAGCGAAGCCGGGACGGGCTGCTAGTATGTTATAAATTTAAAGTTTATAACGACCAATGGGCGATGAAAAGTCAAACACCAATAAGGTATAAATAAATATAAACGGACATAATACGGTATAAAGTTAGCCCAATTACTACAATACAATTTAATGACTTATATTATGGCTTATATAACTCGACAATATATTTAATAACATATACTGTACTTAAAAATTATTTCCAAGACTAAGAAACTATCATACATACATATACTTACGGCCATTAATCCCAAAAAGTGGTAGCCAGAGCTTTGGAGCTAGAAACTCCTTAGCCACATCCCTCCCCCTAAAAATCGCTACCCCTTTCTACCCACGGGTGTCGTAAGAGGTGACTAAGGGTATTGGGGCTTTTTATTGGTTTTTTGGGCGATGCGGTTGGAGACCCATCACCAAAAACCTTTATTTTTACCATCTTTTCCCCACTCAACTTCCAAAAGTGGCTGAGGAATTTATAATTCCTTAGCTCTGGTTACCCCTTCTAGGGAAATATAGCCGTGAGTATATATATGTATATATGTATGGTAAAAATAAAGTATCGTTGGTGATGGGTCTCTAACCGCATCGCCCAAAAATCACTTAAAAAGCCCCATACCCTTAGTCGCCTCTTATATGACACCCGTGGGTAGAACGGGAAGTGACATTCTAAGCCGGCACTACACGTCACTAAGAAACTATCATGACAAGTAAACCGCGACCTCCGAATCCAGAAGCTAGTTATCTACCTACTTGACCACAGACACCGTTGTTATTTTTTCTATAGCTCTACACTACTCTTATAATTAAATTCGAGGATGAAATCTGCTATAATTTCAATGTAAGGAAATGAATTCATTGTTACGTCCTCCACTTTTTACTACAAATTGTGTTAGTTAGCTTAAATGTTAATTTAAAGTAAATAGCTTTTAAACCTAATGTTTCATTGCAAACCGTAGAGGGGAAATCTGCTTTAGAGACATTCAAATACAAACAATGTAAGTTAAATAAAAGTTTTGAGCCGTTCCCAAGTTAAAATGTAACAATATACATACATATACTCACGGCTATGAATCCCTTGAAGGGGAGCCAGAGCTAGGAAATCAGAAATTCCTCAGCCACTTTTGAGTGGGGAAAAGATGGTGTAATAAAGGTTAGTGATGGGTCTCCAACCGCATCGTCCAAAAATCCCTTCAAAAGCCCAATACCGTTAGCCGCCTCTTACGTACACCCACCGGAAGAAATAGGGTAGATATATTCTAAGCCGACACTACATGGCTTAAAATGTAAAAATAGTCGACTAGTCTTGGAATCTCTTCTCTTGGGTGTCGTACGAGGTGACTAAGGTAATGAGGACTTTCAAATGTTAGTCGGATCATGCAACTGGAAATATATTACCTACAATAATTCATATTATTGTTTAATACCGTGGCTGTGTTATCAGGCTTCTTATTTTAAAGGAGAAGAAAGAAGTTATTTAATTTATTAGTTAGTTATTTTAAGCCCCTTATTGAAAAAACTAAATTGGAAAACAAGTTTAAAACTAAACAAATCAATGACATGGGATAACTAGACATAAAAACAAAAAATATATAAATTTAGTTTACAAATATGGCAAGGCACATATGAGGCAAAAATAGGAATTTTCGGGGTTATATTTAAAGCAGTTGCTTTAACCAAGCTATACTGTACGCAAAAACTTGTGATGTGATGTGATGAGACAGCCGCCTTATATATTAGAGATGAGTTCGATTACTTCATCTTCAGTCTTTGTGACGTCATCCACAAACAGTATCCAAAAAAGGGATACCATGGCGTGCACTCATCTGCACGTGTTCTTGCACCGTCTCCCCCGAGTCTTGTAACCAGTATAATGTCAAATATATCATATAAGAATTCACATCGTTCATTATACTATTCAGCTCTTGAACTTCAATTAATTTCTTCGGATCACGTAATCAAAGTCACCTGCACTCACTGACTGAAACTTCAGCTGAAACTTCAGCTAATTAAAAGTATGATAACGTAGAGCATTATACTGAACACTGAAGACGGCCGAGACCCACCTGCAGAGCTCATAAAGATTAATACCGGACTATAAAAGAGGAAATTAGGCTTGTAGCCAGAATATTTGTTTCGTTCTTTGCATTTCACAGCGAAAGCATATTAATGGATGATATTTTTTACTACAATGTTTTTCGCGGCTGGCGGCGCGGCGTTAAACTTTTTGGGTTGTTTCGCAGCAGTAGATATAATATAAACCATTTTAAGTGTCGATTCCACTTTTCATACTAAAGAAATCATGACTTGTAAGTATATATAAAAGTGAACAGAAATATGACACAAATTTGAAGATAAAGCAGTTTACGTGCAAGGGGTATGCAGGGTAACATTTTGACATCATTTAGTAGCAATCTAACTGGTAATTTGCTGACTGTAAAAGGTATTTAAAATGTAAATGTTGGGGCCGATATTATTTAAGTGCATTTAAAGGATATTCCGACGTAATTAGATGGCAATTCAAATGTGTAAAATGTCCACTACATACTTCCTCTGCATGCAATTAAGAAGTACCTGTCCCTAGATTCTTACAGTCGTAGAAATATACCTAGTTTAACTTTTCTAGATATGGTTGCGATATTATAAGAAAAGTCGTCTTGGTTATTTAATCTTCTCAACTTTAACAATAGAATAAATAAAAAAATATTATGAAATATGCCTCCACATTTAACTGGCTCTTTCAATGGTTAAAATAGTTTTAAATATTCAGGAATCACCACTCCCTACATAAAAATATATCATATACTCACACCATTATTTCCCATTTAAATGTGGCGGAAAAACCATAGATATATAAGCAAATAGCATAATACATCTATGGGAAAAACCAATAAATTAATGTCATTAATTCGTTTATAAAATATAAACAATATAATGTTCGTTTATAAAATATTAAAACTACTGTAAATGATTTTACAAACATAAAATTATCAGAATGACCAAGGACGATAGCTAGGACGTTGTGTTTTAGTTGCTAAAAGCAATTTTAACTTAAAACTTCTTTTACCTGCAGATCCATTTTTAGCCACCACATCCATCATTCGTTTTTGAATAAATAAACCTGATAACTTGGACAGTCAGACTAACACAACTGTTAAATTTACTAGAGAGGGGATGATAATATGGCATTTTGTTAAAACTAATCGACATTTTTAATTGTCTAATCTATATAATTTCCTACATTAAAGTCCAGTATCGCACTTTCTTGAATATATATTTATAGACTGTTATCAACTTCCCTCCTTCTTACTCATAGGAATTTCAGTAAATAATTATAAAATCAGACAACAAGGGTCCATAGTGTTAGTAACATTATTATCTTAGCCTATGATAGTATACAATATTATTTAATCAGTCAATTAGCACCCGCGCAAGGTGCTGCATTATTGGGAAGTCGTAGCGCCCTGCTATGGTCCTCAGGATAGAGTTAAAGCTGCTCCGCACCCTGCAGAGCAACGAAACGGCTTTTTTGCGCATAATGGCATAAAAGTCGTCTGTACGGTTCTGCGCAAACATGCCCGGAGCACTGCAGAAGCGAGGCAGCCCCAACAACATCCTGAAACTATTATTGTATTGGACTCGCAGAGCAGTGATGGCCCGCTGCGTATATCTGGCCCATAGGGTGCACGTATAAAATACCTAACTGTAGGCTTTAAATAGGCTTATTTTGACCTCTTTGCTACACCGAACAAATCTACGAATCAGCATATTACAGCGGACCGCCATCGCTCTGCGTTCCCTCTCTATATGCTCTTGGTCTTTGAGGTCGTCGGTCACAATATGCCCCAGATATTTAAAATAAAGCAAAGCAAATTAAAGGGAAATACCCACGCGCTTCAAAAACCTACATGTCTTCAAGTCTTACGGTGGTATTATATCTTGTATCCTCTGTTTAACCTTTCAGTCATAAGCAAATCATTTTAATACATATAATCCCTTTCAAAAATCTCTTATCTTACAGGTGCTAGACTACATAAGAAAATGCAAAACCAACTTCAGTTCCAAACAGCCTGTAGTTTTGTTATAGTTTTGTTACATTCCGGACGTAAAATTCAACATCAAAAAGAAATAGGCACAGTCTGCAAACGTTTAGGCGATAAACAAAATTCCGCTGGAAAATAAAAACACATGTTGAACGGGCATTTGGCTCAGTCTGCCTGTTTGTAACTGAGGCGGAATGAATGTTTAATTCTGGTCAGACTGCAGTGAGGCGGAAACGAATAACGCTATGCAACATATATAAACCCCCCTCGCCCCTCAAGGCTTTTGAGTGGCTCTGGATTGTTCTTAAACGGTGTATTTTTGGCAATGGAATTTTATTTTGTTTCATTCTTATCATATTGGCCTTTGCGTAAAACAACTATAAAATAAATAATAGTACTTTGTTCAACAACACAAAAAAGACATTTGCTTTATTAAAAATATTATTGAAATATTTTAATATTAGGTATTGTACTAACGGTATACTCGATGAAATTTCCAAATTAACATAACCAACTAGGCAGAGCTAAGCCAACTAGCAAGGAATTCTGTTTAACTGTATATAAGATATGGTAGCCGTCACACACGATCATGAGATCGACTTTATCAAAAAAAAAGTTAAAAAGTTTATTTTTCAAAATGAAGTTTTTAAACTTTACATTCACATTTTTTATTTTTTTTAAAATATGCTTTGTACAATTTTGGGTTTAATATATGTTTACTTTATAAAAGATTTATTATGCGACAAAACCAAACGCTAGTTTGACATAATAAAACTAAATTGTCCATTACAAAAAACCAATCACATAACGTGAGAAGAAAAATCCGCACCAGACAATTATTCCTGGGAATAACGAGGGAAGATTTATAGCTTTACGGACACAGTCAAGTGCGCGTTGGGTCTTGTCGTTTAAAAAATCTTGAACACTGTAGTAAGATTTCTTTAAAAGTATTGCTTTAATGGACTTTTTACAAGATGCCACTGGCAATTCCAATATGTCAAAAGAAAGTTTGTTAAACATTTGAAGGGATAGTCTCATAAAGGAGTTACTTACTTTATTAAGTCTCCACTTCGGTACGTTAAGTTTGTCCTTATTTCGAGATCACTAACTTTACTAACAAGGGACAGTTAAAATGCCAATATCTTTAAATTTTTCGCGCAACGAATACCTCGACCTTAACATGTAGATAGATTGGATAGCTCGCTTTTGTAAGACAAAAACTTTATGAATTTCAGCCGCTTTACCCCATAATAAAATACCGTAAGATATAATACTATGAAAATAACTGAAATAAACAATGCGAGGCTGTTTCTATGTCTGCTATTTCTCTAATCTTACGCACGGCATACGCTGCTGAGCTCAGCCTTTTAGAAAATGTTAGTATATGGGGTCCTCATTGCAACTTGCTTCGAAGCTAATAGTTTGCTTCGAAACTTTACGGTTGAATCATGTTCAGTAGATGAATTCTAATTACTATGTGGTTTTGACGTGATAACGTCTTACAAAATGATGAGCGCCAGGTATAAATCCGCGTTCCGTGGCTGGGAGTGCATGATAGAATGATGTGTGAAATAGCCATTACTAGCAAATAAGTTCACTAGCTCTCGGCAACTGTTTATACTATTTTATGAAAAAAAATACATTTTGATACCGCGATATAGGATGGTACTATCTGAGCAAGAAGCAAGACATCATAAGTGTAGCAGTGAGTGCGCCAATAGGAGCACAAAAGTTATAAAGAGATGATAGCTCAATGGTTACAATTAAACAGGCATCTTAGGAACATGCCGTGTAGTGCTGGCTTAGAATGTCACTACCCCTTTCTACCCACGGGTGTCGTAAGAGCGTAAGAGACGACTAAGGGTTTAGGGCTTTTCAAGTGGTTTTTGGGCGATGCGGTTGGAAACCCATCGCCAACGATACTTATTTTCTATCATCTTATCCCCTATCAACTTCCAAATGTTTATGAGGAGTTCCTAGCTCTGAAGTCCTGGTTACCCCTTTCTGGGATTTACGGCCGTGAGTATAAGTATGTATGTATATGTATCTTAGTAACACTAAGGTATATAAAATTAATATTTTTAAAAATATACAAATAAAATAAAAGCCACAGGATGTAAAAGGAAGAAGGCACTGCAACCTGCAACAACGCACTGCGGGCACAATGAATTTTTCCTCACGTCTCCGCGAGTGCCGCTGTGCCCGATGTTGGGATTAATGGCACTCCATGATCCTGCTCACGTGACAGGGGATTACACTGAGTGGACACCTCACGTGATACGAGCTGCTACGATGTCTCTTCTCGAGATTTAATGGATTATATATACCCTTTTCCGGTTATTACTAGTAAGCGGAAAACATATTAATAGAGCATGTGCTAGGAAAGGTAGGCGTCTGATCTGAAGTAGGAGAAATAAAAAAAACATTTATGAAAAGATTGATGAACGTAAAGCTGGAGAGGTTTGCCAGGATTGTGCAAAGTGGCGATCGATAGTCTTTGCATCCCTAATGGGAATTGGGGACGAATGTCGTGAGTATATACCAAAGATAATATAGTACTATACTAGTATATACATACATACAAATATCTGTATATATATTTATAGGCACGGATAATATGTGCTATATTTCGAAGCCCCAAATATTATAGCCATAAAAAATCAAGTTTGGTTTTAATCTTAAGCAGTCAGGGAGTGTCTAGCTGTTTTTTTTTAAGGTTAGAATTTCATGCACTGTCTTCAATAATATTATTTGCTTTTTACAGTTAACTTGAAGGTAGTAATTTAGTCGTTGAACAGGCCACATAAGAAATTGAAAGCACCTAATTAATCGTACAAATGTCTGGAATAACCAGCCGTATTTTATCAGGGTTGCGGCACCTATATTAACTCATGAGTTATGGCTGGCTCGGTAGACCCACCAATGAAAAACTGCGTACAATCGTCCACTATTACTTTTGTTATTTAGTATTCCTTGCGGTTTTCTTCATTATTATCTATTTTTGTAGTACTTATTATAGGCAATAAACCTTAGAAGTAATTAGTTCGAGAAGGTTCGAACGCTGTTTATGCCCGTTCCAATGTCGGATTTAGCACAGTTAGACAAGTGATGATTACAGCGAAAGACAAAATCAGTTATTCTTCAAAATCAATTTAGATTTTAAAATTGAGTATTAAATATTATAGCATAAGATGGAATACCGCTAAAGGACTATGGCAGGTATTCACGAGAATTTCCTTATCTTCCACCATGACTTTCCATAAAAAATCTAATGTTCTGCTATCATTCCTAGACCATCACAATGACTAACTAAACCAAGATTAGTTATAAAAGTATCAGGTATTATTTATTGTTGTTACGGTGATGCTGCATGAAAAGAAATAATAATATGATTCGGGTCTCCAAAGCAAAAAATCTTTCTGTTACGAACAAAACTTCACTACGAGAGGCGGATTTAAAATATAATGAAATATAAATTTTATAATTATTTCATTCATTATAAATTTGGTGATACAACTGACTCTAGTATTTTAGCACAGCAACGTAACCTAATCCAATTTAGATACGATTCCAGGTAAAGATATAAAGTTAAAAAGATTGTGTTAGTAAAATACTATAGTAATCTATATACTTAAATATAGATTTTTTAGTTTGCATATATTATTTTAATGCATTCCAATGAATTGTTTTTTTGGTGAGTCCTTCAGTATCTATATATTAAGGCGATATATGGTGGGTGGCGATAGGTGGTATTTCTTGGTCGTTTTTCACTGTGTTGTCAGTGAGATCTACTGTTTATACACCTGCTTCTACTTGAGTTCGAAAACAATTACTTAGTGTCGCCTCGCTTCCATTCTGTTACCTGTGCTGTAGCAGCGAAAGAAATATTGCTTTGGTTCTTATAAGAATTACTTACTACATACATATTAATGAAAATAAAACAACTTGTGTTTTTTTATTCTGGTGATTTGGCTATCCTTGGGCTCTTTTACAATATTGTGGGCTATGTATTTTCTGCTTAGAATAGCACCATTCTATTTCTACTCGTGGGTGACCGCAAGAGGCTATTAAGGGTTTAAAGACTTTTAAGTGATTTTTTGGCTGTGCTGTTGGAGACCCATCGCCAAAAACCTTTATTTTACAATTTATTCCTAACCTTTCTTTCAAAAGTGGCAAAGGAATTTTAGGGATTCACAGTCATGAGTACATGTATGTATGTATGTACGTACAACCGACAGTGTAACGAAGTAAGTAGATATTAAGTCAAAAGAATTATCTTTATTGCCATGTAACGCAAAGCAGTGATATAATTAATTCAGTAGCACCACACCGTATTTCCTCTGAGCTAGAGACGCTCATAAATAAGGTAAGATCGGAAGCATTAAGAATCTCCGGTTACATTTTCCGTCTGTGAGGCCAAAGCTGGGGTAAGTGAGTGCACGAAATAATAAGCAGTATCTTCAAAGTTGCTGAAACAAAGATGTCATCGTCGTGAAAGAGTTGGAATATTGAAAAATATAAAAACTCTTTGGTACGTAATTATTTTGCAAAAATTACCATTCTCATTCATATATTGATGAGTTAGTTTGCTTTTTGGTCGTCGATCAATTCCATTAAACTATTTGTGGCTAATCGTATTTAGAATTCCAATTAATAAAGCAAGAATCACCTGTGAGAGTAAATATTTATTGCTTGGTCCTTACACATAAAAATCCATACTAATATTATAAATTGGAAAGTGAGTTTGTTTGTTTGTTTATTTGTTCCGCTTTCACGCCGTAACTACTTAACCGATTGCTTCGAAATTTTGCAGACGTATAGTTAGAAGCCTAAATTAAATAATGGAGTACTTTTTATCCCCAAAAAATGATATTCCCGAGGGAAAACAAAAATATTATTTGCTTGCTGGATGGATTGGAATTGGCGCTGTGTGTCGTTTAAAACAAGGTAATATATTGCGAACGAATATAAATATGTAAATTTATGAGCCAAATGATAAAACAATGAGGAATGAGGAATTCCCGAGGGATGACGTACTATTTGTTTTATCTACTGAATTGTTTTTTTTGCGTCTACTTATATATTGCAAACGAATATAAACCTGTCAAATTAGAAGCTAAACGATACGATGATGAATCCTTGAAAATTAGGAATTCGCAAGGGTCCTAAAGGAGCATCAACCTTAACCTTTACTCATATATGGCTCAACGTATTGCTGTGATTATTTTTTTAATCGATGGACTTCACATCATCTATTTTCATCAAAATAAATGTACCTTAAAATGACAAATTTGTTTGTCAATAGTAAGACCAATATAAATAAAGCGTATTAAAAATTTGACACCGCCGCGCCGGTAACATCCCCGTGCCGTAGCGGTATAACTAACTACAATGAGTATTTAGTTAGAACTATTATGAATCAATCGTCCCGGGTTCGTATCTCAGGTGGTTCAAGCTTTTTCTAAATATAGTTTTGTCAGCTTAGAATATCAATATATAGAATAGAATAGAATAGAATAACACTTTATTGCACATCAAACACAAATTTACAAAAGTAATAATGTGATCAAACAGTTTACAGTATATATATTAATAGCAAGCAGTATCTCTTCACTTCAGCGATTATTTTAGATGGAGATCCACCACTAACCATCCCCATATTCACGAGCAATCGCTGTAAGATCTCCACTATCATCAACGGTCAGTGTAGGAGGCAGCACCCGGCCGCAGCCCACAACTACTATCCGTATCTGTACTTACTAAAGACTAGTGGATCGTCCCAGCTTCGCACGGGTAGCGTTGTTTTTTTAAGTATCTGAGGTTTCTTTCTTCAGTCACTGCTCAAGCATTGTGACATTCAGCGCAATGTTTTCAATTTATTAAATTTATAGCACTCCCTAAACAGTGTAGTTTGGTGATTTTAGATGCGCTTTGATGAACGGTTCAGTATTTCCTTTTAATAGCAAATTTTGATATAAAACGCTATGAAGTATTTATAACAGTCTAAAAAATAAATCATTACTTGATGTAGGATGCAACTACTGGCGCCATCTAGTATGTTATATGTAAATTAGTAAAGATTTGGTTTTGATCACGGGCGCGATGGCTTATTTTATGTATAATTTCGGTGTTTGTCTACCGATTTCTATGATTCTTTTTTTATTGAATAGGTAATAATGTTACCTTTTTTAAATTTGGGATGAGTGAGACGTTTACAAACGTAAGAGTAAACAAATATAATCAGAATGATCCGAACTGCTAAGCTATCAGGAATTACACGTGTTATTGTGAGTCAACCGTAAAAGATAGACATAAACTGCGGAGGATTTTTTTTAGATAATTTTATGAAAAATATTTCCGTCACACATGATTTCTATGTAAGTTTAACCATTGAGGCTGCACACGCGACGGAAGCTTAAAAAATGGAGTAACTTCTCCCGTTTTCCCAAAATTCCCCTTTACTACTCAGCTGGAAAGTATACAAAAACCTGCGTAGGTGTATGAAGAATAATTGTACCAAGTTTCGTTAAAATCCGTCGAGTAGTTTTTGTTTCCATAAGGAACATACAAACCGACAGACAGACAGACAGACAGACAGACAGACAGACAAAAATTTTACTGATTGCATTTTTGGCATCAGTATCGATCCCTAATCACCACCTGATGGTTATTTTGAAAATATATTTCGTGTACAGAATTGACCTCTCTACAGATTTATTATAAGTATAGATAGATATTCTCATTTCTGAACATAGAAATTTGGTACAAAATGGTTTGTTTCATAATTCTTATGAACAATTAAAAAGGCGAATAACGGCGATAGGCCTGCCCCCTATCGCGTGAGTACACTGTCCATTCTAAACGTGGGTACTCTGAACAGTACAAAGTCACGTGATGTTCAGAAGTATTAGTACCTCTGCCAACCCCTTCGGGGATATTCGGCGTGAACGTTTATGTTATTATGTTATGTAATTAAAAAGGATTGTTTGAAACTCACCCCCTAAGGGGTTGATACAGCAAATGAAAGTTAATATAGAGATTTTTGACATTATGTATCTAGCCGTGTAGTGCTGGCTTAGAATGTCGCTACTCCTTTCTACCCACGGGTGTCGTAAGAGGCGACTAAGGGTATTGGGGCTTTTAAGGGATTTTCGGGCGATGCTGTTGGAGACCCATCACCAATAATGTTTATAATGCCATCTTTTTCCCACTTAACTTCCAAAAGTGGCTGAGAAATTTTTAATTCTACCTACCCCTTCTAGGCAATTATAGCCGTGAGTATATGTATGTAAACATAAAACTTGGTGCGATGGAATTTATGAAATTCATCTATCAATCATTCATGAGTACATACTAACGGTCATAAATTCAATAAAAGGGTAGCCATAGCTTCAGTCAGAGATAGTAATTCTTCATCCACTTTTGTGAATAGATTGGGAAAAAGGTAGTTAAATGTATTTACTAATGTTTTTTGTATCTTCTGTGGATGTCTGTTATTGGCTTTTTTTTATATCTAATTGTAAATTATATGTTTATGTGCTGTTGATGTCCCTAATAAAATAAAATAAAATAAATGAAGGTTGTCAGTGATGCGTCACCAACTGCAGCGCTCAACAATCACTTAAAAAGCCTCAATGTCCTTTACAACGCCCGCGTGAATATTAATATAAAAAACAGAAGCTGAGATTGTGTTTCGGTATTTTGGATTTAAACCGGATGCAAACAATATAGTCCACGCGGACGAAGTCGCGGGCAAAAAGCTAGTATAATATAAAGCGAACAGGGCCTTCCCTTACACATATAAATATAATATTAGAAGAACAGCTCATATTAAACTCAAAGATTTTCGTATGATTATCAAAAACATCATTAATTAAAGATATTCAATACTTGAGTAAATTTGTGCACCACAAGGTAAGTGAAACAATCCAAGAAACACTAGCAGTATGTTTTTACTAGAAATAACATATAACTATGACGAGACAGTCATTTGTAGAAGAAATTACCCTTGAATGAATTAATTGATAATCTTTTTTTCCCTACTACAATGACTGTAGCAAAGAAGTCTATTACTAACTAACTACTACTATTAAGTAACTACCTACTTACAAAATAGGAAAAGAGTTTAGATAAAAACTTGACACAGTTTGTTTGATTAAGAAGTTTGATAATATAAAACAATAATAACAAAATTAACAAAAAAAGAACTTTAAATAAAATATCGCCCCTAGTTAAGACTTACAAAACTGAGTCTATTGATTACTTTGTAAGACATGCTACGCCTCTCAAAGCTCATCTAAATTCATCGATCTATGCAACAAGATAAAAGCCAGCTGCAATTTGATACGAAATAAACTTAGTAAATGCGACCTCTTCCGCTGTTGCACTCATTCCGAAACAGAGCTTTTAAGGCTCTCCCCAAAGGATTCTGTTTTTTGCTGCTCCAGTATTCTTACTCCAAAGGAGTGTACTTCCTTTGTTGAATGTATAATGATTCAGTATTTGCTGCAATGATCCCACTTTACAACCCGTTCGCCAGCGAGTTTACGATAAAATTACTACAATTTTCACAATTGGAGAAACGCGGAACTGCTTTCGTTGTGAATTTTAAATTGGTTTTTAATATTTTTGAGCGAACAGTTTTTCTGAACTACGCTTAGTAGATAGAAAAATGCATCGTGGTTGGAAGGTGTTTTAGGCGATAGAAAATATGAAATTTTTCCTACGTAACTTTCATGCATACATACATACATATATATACTCACGTTATTAGTTCCCATGGGGGTTTAAAAGTATAAAAGACAAGGTAAAGGTAAGTATAAAAGTATAAACAAGTATAAAATGTCTTAGGGCCAGCGCTGACTGCCGGCATGGCATGGCAAAGGATTTCGGTACAGATACAGCATTTTTAATCTTATTACCATGAGTATAGAATTCATTTTACTTAATTTTGACGACGTTCTGTCCTACCGCGGCCTCCCTATGCATCGTTGTGTCAAAATGAATTCTATATGCATGGTAATAAGATTAAAAATGCTATATCTGTACCGAAATCCTTTGCCATGCCATGCCGGCAGTCAGCGCCGGCCCTTACAT
The DNA here is from genome assembly GCA_963576735.1 of Bedellia somnulentella. Classification (NCBI taxonomy): domain Eukaryota; kingdom Metazoa; phylum Arthropoda; class Insecta; order Lepidoptera; family Bedelliidae; genus Bedellia; species Bedellia somnulentella. The sequence continues at coordinate 9,770,179 of OY755187.1, read as the reverse complement.
ATATGAAAAGTACAAGTATGAGGAAGATTAAATCTCTCTAGCTTCATTTACATTCGTCATTTTTCGTACAAACCCATTTATTTTTCACGCTACGGAGCCTGCCTTTTTGAGCATATTCTTTGTATGATCCAAATGTGTATATCTTTTATTTTTGGTGCACAATTATTGTAACTAGTTCATTCGTTTGTAGTTTTAGTTAAAGATAAATAGCTGAGACTGGGTTGGCCGAATTTGAGCCCATGTATGCTTCTTTCTTCTATTCAGTCGCATACACAACAGTCCATAGGGTATACTAGCTTTTTGCCCGCGACTACGTCCGCGTGGACTAAATTTATTGCATCCGGTTTACATCCAAAATACCAACTATCTTATCTTCTGTTTTTTTATATTTATATTCCCACGCAGGTTATAATAGATATAAATAACATTAAGGCTTTTTACGTAATTATTGGGCGATGCAGTAGAAGACCCATTTAATTACCTTTTCCCCATTCAACTTCCAAAAGTAGATAAAGAATTACTATCTCTGAAGCTGTGGCTACCCTTAATTACTACCTCTGAAGCTATGGCTACCCTTTTTTGGGATCTCTATACTATATTTCAACCCCTTAGGGAGTGAGTTCTAAAAAATATTTTTAATTGTTCATAAGAATCATGAAACAAACCTTTTTGTACCATGTTTCTATGTTCAAAAATGAGAATATCTTTGGAAGTATGGATAGCAGTTTGGCTGCTCCCCACACTGACCGTTGGTGATGTGTGAGAGTTAGCAGCCAGTCAGTCATAGATGGCGGTACTAAATTTAAATTGAGATATGCTACTATTTACAAACTATGCATTCTAAGGATTAAACAGAATATTAATTAATGCGTAAGTATAGCATAATATTTATCTTAGGGAATATTTGTTTTAAAAATTGTTGAAAAAATAAAAGTTAGAAACATATTCTCAGACCTACCAAATGAATACGCAAAATTCATACAATATACGTTCAATTATTTTTATACAGGCATATTCACATAGATGATTGTGAAAAAGAAGGAATAGTGCTTCCTATTATTCTAAGCTAACACAAAAGCAAAAAAAACGCAAAAAGATTGCGGTCCCCGAGATTCGAAACTGGATCTTCCGTTCGATCAATATTAACCAAACGGTATACCGCTACGCCACGAAGACGTTAACGATGGCATCAAATTTTTGATTTGCTTTATTTTCCAGTAGTCATACTATATTGACAAATAATTAAATGGACATTTATTGTTATGAAAATGGATGAAACCCCTGATTTTTTAAAAAAGACTGTTAATGAAGAGTCGGATTAAGTCGTTTGATGAAAAATTAATTGTTCAAATATGTGGAGCCATATAAAAGTTATGTTTTTTTTATGCTCCTGTGGGAACCCTTGTGAAATCCGGGATAAATGATATACTATATGTTGGCCAGGTGTATAAGCTACATTCATGCTAAATTTGATCAAGGTCCGTCTGGTACAATTAACGTGATGACCGGACATACAGACAGACAGACAGATATTTTTTTCAAAAAGCGCAAATTTGGCTTCAGTATCGAAAATAAAACATATTCCACCAGTTTTTTTTTTTTTCTTTATTGTACAGTTTTGACCTCGGTACAGTCTTATTATAGTATAGATTACCCTCTGGCTTTCGAACACTGGCCACAATTTACTATGATAAAGCAGATATGTTAGTCACAGAATAACTATTAAAACTGTGGTATTTTCCTGAGTTATATCTGCTAAGCATAGCAGTACTACATTTCTTTCCTGCTACATGTACGTTATAGTAGGGTACGCTCGAGGTAACCCATTAATCACCAAAAATCTATCTGTTTTTTTCAGTTTATTTCTAAATTAATAATTTAATCTTATACTTTAAACAACTACTTTGTGAGATTGAAGCGCCCAAAGTTATCGCAATAAAGTTTTAAGCTTTAAGGAATCAAAGCTCATTACCACGGTAATTCAATAAAGCCTTTAGCAGCGACGAGAAATTATAGTAAAGAGTGCACTTAATAAAATGCATATTACATTAGGCGCTCAAACAAACCGGTCTGAGTGAAACTGGTGAATTCCTAGACATAAGTTCCCAGTTTGCCTGTGACGCCTCTGCGATGCCATTTACATTTTTATTACGCTAAATATTCATCATTCCAGATTTTATTATTCATATTCGGTTGAAAATTGTGTGGGGAGTTATGAGTATATTTTAGTTCAGGATTTTAAGATGGCTAGTGTTTGCTGGGTGATGTCGGCTTAGAATGACTTTCGTTCCGCGGTTGTCGTGTCGTATTAGGGGTTTGAGGCATTTAATTAATTCCTGGGTTAGAGACCCATCACTAATAGTCTTTTGTTTTATAATGCTATCCCAACTCAACTTCCAACAGTGACAAAACAATTTATAATTCTGATGCTCTGGCTACCCCTTTTTGTGATTTAATGTCGTGAGTATAGGTATATCTGGCTACCCTTTGCATGACGCCAATTATAAACTGAAATAATTGAGTATAGATTGTATTTTTAAAAAGCTGCGAGTACATATTTGACATCTGAGTGTCAATCTAAGAAGTTGTTTGGCGAAATAAGTTTCCTAATCGTATTTTTTTTAATTTCATATTTTTAAATTCATAAATCGTTTTTTACTTCCAACAAACTAAGTTTAAATTAACTCTACCTTAATTTGATTAAACTCATTTTGTAAGTGATTTTAAAGCACATAAAAAATCTTATTCGTATAAAATTCCAGAAGATAAAATAGGAATGTGGAATTGAATTCTTCGCTCAGTTAACAGCAAATGCAAAGTTTTATTAGAAAAGAGAATGGCTGCATAAGTTAGAATCCGTGTCCGTTAAATATATGAGAGTAGTTAGTTTTTAAACGCCCGGGGAACTACCTTCGTTTTTCTACAATTTTCTTAGAGTCCGTGTATAAATATTTACAATTATTTAAGTGATTTCATTTTACAAATAATAAGAAATATACTTTCTTAAATTTTATGACAATAAGGCGTAGGAAAGAATTTCATAGCTATAATTTATTCATTACTTGTTTGGTGTTCATGTACTCTGTACTTAATATATTTATGGCATTCAATACAGTAAAATTTTATATGCATAATCTGTAAATATCTCACTTCTTATGTGACATACTCGCCCTCATCAGGTGTTCAAAATTATGATCCAATTATTTTTGTCCTCATGTTACACTACTCATACATACATACATATACTCACGGCTATAAAACCCTGAAAGGGGTAGGCAGAGCTTCATAATAAGAAATACTTTAGCCAATTTTGGAAGTTGAGTGGTGAAGATATTGTAAATTAGGAACACCTACAGGCAGAAATGGGTTAGTAGTATTCTAAGCCAGCCCTACACAGCTATACTACACAACCCATTTATGCTACTATTGCACCTTTGTTTAATATACTGTCACATGATTAAGTGTTACTGAGTTATGTTCCCTCATGATGTTTTCCCTCACAAACTTAATCAACATTGATAAATAATCCACAAATTTGACTACATATAAGACAAATTCTTGTAGGCTTTATTCGGGATTTCAACCCACACCCCTCTGCATCGGTGCTTCCACTGAGCTACCAAAGTAACTGAGTACAGCCGTTTAGAGCTGGCTTAGAAAGCATTCGTGCCTAGGGTTTTTAATGAATGGTGTCTGATGCGAAGTGGTTGGAATCCTATCACCAACAATGCTTTATTTCGACGTATTTTTATGTTTTGTCTGAGCTACCAAATATCTGCAGATTCATTTGTGTGATGTATTTTGTTTTGTATGTTTTTTTTTAATATGATGCAGTGATGGCGTAGGCAGCATGCAAGAATAAATATTACGTTATGAGAGGTGGTCGTGGTGCTAACGGACGAAACTTTTAAATAGATTTGAATTATTTTACTAGTTAGCGTGATGTATGTTGTAAAACATTGGTTGGGTGTTTTAATTTTGCTAATACTTAAATATTTTCGTTTCAATTAAATTAATAAATTTCTTCAGTATCCTATCTACGCTTCTTAAGGGGTTTTGACGTATAATTTTGTTAATAAACTGGTTTTGAGAACCACAATTTTGATTAAAAAAACTACTACTAAACTTTAAAGTGATGTCACTGAACTAATATTATTTTTTTCATATAACTGAGTTACCAACATAACTCTGATTAACCCCTTCGGGTAAAATAATAGTTATGTATCTTTTTATGGTAACAGTACCACGAACGTAAACATATACTTTTTTCTTAATTTTATATTTTACTATGTATATGTAAGCGATGCATTCCCAAACTAAAGCACTTAATTTAAACTGCAGGTAAAGTAATAATAATAAAACATTCAGTACAACTTTAACAAATATTAGTGGCTTTTAGAATGTAAGTGCAAGCGATGTGCGAGGAGGTTGCCAGGGCGTAAATTATAAAAGCTGAAAACCTTTCTCTTCCCTTAAAACATTACAAGTTTGTTTTTGTTAACATTTTTTTTATTTACTAACGTCAAATGCGGTGACGTAATTTTATAAAGTAAAAATACCTGGCATCACTTGAGCGCCACAGAAGATCCGCTTAATATATCTTTTTTTTCTTTTAATTCCTGATATCAAAATCCAATGAAAGGACAATTAAACAGCAGATGAATTTTAGTTTTGTAAAATTTCTGTGGTGAACAAATATTGTTAAATTTTTACTTCGGTCAAGAAATAGTTTAAAACTAACTTATCTCCTACAATACTGTCTACTATACACGAACTATCAAAATTATATTAAAATGAATAAGGAGTAACAAGAAGGAAGAAATTTAGGTTTAATTGAGCAAAAGGCATAAAAAACTTTCGTGTTTAATATTAAATGTTAGTAAGATTACATTAGCATTTCTAACTAAACCTTGAGCAAAATACGTTCCACAGACTAAGCTATGCAAAGGTCGAAGACAAAAGGCCAAACAAAGGCTAAAGCCGCTGGCCTGGCAACCCTATGAGGGCGAGCCTACATTTATTTGTATTCTGGCTTCCAACTTCAGCACTAAAAACTTTGTACCGCACACCTCGCATACACCAGCAGCCTTCATTTGGAAGTGATTTTACACAACTAATGGAAAATAAATCAAACAGATATAAAATGTATTTCAAAGTAATAAATGTACTTAACTCTTCGATTTCGGAGTGTGGAAATAAAACTTATACAATATTTTGCATCTTCTTTTACTTCGAGTCAAAAGCAATTTCAAGATAAAAACATGTAACAAAGATATCTGTTTTTTTTTTCAAATTAACAGGATTCCAATTTTTATTAATGTTGAGATATTGCCTGCACAGAGCATTTATGAAGCCAAACAGTTACAGCTGACAACTAGTTGTCAATATTAAATAAGCTTTGCAGTACGTCCGAAACGAAAATCTATTTAAACGTACATATGATGTAAATATGCACTTATTGCAAATGAAAAAAAACTTTATAGTATGTGTATAACATGTAGACAAAGCTCGAGTGGTTTGCCAGGATCGTACAAAATGGCAATCGATAGTCTCTGCCTACTCCAATGGAAACTAACGGCACCTAAACAGTGGCCATCGATAGTCTCAGCCTAACCCTAAGGGAACTAACGGCGTGAGTTTAGCAATGCATATACATGTATATTTTCATCGTTTAACAAGCATTTTGTATGTAAACCCTACGGACGTATTTCAAATTTGTTAAAACAAAATGTTTTTATCAATGTAAATCCGTTTCTATCTCTGAAGATGTTTTCTTGTCCAGATGACGTTTACAGCTGTAATGTATTGTACTAGATCCAACGCTGAAGGAAATGGCTCGCAGCAATAATTCCTAATAACTGGCCATAACTAGTAGTGACTGCTTACAGTTGGATTCAACTGGTTTAGGGTTGCTAAGCGTAGTATTAGGAAAAGAGGTATATTCATCGTATTGTAGCACTAGGGTCTGTTCCGACTTAAAATGGATGGTGTTATTCTTCAAATAATTAAGATTTCTGCATTTCTGTAATACACGGTCATAAAAACATGAAATTGTTTATCACTGCATTAGATTTTCTGTTTTTTTATTCTATGTTTATATTTTAATCTATGGCTTTGCCGTTTAGTGTCGGCTTAGAATAGTAGTACCCAGTTTCTTCTGATGGGTGTACTTGAAAGTAAGGTATTGGGGCTTTTAAGGGATTTTTGGGCAATGCGGTTGGGCGATGGTTATCACCAACAACCTTTACTTTACTATCTTTTCCCCACTTAACTTTGCAAAAGCGGCTGTGGAATTTCTAATTCCTTAGCTCTGGCTACCCCTTCTATGCAAGTGATAAGAGCTGGCCTATCGTCGTTTTATACAATTACACTATCATATGGTTAATAGAAATTCAACGTCCCGTTAACATCAATGTTTTCTACATAGGCATAGAGCTAGACTCATGATTCAAACTCAAGTCCTTGAAGTAAGAAGCGCGGTGATCTTCCCACTGAGACCTCAAAGTCTTTAGAGCTATAACGGTTATAAGTAGACATCGGATTATATGCACTATCAAAATGCTAAAATATGCATGCAAATATGCACTAAAAAAGGGCGAAATATGCACAATAAAAAACCATTTATAGTAAGTAATTTCTAATCATTAATTAGAATTTACGTTTATTTATATTTTAATTTTTATACATTATACATTGACATATAAATCTGTGACATTATAATCAAAAGAGACAGCAGACAACCTATAATAGGTAATGTTTATTTATTATAATTTTTGTGACAATAAACAATAATATATTTTTCCAGATTTTCTATAGCAAACTTGTGACGTTTGTCACTTAATATCAATTTATAGGCAGAAAATGACCTTTCGACGTCAACTGACGTTACCGGACAGGACTTGAAATTTGGCGCCATTCCTGCAGAGACCTCTTCAGGAAGAGTTTGTCCGCTGCCGTTAATAAATGCATCGATTTTTCTTATTCCATCAAGATCAGGGTTTTTATACAATACTGCATTTAATTTGCCACGAACCTTTTGCGATATTACAGTCGGTAGGGCGTTACTCTGTTCAATCATTTTTTCTAATATTTCCAAGGACTTGCACAGAGGAAGGTTTTTAGTTTCTAATTTTTCGATTGCGTCGGGTATATCGCTGAAATGTGTTGCAATAAGAGCAATATTTTTTTTATTGAAGGATCCTCAAATGCCAGCTGGCTTGACTTGATTGCGATGGCATCTGATCTGTCAAATGATCCAACTACTTCTTTTATGGCATCAAAATTCTCAGCATAAAACAATACAGCTTTTAACCAAGTTCCCCATCGTGTTAATATTGGTTCTGGGGGTAGTGCAACGTTTGGTAGTTTCTCTTTATATGCTTGAACTCGTGATGGTGCTTTTAAAAACACTTTTTTTGTAGAAGAAATCAATTCATTTACTATGCTGAACTCATTTCTGATTTCTTCCGCCAATCGATGTAATCCATGGGCTAGGCAGGTGATGTGCAGCAATTTTGGGTAGAATACTTTAAGAGCCTGACCAGCTTTTACCATATATGGCGCACCGTCAGAAACAAAAACACATATTTTCTCGTCCATAGAGGAATCGGGTAATAGCGATTTGATGGAATCATTTATGAACCGGGCGATAGTTGAATGGTTTGTTTTTTCTAAAACCTTGCAAGCAACCAAATGGGGAATAGAGGGCTCTTTAGATAATTTCCCAACAGTTAGATTCGCTATATATCGTCCACAGGAATCTGTCGTTTCATCTGCCGATATCCATATCAAATCGTTCGAGAGATCGGCGCGAATTTCACCAAGTACTTCTACGTAGATATTTGAAAGGTAGTTTTTTCGAATTGTGGATTCTTCAGGAATTATCTGATTAGTGCAATACTTCTTTAGGAATTTCCTGCATACTTCGTTATTTAATTGGTGGAAAGGTATATTGCAAGCAACAAAAAACTCACACAAATCTTTATTGAATTGTACTTTGTTTGAAGTATCCGAATTAGAAGACGAAATATGAGTTAGCAGTTGTTGACAACTTTTTGCAGGTTTCTGTTTTGCAGCTAAATGTGAAGCAGTACTCACATGTTGATCGATTTGATATTTTTTTGATGAAGGTATTCGCTTTTCACAAACCTTGCAGAAAATCACAGTGCCATCAGTCGTAAATTGGTTTGGATATTTTTTTATCCATGATTCCATTAAAGCATGGGTATTTTTTTTCACTGGCGGCATTATTTTATTTAAAATAAAATAAGGTTTTCGTAGATAAACAAATACAGCGAGACAAAAACAATTGAATTGCGTTAGGCGCGTGAGTGAAGTAGTAAGTGTCGTACGCCCCTCCCCACCCGCACGCCGCATCCCGCCAATGCCTATCGAGCGCAGAGCGATGCGAGCCAGTCGGCCAGTCAGCAGTCAGCCAGCGCTCGCTGTCGCTGAGTGTGTGCGAGGCGAATGCGTCGATCTGGGTTGTCGACCGGCATAATACAACACGTATTACTATTGAAATAAGCACTCTTTATGAAAATGTACCAAAATATGCAATAATGCTATAAAAATAGAAATATATGCATTTGCATATGCAAATATGCAAATGCATATAATCCGATGTCTAGTTATAAGTTATAGCTAAACTAATCCACAATATGCAAAAATAAAGCCATTCAAGCAAATTAAGTCGAAGATTCTTAGTATTCCGATCGCACGCTACTTTAATACTTATCCTTTTAAGCGCAAGTACAGAGCTCTGTTAATTATTCCATTTAAAATTCCTCGGAAATACTTCATTAAGTTTTTAGCCTTCAATTTAGTTGTAATTAAAGAGGCAGCCCTGGAGTGACCGAGACGCATTCTAGCCTTTGCCAAATCCACTTAAACTTAAGTGCACTTAACTTAGTTTTCGTTTGTACTTTTTTCATTGTTGCTCCTTTTGTGCAAGCGAGAAGACTAATTGCCTGAGGAGAGCGGTCGAAAACTCTGCAGCTTTTCCTTTGTGAAAATTTTGACTACAGTAATCTACATAGAAGTGTTCTAGGCACTCTAGGTAATTTATAATTAATAATTTTATTACTGTTGCCTGTTAGGAATAACAAAGGTCGTTTGTTAGGTGGTAATCTAACTAGGACAGAAATGGGAAATGTAGAATTGATTCTAATAAATACATACCTACATACATATACTCACGGCCATGAATCCCAGAAAGGGGTAGCCAAAGCTTCAGAGCTAGAAACTCTTCAGAGTCTTCAGCCAAATTTGGAAGTTCATAGGGGAGCAGATGGTAAAAATAAAGTATCGTTGGACATGGGTCTCAACCGCATCGACCAAAAACCACTTTAATAGCCTCACGATGCAAGTATATGGTTGTGATATAAATTAAAACCTAAGCCATATAATTATTGATTAGTGCAACACTGTTTTAGTACCTTAATGCCGATTTTAAGAAGTGAGGAGTTTTTTAATTTGGCTTGTATTTTAGGGTTTCATAGCCGAATGGCTTAAAACAAAACCCTATTTGTTTAATGCTGTCTGTCTGTCTGTCCGTGTACCATCGCAGTTTATTTCCGAAAACATTTTTTTTATATGTTTTTATTATTACGGCAATGGACACAAATTTTGTTTGAAGCATTTAGTTTCAAACAAAATTTCAGATTTTTCAGACAATGTCTGAAAAATCTAATAAAACGATTGGCCTAATACTTAACGAACTAGCCGAACGCCGTGTAGTGCCGGCTTAGAAATGTCGCTAACCCTTTCTACCCACGGGTGTCGTAAGAGGCGACTAAGGGTATTGGGGCTTTTTATTGGATTTTAGGGCGATGCGGTTGGAGACCCATCACCAAAAACCTTTATTTTTACCATCTTTTCCCCACTCAACTTCCAAAAGTAGCTGAGGAATTTATAATACCTTAGCTCTGGCTACCCCTTCTAGGGAAATATAGCCGTGAGTATATGTATGTATGTATGTTAACGAACTAATAAATATGTTTGCCATAGTTAATATATATTATTATTCAATTTATGGTTAACTGTTTTATCAGTTGCTTCCGAATAATACGAAAATTCTGCGGCTAGAAAAGTAGAAAGCGCAATATACACTGAGCCCGCCAGGCCGCCGACAAATGTAGGTAACTTTTTGTCGGCGGTCTAGATTTCATACATAGGTTAAACGTGATTCTTTCTATACAGGCTGCAGGGTTATGTCACCGAGCATTGTCGGCGACCCATATAATGCGGCCCCGGCGGCGAATAATAAAACATTACACATACTACCATACTATGTATGCTTGGAATTGTTGTTTTATTTATTGTCAAATTGTGTGGTCAAATTAACAAAAGATTATTACTTTTCTCATTGAAATGCTTTCGCTTAAGCATCTTAGATCCTGATATTATTGTCAATTTACTGTCGATTTCAAAATTATACTCTTACTCGTATATTACAAAAGAAAGCATTGCGTTTAAATTGATATGAATAAAATTTGGCAATTTAGTTATGACAGTATTTAATTAGGTCTACTACGTTACAGTGATCAAACTTCCATGATTGTTAACTTCTGACATGATTATTCATATTGAGTCTTTATACTTTTATTTACTTACGTATCTACACAAGCATGTGTCCATACTTCGTACAAAGAGGAAAGGTGCCCTAGTTTGTCTGAAGAATAGCCTTATACATCATCACGCTAATTTTAGGGGTGAGAAATGATTAAAAATATCATTTTTACTGTAGCCTAAAAGAAACCTTATTTAAAAAAAACATCCGCGCAAAACCGGGCCAACTACTAGTTAGTATACATAACCAGCAGTATATAATAAAATCAATTAATAAACGACAAGTTACTAAACATATTAAAACTCCGCACGATACAGGATGGTAACCCCAAAGACATTTGTAAGCGACCCAGGAATTCTTTCATTGGAATTCTAGTAAGAAAGCTGGAATAATTGTTCTAATTAATTAGACCGGCAGCTCCTAATAAGATTAATGTGTATCGCACTTAGATAGGGTCGGATCAATATTGCCTTCCTGCTCTTTTGGTGCCTTTTATTTGCGATTTCTTTTCTAAAACAAAACTTTTATAGAGTAGAATAGGAAATCTTTTCTGCACATGAAGCATAATATATTTATAGAAATCATAAGACAGTTTTACAAAGAATAACAAATCGCTATATTGGACAAATGAGATTATGTTAGAAAAATCTCAAATAGGCTATTTTGAAATAACAAGACGTTAGGAAATCATGTGGTATGTGGTAGAAGATTACAAAAAGATACACGATTTGTATATGTTACTCATCTATACTAATATTATAAAGCTGAAGAGTTTCTTTGAACGCTAGGATATCAGGAACTGCTGAATCAAATTAAAAAAATCTTTTTGTGTTGGATAGTCCATTTATTGAGGAAGGCTTTAGGCTTTATATCATCACGCTGCGAATAGGAGCAAAGAATTAGCGGTAAATGTTGCAAAAACGGGGATAATTACTCATATTTTATGGCTTTCGTTGTGTGCGCTACGTAAACGGTTGAAGTTACCCAAAAAGTATACAAGAATATATTCCTCTTAAGGCGAATCAAAAAATGTCCGCGACTGTATATAAGGTAAAGAAAAAAAAATAAGTATGCAAACGAAAACCATTTAATAATCCTTCAGTCGTTTATGACGCTGTATGATAAGATAAGGTTCTACTTTCTATTACTTCTACTTACTAAATACTATTTTTTCGCTGTTGTACGCATATGCCTGATTCGAAAACGGGTAAAAAGCACAAAATATCGATCGCTACATTGTAAGATCCTGGCAAACCTCTTGCGCTTAATTTAACATACATACATACATACATATTCTCACGCCGATAGTTTCCATTGGGGTAGGCAGAGACTATCGATCGCCACTTTGTACGATCTGGGATCTCTCTCTTCGTTCATATCCATCAATCTTTTCATGCATGCTCTTTTATTCTTCATACTGCGGACACCTGCCTTTTTGAGCACATTTTCTATTTGATCCAAATGTGTCCTCCGAGGTCGTCCTCTACTAACATTACCTTCCACATTGGCTCTATAGATCTCTTTCACCAATTTACTGTCATCCATCCTCTCTATGTGCCAAAACCATCTCAATATTCCTTTTTCTATCTTTCTTACAATATCGTCTTTTACACCACACCTTTCACGAATCACATCATTCCTCACACGATCACATTACCTTACATTACAAACTTTTCTGAGGGATCTCATTTCTACTGCATTCACTCTGCTTTCATTAAAATTGCTTAATTTAAATTAACAATATTTTCATACATAAGCATTAATAAATTTGTTTCAATAAAATGTAAATGCATGAAGTCATTTTTATAATAACACATTATCACCTGCACTGTCAGAAATCCAATAGCCATAAAACCTCCAAATTTCAATATTGGAAGTTGGCACAAAATGTTCAATGTCATCACTTTAGCAGTTAAGAGAAAATGCGGTTAACGTGGTTCGAAAGTGCCATAATTTTTGTTGGAAGAAGGTCTTAAATTTTATACCAAATTCTTTATACTAGACGTCATCCGGTGACCGACCGACATTCAACCATAATGACTACCTTTTTTAGAACTTTAGGTTGTATGTATGTAAACGTAAATATCACAAAGTTGACCGACGATTTGGTGAAAGTTGGGAGAATACGATGTATAAGGACAGCACAGGACCCTTCGATATAAAGTTCTATATCTAGCAATCTATTGAATGATTATGAAAGCATAAATGTCCATTTATACCGATTGTTGATCAGTATATCAAATAATCACCTGATTTGCCGTGTCGGCTTAGAATAACACTACCCCATTTCTACCCGTGGGTGATCGTAAGAGGCGACTAAGGGTATAGGGGCTTTTTAAGTGATTTTTGGGCGATGTGGTTGGAGACCCGTCACCAAAAACATTTATTATTACCATCTTTTCCCCAATCAACTTCCAAAAGTGGCTAAAGAATTTCTTATTCCAAAGCTCTGGCTACCCCGTTAAGGGATTTGTAGCCGTGAGTATATGTATGTATGTATGTTGGCTAAAAATTGGCGAAGAGGTAGCTTAAAACCTAGAAACGGACATAGGATACTTTTCATAATAATATAAAAAGAAAGATTTGTTCGTGTGTTTGACGGGAATTCCTCATGATGTTCGGTTTTTTTTTCTCAAATAGGAAGCTAAAACACAGGCACTTTATAGGTTCATAAAAGAGGTGAACCACTGGTTAGATATAATTAATAAATTTAAACTCAAACTATAACCCTATAACCCCGAAGGCGTTGGCAGAGGTACTAATACTTATGCTTATGAACATTACATGACTTTGTCACCTGGTGTTCAGAGTACCGTTAACATGTGTCTTTAGAAAAGTCAAATTGGTGTTGTGTTGGTGTTCTGCCTATTGCCACTGAGCTATCACGGACATCATATTTAATAAAATTGGAAATTTTTCTTACTTTCACCAGATAAGAGCTTCCTGCAAACACTAATAGTATTACTTTATCAGAATCGATGCACTTTCTCGAACAAATTAATTGAGCTTAGCTCCTGTAAGACACGGAATTAATATTGTGCTCACGATCTGCTATTTTTACGCTTTGTATTCTGATTAAAGTCACGCTGAGGTAGATAATTAATAGTACGTCTTCTTTGTGACAAAAGGTAGCAAATTTCATATAGATTGGTAGATATATTTTGTCTTAAACATACATGGCAAGGATTTTCATTTCATGTTTAATTATATATTTGGATTATAATAACATTTGAAAGAAACTTATTTTAACACACACATACCTACGTACATACATACATATACTTACAATCCCTAAAAGGGGTAGCCAGAGCTGCAGAATCAGAAAAAAAATTCAGCTACTTTTGGAAGTTAAGTGGGGAAAAAATTTAAAATTTAATGTTTTGGTGATGGGACTCCAACCGCATCGTCTAAAAATCATTTAAAAAGCCCCGATAGCCTTAGTCGCCTATGGGAAGAAATGGGGTAATGCTATTCGAAGCCATCACTACACAGCATTTAACAAACTGCTCATAAAGTGGTTTGTAGTGTTTGTTGCTGAATTTTGGGTAGGTATCTAATGTTTATTTATTTATTTATTTAATGCCAACCAACAGTTCAAGAACAGAAATATCACATAAATAAAAACAGGTATATACAGCTGGTCCTTAAACCAATTACAAGTCAGCATATGAAATAAAATTTTGATAATTACACACATTAAATTTTAGTGAATTAAAAAAAAAAAATAGAATTTACAAAGTAAGTTAAAAACAGCAATAGTTATAACATTAATTTTAAATTGACATAAAAGAATATTATTCTGTGAAATCAAAATTTAAACTAAATTATTAGGCATGACAATTGAAACTTAAATAAAATAATAACTAACAAAAACGATAATAATTAAAAATATTAATAAAATAAATTAAGTTAACGGATTCTAATTAAATTTTATGTCAGATTGGGTAAGCAGAGTAACCTACAATAAAATAAAATAAAAAACATATATTAAAATACTAAAGCTAAAGAACTAATTGTTTATACATTGATAATAATGTGAAATGAAGTTAAAATATAATTTAAAATACAATAAATATGTCGGAACAATTAAATGTGTGAGTATTATTTAACAAAGTAATTACAACATAAAACAAATAAAAAAATGCGACCTGCTTGTTATGCTTATTACCAATATTACTAAACTGTGTCTTTTTGTTTATCATTCCTAACCTGTCTAACTTTCTTGTCATCAGAAAAGGGGTTGTATACAAAAATAAAACCCATTTCCAACTACTAGGAGGCTAACTACTATACTAAGAGGCTAATCTATGATGAATTTACCCGCATTTAGATTTCCAGTATGCAAAATGCTAGTCTTCGAGACAAATCTCGGGAAAACGACCAAAATCCGCCTACACTACGTCCGATGTGAAATGGCTGCAGTGAGCTATCTAATCCTTTAAGATCGCCATGTGACATATTGACTGTTTTCCAAATTGTACTAAGTTTGTATTGTGACGTTATTTTTTTACAGAATTCACTACTGCCTATAATTTTTGTATGTGAGATGAGTTATGTCTGGGTTTGATTTCATACATATATAAAAACAATACATGCATTCATACATACATACATATACAATCCCTAGAAGGGGTACCCAGATCTTGAGAATAAAAAAATCTTCGGCCAGTTTTTGAAGTTGAGTGGGGAGAATATTATAAAAGAAAGGTTTTTGGTGATGAGTCTCCAACCACATCAATAGTGTGCATCGCCCAAAAATCACTTAAACAGCCTCAGCCGCCGCTTACGATCACCTACGGAAAGAAATGGGGTAGTGCTATTCTAAACCGACACTACACAGCTATATATAGAAAAAATGTAGGAGCATAATCGCCAAGGAAGTAATTCTGTAAAAAACAAAGAGTTGGTCTTGTACAATTGCGCCTCTGTTTGTCTGCAGGTTAAGACAACCATTAATACCCTTATCGATAAAAAATGTTATAGACCAACTAGAATACATAAAACACTTCCAATGGAACTCTGAATCCAGAAAAGATAAGAATGTGCGTATAAAGCAAAGCACTTATTGTCATAACAGTATTATTTGTTGATTGTCCAGGATAATTAATTCAATACTTCAAAAAGGAATATGGTTCTCTATTAACATACATATATACATACATACATATACTCACGGCTATAATTCCCTAGAAGGGGTTGCCAGAGCCAAGGAATTATAAATTCCTCAGCCACTTTTGGAAGTTGCGTGGGGAAAAGATGGTGAAATAAAGGTTTTTGGTGATGGGTCTCCAGCCGCATCGCCCAAGAATCCCTTAAAAGCCCCAATACCGTTAGTCGCCTCTTACGATCACCCACGGGTAGAAATGGGGTAGTGTTATTCTAAGCCGATACTACACGGCAAATTCTCTATTAACCAGAGTTTTTATTTGGATACGTAACTGTATGAAGTTTTAATCTGTTATCCAGATACTAACAACCACATTTTACGTTGTACTTCCACATTTGCAAAATACTTATAACTATCTACATCTATGACTTGCAACCATATTTTAGCCACAAACAATCAAATACACAACAAGCAACAAGACAATAATGTTATATAATAGCTAACCTAATACCATCCCAAAAGAATCAAGCTTGAATATACCTATAATATTAATGTTAATAAATAATGCTATCATCATCGCCCAGAGCAAAATAATCTATTTGAATCTATTTAAAACTATACGTCTATTTATAATAGTACGGAAAAGCGAGACGTCACTATTGAAGTCGTATTCATTATGAACGTGTGTAAAAGAGACCACACTATGTCACTACCACACGTATTAGCCAGTGTCATGCGTAGTAGATGCCACTGGGGATATAATCATTTCTTTCGACGCGCTCTCCCAGCGGTCCCATGGTGTAATGGTTAGCACTTTGGACTCTGAATCCAACGATCCGAGTTCAAATCTCGGTGGGACCTAAGGTTTTTAATCTCTTTTTGTTGAATAAAAAATTAAAGCAGCGGTAATTATCTAAGAATTTATTAATTTACTACATTTTCAACGTTTTTAGAAGCGTATTAAATATATATATTTAAATTGTCTGTAAAATTTATTTTCATATAAGCCTAAACTTAAACTTAAGGCTAAATCACTTAATGTGTTCAAGGATCTGGTGAAACAACACTATCTCACTGAAGCGCTGTAATACTGTTGCTTTTTAAATGATATGTATTAATTATATTTCTAAAACGTATTTGTGTATTTTATTTAGGTATTTGTATTATTTGTATATATAAAAGGATGTAGTTATGTATGTATGTGTGTTCATATGTGTGTAATATTATATTCTTTTGTGTAATTAATATTTATGTTACTATTTATTATTTCAATTGAATAAGTTAGTTTTAAAGTAAGCTTGTTTTGTGCATCTACCCAGATAACTAGTTTACCGATCTCACCTTCCAAAGGTTGTCTGGAAGAGATCGCTTTTAGCGATAAGACCGCCGATTGTACCTCATTGTAAACTGTATGATAATTTCTAATGTAAATTTGTGTTTGATGTACAATAAAGAGTTATTCTATTCTATTCTAAACATAATTTTACTTTACAAGTCTAAAAGATTAAAAAGCATTATGTATAGCAGGCGTGCGCTCGGTGTTAGAGGCGGCCGGTATTATTCAAATCTGAGACGGTAAGACAGAGGGAAACTGCCAATAAAAATGCTAAAGATTTTATTTCGCTCTTATTGAGACAATCCCTTGACTACATTTTAGCCTTTTTGAATATTTTCGCAATTTTCTATCACGTATTGGGACTGGATTCGCTTCTACATATTCAACAGACTCTTCCTGCTGCCAGATGCAGCGTATTTTTAACAATATAAATGTAATCTATTCTTATTCCCTTATTCTGGACTAGTGGATCGTCCCAGCTTCGCACGGGTAGCGTTGTTTTTTTAAATATCTGAGGTTTCTTTCTTCAGTCACTGCTCAAGCATTGTGAAATTCAGCGCAATGTTTTCAATTTATTAAATTTATAGCACTCCCTAAACAGTGTAGTTTCGTGATTTTGAATGCGCTTTAATGAACGGTTCAGTATTTCTGTTTAATAGCAAATTTTGGAATAAACCGCTATGAAGTATTTATAACAATCTAAAAAAGAAATCATTACGTGATTTAGGATGCAACTACTGGCGCCATCTAGTATGTTATATGTAAATTAGTAAAGATTTGGTTTAGGTCACGGGCGCGATGGCTTATTTTATGTATAATTTCGGTGTTTGTCTATCGATTTCTATGATTCTTTTTTTATTGAATAGGTAATAATGTAACCTTTTTTAAATTAGGGATGAGTGTTAGGTTTACAAACGTAAGAGTAAACAAATATAATCAAAATGTTCCGAACTGCTAAGCTATCAGGAATTACACGTGTCATTGTGAGTCAACCGTAAAAGATAGACATAAACTGTTACAGATTTTTTTTTAGATAATTTTATGAAGAATATTTCCGTCATACATAATTTCTATGTAAGTTTAACCATTAAGTCTGCACACGCGACGGAAGCTTAAAAAATGGAGTAACTTTTCCCGTTTTCCCAACTTTTTCCCAAAATTCCCCTTTAGTACTCTGCTGGAAAGTATACAAAAACCTGCGCAAGAGTATGAAGAATAATTGTACCAAGTTTCGTTAAAATCCGTCGAGTAGTTTTTGTTTCCATAAGGAACATACAAACCGACAGACAGACAGACAGACAGACAGACAGACAGACAGACAGACAGACAGACAAAAATTTTACTGATTGCATTTTTGGCATCAGTATCGATCACTAATCACCCCCTGATAGTTATTTTGAAAATATATTTCATGTACAGAATTGACCTCTCTACAGATTTATTATAAGTATAGATAGTTTATTACTTGAAGCATTCATTACAAAAAATGTGGAAAATACTATTTTTTCTTGAGTTACACCAATAGAAAGCTAGGTGAAAAAAATAATGTTTTCGTTTATTTTTCAACAATATAGTTTTATTGATTTTTAAATAGAATAACACAACCCTTTCTATTCGCATCGGTGTCAACGAGTTTGGGGCTTTTGGCAGTGATTATTGGTGTTTGGAAACTATCACTTTTATTTTAATACAAAAACTTAAAAGTAATTTTTGTGTAGTGTCGGCTTAGAATAGAGCTACCCCGTTTTTACCGATGGGTGTACGTAAGAGGCGACTAACGGTATTGGGGCTTTAAGGGATTTTTGGGCAATGCGGTTGGAGACCCATCACCAACAACCTTTATTTTACCATCATTTCCCCACTCAACTTTCCAAAAGTGGCTGGGGAATTTTTAATTCCTTAGCTCTGGCTACCCCTTTTAGGGATATAGCCGTGAGTATATGTATGTATGTATGCACTTTTATTTTAATACAAAAAAATAAAAGTAATTATTTACTGATTGATTCTGAAGCTTTAGTGACCTCTTTTAAGAATCCTTGGCGTTGAGTATAATAAAATGGTTTCTATGTAAATTTATACTTGAACAGAATAAAGCCATACGTTTCTACTTTGCGAAAAAAAAATTGTGCTTTCTTTTCAGTTAACTTTTACATAAACAATGTTGTGTAGTGCCGGCTTAGAATAGCACTACCCCATTTAAAAAAAAAACCATTAAATTGGAATTTACAGTAATTTACGCACTAGGCATTGCCTGAATCGCATGAATCTAAGGAACACATTACATTACATTACATTATCTTATCATTTACATTATCATTACATTATCTTCCCGCGGGTGTGCGTAAGAGGCGACTTAGGGTATTGGGGCTTTCTATGTGTTTTCTGAGCCATGCGGTTGGGGACCCATCACCAATAACAATTAATATACAATATTTTCCCACTCAATTTCCAAATGGTCCCGAAGAATTTCAGATTCTGAAGCTCTGGCTACCCCGTTTAGGGATATATAGCCGTGAGTATATGTATGTATGTACAATGTTATGAAAACAAAAACCCCCAAAAGTTTCATTAATAAAATGTAAACATCCCTATTATTCAATTGGGGTACAATTACAATGAATCAAGAGATCCCAAAAGATGAAAGTATAAAATTATTGCGAGTGTCAAAAATTCGTTTAATGTTAAGTGAAAAATAAATTGGAAACAGAAAATCTTTATTTCGCGCCTCCATCTTCACCTCAGTCTTAATCACGGGCTACACTCCGTCCGATTTTAACTTTTATCATTTTATGACTACGCCTACTAATATTTAGAAGGGGCATAAACTGATATTGTTTAAATAAATAAATATAACCATCATTTTTATTTTTAATTTGATTTTCGTCGTTTAAATTTTAATTGATTACTCCTCCAAAATGGAAATTATATTGAACAAACTTTATTCACAGCCTGGCCTATTAGTTTAAGTTTAAGCCGTGTATACTTAGGTATATATTTTAATAAGTATGATGATTATATTTACAATTTATTTTGAGGCAAATAGTAATCACAATTATACCATTTTTCAAATCGATATCTGTTTGTAATGTTTGTTACATGGCTGTATTTTTTCTCATAATTGTTATGATTTTACTAAAACACGCCAATAATTACGACATCTGTGCTAATTGTTGTTGTGGAGCTAAACCTTAGAAAAGATTACTTGCGTGTTTGGACTAGCAGAATATATTTATATTCAAATATTTATATCCAAACTTAAGTTAGTAAATACCACCTATACTTGTTTTCATAAAGTATAGAATATATATGGTTTTCCTGAACCCTTCAATTCAACGTTTTAAAAATGGATATGCATGAATGATGCAAACTTCCTAAATGGTATGCGAAAGATGGAAGGTCTAAAGTTTCCTAAGTGTTCTACACCAGATCGTCAGATGAAATTGACTTTTTTGGAGTGCTAGCCAAAGCTCTTGGCATCACTCGAGAGCTTAATTTATGGACCCTCCACCAGATATTGAAAAAAAAGATTCTTATTTCAGCTGTTAATAAAATTCTTAGTGTTTGTTTACTTTGCAAGATTTAGACCAAATCTTTTGCGATTTTTGTCAACAAATATAAA
The DNA here is from genome assembly GCA_963576735.1 of Bedellia somnulentella. Classification (NCBI taxonomy): domain Eukaryota; kingdom Metazoa; phylum Arthropoda; class Insecta; order Lepidoptera; family Bedelliidae; genus Bedellia; species Bedellia somnulentella. Next base: position 9,749,547 of record OY755187.1, on the reverse strand, counting down.
TGTACTTTGTATATGTAGGTGTAAGTTCGACATTATGTTTTATTCAGTTATTAAAGTCGTTTATTTGAAACTGCATTTTATAGGTGATTAAATGTTATATTATTAACCATACGGTTGAACTAAGTTATTATTTGCTGAAGAAAACAGACAAATATCTAAATACAGACACATTTTCAGAGCAACTTCTCATTAGGTAATCGAAATTCAACAAATTAAACGGGAAAAAGATTTTATTTTTTGCCACTGACGAAATTAGGGTCAGTCCTCAAAATCAAATGAAGCGGGCGGGCAGCGTTGAATTAACAAGTAAACGTACGCTGCTTTGGTTTGGTTACTTTTATTGTTAAATTTTGTTGTATTTATTTGTATTGGCCTAAGAAAACAATTATTAATAAAACTATATCCATCAAATGACGAAGAATCCACTATAAAAATTAAAGTCTTAGTCTATTTCCAGATGGGCAAAATTCCTGACACTACACTACTAAGTATAAACTAAATTATTTCAACACAAATTATATAACGAAAATATAATACAAGTTCGTGCAAATATCGCGTCAGAATGGCACGGTGGCTCACAGTGTAATGAATTAGTGGACAGAATATCGATTGCGGCAACCCTAGATCAGGTATATCGGTGCGTGGCCGTGGGAACCAAGCGTGGGAACTTTGGATAGAGGGTGATGCTTTGCATGAATATTTTTTTAAAACTTCAACACATTTTCATTAGGCGTACGTTCAAGTAATCTTTTGTTTGGGTATGTTTTTATTGTCTGTTTCAAATTGTCATAGGAAGTTTCCAGGCTTTGATATGATGGGTTTATTTTGAATTGATCGCATTTAGAATAGAAGAAGTGACATTAGTTGATAAAGATGATTATTATGTGTTGCTAAAGATACATTTTCTGCTCCAAATCTAATTCATGTTAATGTGTATGTCTAAAAATATAATATGTTATTTGTTTAGTTTCAGATATACGGATGTTTTAAGTCTCGAAGTATGATATTTATATTTGCTGATAATATTTGATTTTTGATGATGATGATGATGGTAAAGCATTGCGGTTGCTAGATAAAAGAGGATACACTCTTATAACAATTCCTACGTCTATAAATTTATCAATAGGTTAGCCAAAGTTCCAGAATTAGCAATTCGTTAGTTACTTTGGAAATTTTGTGTAAAAAGATGTCACTAGTAGGAATAACTGAGGCAGTGCTATCGCAAACCAACACATCACCACAATTTAAATCAATAAAACTTTTTTTTTTTTAATAAAGTCACACAATCCCCATAAAACCGTTGACGTAACCACACATCATCCTGTACAAACGACGTCCCGCGGCGCGAGGTCAAGGCCGCCAAAGGTCTGTTCCCACTTCCCACGGGCCGGTTTCGTTCTTGTGGGAACATCCGTGGAGGTTCGCCGCGTGAACCCTGCGTAGGGGGTGTCTGTTTGTAATTGTAAGTGTTCTCTTTAATAATATATAACTTAGTACTTAAGTTTTAGTAGTAAGATAATAAATGTTGAAGATATTTCTTATATATAACAATTCTTTTTATTTTGAAATAAATATGTTTTATTTTTATCATTATCTATACATATTTTTTTATAACATCTTCAAATCTTAATACGTATGAGTGATCATGTCAACACTATGAAAAACTAAGTTTGTGTTTTGGATCGTGCTCAAAATTTTACGTGCCATTCTTTATATCAACACATGACCTGCCTATTCAGCGATGGCTCTAAATAACTTGTTTTTGTTTCAAATATGGATATGAATGGCTATGATTATTATTTGATCTCTTCCCTTACCTTTATTCGCTACTACGAACCCTCCACAAGCGAGCCTACTCGCTCTTCGCCATTTTTTTATCGAGTGAATCATGTCGAATAATACAAAATACACATATTTTGTTATTTTATTTTCAGTCAGCCTTTAATCCTTAAAATAACTAACACAAAATTTAAACCTTAGTGTAACGTTTCTTAATTCCATCATTATCATATTAATCCGCAATAAGTCTTACGTTTTAATATTTTCACCATAATCATAATTGGTACTCAAAATTATTTAACAAAAACGCGCGTCCAAATTAAAAGAACGTTACTGTTCCCACAGAAATGGTTCGCACGGTAATCGAAGGAGTGGGAAAGTTCTGTAACCGACAACTACACAGGAGGGGCGGCGCGTGCTACGAAGTATTTGTTAAATTAATATAACGTGTAATATATTTAATATGGAAATCAATGATTATTATGATATGCAGAGTCTTTACCTACATTTACTACTACGAAACCTTTCACGGGCTAGTCCAACTCGCACTTGGCCGATTCATATATATATAAGAGAATAATGACAAGTAAAAAAACAAACAAGACATTAGAATAAGTAATTAGTTAACCTCAAATTCTTAAAATAAAACCTTAGTCAAACGTACTTAAATTTCCATAATTATCATAATATCATCCTAAAATTCCTCTACAAAACTCCCATACAAATTAAAAGAACGTTATCTGTTCCCACAGAAATGGTTCGCACGGGAATCGAAGGAGTGGGAAAGTTTTGTAACAGACAACTACACAGGAGGGGTTAGATGGCGCGTGCTGCCAAGTATGCGTCGACTGATTATAACACTTAATATTATTTAATTGTGGACTTGGCTTTCAACGCAGTGGGGTGGTAATAGTATTATGATCGATGTTTTATATGGGAACTGTTTAGTATGTAAAGCGTTTGAGGGCTTATTAATTGCTGTGACTGTTTGATCAATTAGCGTGGACAATTTAAAAATACTATACGTATGTTTTTTCATTTTTTATTCATCGAAAGATTAATTAATGCAAATATTTTTACTCAGTATTTTATTTGTATACTCACTACTAAGATTGGACCTCTTTATCACAACATGAATAATAATTATAGATAAACTAATTAGTTTTACTCTTGGTGATAACAAGTTCAAAAACCGGTAGGTAGGTAACAATCTGATAAAAAAATACACAAACAATAACAATACATCTTAACTAAACCAAGAGATAAAAAATATATTTAATCTACTCTGTAACAGTCAATAATTCTTTTTCAAGTAGTAAAAAACACATTTTAACATAATTTAAATAAGCCTATGAATATTTTTTACCCAGCACTAAGCGTGTGAATGTCAGTTAGTCTCAGGTAGTAAAAGGTCTATAGTTTTTATGGTCGTCTCAAGAATAGTTCAAAAATTGGGGTCAGAATAGCAAAGATCCTGCCGTGGGATCCTAACCAGTCCCGTGGGAACTCTGTTGTGGGAAATAATGGTGAGAAAAAGAATTTATTTAATGGACAGATATTTAAGTAAAACTGATTACTTTTATTGAATACTGTATTGTTATGATGTTTTAGTACGATACTATGTAGCTAATAGAACAGTTTCTTTCCTTAAAAAAGTTTCAGGGAGGGAAGTCACCAGTTTAGGTTAGTGATAAATATTTAACTAAGTGTTCTCAGTTTAATAAATATACATAAAATAATCGGTCAAGCCGTTTCAGAAGAGTTTCTATGTTAAAACTGAGACATGAGAATTTTTCTTATAAGTAAATTTACATATTATAATAATGCTGATGCTGTTAGTTTTGCAAAAGATCAGACTTGACTTCAATTTAACTTAGAGAGCTTGAGTGGGTACAGATACAGTTTTGTGTCACAATCTTTCTTTATTATTTGTGAAAATTGGCGCAGGATATTGTGAGAAAAATTGTCTTGCTTGTCCATAATTTTATATTATTTTTTTACGAAAACATCTTTTGGTTATCTATTCTTTTCTGTATTTTGTTTTTATGAAGTCTTATACTTACGCTTTCTCAAGTTGACGAAACGAACTTTTGGCTTAATTATGCTAGGTTCATACAAAAAGCAGCAACAGATTTTATTCAGCATGCAACCAGGGAAACTACCTATGATGTGATTTTTAATTTGGTTTTTTTTTCTTAAGTATTTTGGTATTAATCGACAATACCAAATAATAGCGTATTTGCTTTTGTCGACCAACGGCTAAATATCACTCAGTAAAATAAAGTTTTTGCTACATCTATATATGTATACCTAAGAAAGGAAGAAAAATAAACTAACTTTATCCACTTCCTACACATAAATGTTACGCATTAACCCTAAAAAGCCGACGCATTTTAATGACACGCATCGGCCGGCCCTGTAAATATGAATCCGCGACACTGCGGTTCCCATTCCCACAGAAGTAGTCCGTTTCTTGTGGGAACTAGTTTGTCTTGGGAAATTATTTCATCGGGGGCTGTTATCGGCGTAAGTTCGGGGATATAGTGCATCCGCTCGGCACGTGCTCCGTGTTGCTTGCACTAGCTTAGCTACCTTGTTAGCGCGTGGGATCTGGGCGGGAATTTCTATAAAATATGCTCGTGGAAGAAATTATAAAGCGTTTAATGTTGGTTTTAGTTGCGGTAAGTGGATTATGGTTTATTTAAGAAGGTGTTAGTTATTACTGAAATACTAATTTTGATTATTTTGCATTAGTATTTTGAAAATTTGTGTTTGTGCATTGTTATTAGAAATGCTTAAATTTTATCTAAATAGTTTGTGACCGTATAATTTTTTATATCTTGACAACTTTAGTGCAGATAGTGACACATCAGAATCACAAAATAAATTATCTTAAGTTTTGAGTGTGTTCAATTTTCAAGTGAATAATAAACCTCGCTAAAAACACTGGATTCAAAATTATAAATAAGATCTTCAACAAAAAATATCATTTTAAAACAAATTAAAACGTTACAAAAACGCGTTTAATCCAAAAACCCTCTTAATTTATTCAGACTTAATGAACATGTCTGCATTCCAGGTAAAATGGATCAGTTAAAAAGTCCCACGCACCTCGACAAATTCTCAGCCGTATATATTAAAATTCCGGGTCTAAAAGAACCCTACAGTAAACATAGGGACAAGGTTGGCGCGCGCGGTAGCGTTGGGTTAACATCGCGCCAGCAAACACAGGATTTTTCACATTCATATTTTAAATGTTTCACACGCGACGGATAAGTGTTTGTTTTTCATTTGAGAGTGAAGTTGTACAGAATGGTTGGTGTTTTATCAGTATAGTTCTTTTGTTTTGTGTTGTATAAACAGTTCTTGAATATAAAACCTAAGGCATAGAAATATTACAACAGAACATTCTTAGTTATTTTGACCGTAATAAAGTCTTGTTCTCTAAAATATTTTATATTACGAAAAGCTTTTTTTAAACATTTTGTCACTCAATATATAACCAAATGAAGAAAGGAAGAGGTATCTCATCGCTTTTAATTACTGGTAAAATAAGTGGGGTGAACTATTTGAAGGTTCAACAACCTCTGTGACTGTAAATATATTCAGTTATGTGGTAAAGTTTCTATATACTCGTAATGTAGAGATAGGCTCTCTTTCAGTGTATCAGGGAATACTCTACCGAAGTAACCTTCTCAATCCTTACGGTAAAATTAATAATTAATAATAAACTATCACTGTATAAAACATCCATCTCTCACAAACAAACACACACTCAAACAAAAGTTTTTCGTTTATAAGAATAAGTGTGATGTAAATATATATATATATATATGCAAACGGAATTTGGGAAGTGTTCAGTTCCCATGTAAATTGTTTCCCAGGACCAGTCTGGGAACTGAACGCGACCGTGGCCGTGGGACAGTGGAGTTAGCGCGTGCCATGGGAATGGTACAATTTAAAAGCTTTTGGAAGAGTGTTAGCGTTTCGTGCATCTGGTGTGAGATTTTACTACTGATTTTTCTTATTTAGAATAGTTGCGTGGAGAATAAATGTAACATAACATAACATAAACGTTCACGCCGAATATCCCCGAAGGGGTTGGCAGAGGTACTAATACTTCTGAACATCACGTGACTTTGTCACCTGGTGTTCAGAGTACCCACGTTTTGCATGGACAGTGTACTCACGTGATAGGGGGCAGGCCTATCGCCGTTTTGTACGAATACACTGTCACATGACTAAGTACAACTCAGCCATGTGGGTTTCCTCACCGTTAACAACAAATAAATAAGAATAAATGTCTTACAATAAATTAAAGTTTTACAATGTTATTGTGTGTTGTTTTGTTGGTCTTATCACTAAAAGTAAGAACCATATTTAGGATGAAAAATAAAGTAAGGAAGGAACGGAATTTTTATCACTATGAAATTCTCATGTAAATGGTTTCCCTGAACCAGTCTGAGAACTGAACGCGACCGTGGCCGTGGGACAGTGGAGTTAGCGCGTGCCATGGGAATGGTACAAGTTACACGCGGGAGATTTCATGACTACTCTTTCTTGATTCATTGTTTTACAAGCTTGTATAATATTTATATGGCAAACAAATTATGAAATTAATGACATTCGTGTCCAGGTGGATATATGACTATCTTCTTAATAACAAGCCTAGTATTAAAATCAATTATTTACAAGTGATTGTCAAAAAGGAAGTCATGTATCATGTCATATGTAGATTTGTTACCGTTGAAAGAACTATACAATTTGTGGTATGATCGCAAAGTTTAAATGTGATTATTTTACTTAAATAATTTATTTTGTCTCATGATTATTGAACTCACAAGACATAGTAGGGAACTAGCATGCATCTTTGGGGAAATATAGTAGCAATAAGTCTTTCACTTGTACCATGATAAATAAAGACAGATAATACCCTAGTGTTAAAATTTTATAATAACTCAATTGCTATCATTAGAGGATGCACGGGATACTGTCTCTTTATTTGTATTATATATTTATGTAGTAACACTTATTTAAGCCATCATTAAAATCTTTACAAAAATATAAATACCGCCGTGTTATAATGGTGCAAAGTTTGACCTGATGCTGATCTGAAAGATTGTTCATGGTAAGTAGCCAAAACAATAATTTAAATAAAAGAGGTAAAGTGGCGTTTAAACTAAGACTACTCATATACGATACTTTTAGACAGGAGATATAGGACAGAATCCTGCCATGCCTGCCCCCTAGCAGGTGTACACACAGTACCCTGTCCAAGCAAAACGTGGGTTTACCAGGTGGCAATGTCACGTGATATTTAGAAGTATACGTAGCTCTGCCAACCCATTCAGTGATATACTGCGTGAACGTTTGAAATAAGTTTAAATGTAACGTACATCTTCATATGTTTTGCTTTTGTAGTAGGAAAATGGTTAATTAAGCCTACCATTATTCAGTGCAGTTTTTTCTTCGAAAAATGCAGCCACCAATCAGTAACAACCAACATTACATAACATAGTTTGTATACTAAACTTTTCTGTCAATGTACAACAAATAAAAGCCATTTATAGTTCATTAACTGAAAAAAAAAACCGCATGTCTGTCATTTATTTGTTGCGTAAACATAGCCTCCCTACTTCGTTAGGAACATAGCCTTTTTATCCACAATACCAAACTCTTTGCTCGTACTTCGCACTACTATATTTGGCTCTCAATTTGTAACCTCCGAATATATTTCACGCGTGGATTTTTCTAAAATTCCATCTCTCACTACATAAGAAATGCTACCCTACACCTTGGTCTGCAGAGCTCAGAATGCCAATACGTTTGCTGTCAGTATTTCGTCTATGTTTTATAGGTAGTAGTGAGAAATTTCATTTACGACGATTTCCCGATTTCGAGCTTGTTCCCCTGCGGGCCTGGCTGATTTATTCCTAGCAGAGAATGTTCCTTTTTTCTTTCGCTATTTCTAGTTTCAGTGGAAATGTAACAGTATAATCTTCAGTTTGCGTGTTTGAAGAAACAATGACTTGTATTAAACTGGAAAATATTCCTAGCATTCAAGTAGGTATGGTTTGGTAATAAAATATTACTTAGGAGCAGCTGAAAAGTTGAAAAAAAAACATTAATTATTTTAATAAATTTTAATAATATATGACGATTACATTATTATTATTATCTCTTCTCGGTTCGCGCGTCGAGTCTCGGTCAACACATTATCACGTAAAAAAAAATTTGACCTGTCATTTAATTGTTGTTTGGATTATTATTTAAAAATATAACTTATTGACATATAGTATGTACGTTGATATTTAAACTCATGGCCATAAGTCCCAATATGGGATATCCAGAGCCCCTGGTATGCAAAATTCTCAGCCACATTTAAAAGTTAATTAGGACTCACAGCTATAAATTCCTAGAAGGAGTAACCGCAGCTTCAGGATAAGAAATTAAAAGAAAAAGCCCTTACACCCTTAGTCACCTCTTACAAACACCCATGGCAAGAAATGGGGATAGGGCTTTTCCGAGCCAAAACTACACAGAATTTGCAAAAAGATTATAAAAATAAAATATCGTTGATGATGTGTCTCGGACCACTTGCAAAGCCTACTTTAGTCGACTCGTAAGACACCTGCAAGGAGAAATGGGTATTATTTAAGCCGGCACTACACAGGAGGCCTAGTACGACCGCTATTTTATCGTTACGATATCGGTTAGAATGAGATGACAGACGCGATATCTAGTTTAAAGGTTGCTAATTGTCTTGCGCTGAATCATCGAATACAAAGAATGTTTTATCCAACAAACTTTATCAGCGCGGATTGTGATAAAATACGATAAAAATTAAAATATCGGTATAAAAACAATTACAACCACTTAAAGCGTCTTATTCTAGTATATTTTTATCGCACGTGTAAAAGTTTGTTGTAAAGTGAAAAATGTTTTTCAAAGGTGATACGGATAATATAAGTGACATTCAGTTTAGATCTATGGAAGAGATATTATTAAAGCAAGGCTTTCGATATTGTTATGTTGTAGTGGAACCTGTGGGGGCAAAGGGTGACAATTATATCGCCGCAGTTAAGAGATTCATCGCAAAAGACAAAACGAATAAAGAATTTCACATGATTGTTAAAATCGCTCCAACACAGGAATTTTTAAGAACTTTGATGATCACACCAGTGATGTTTATGAACGAAACGTTAATGTACTCAAAGGTACTGCCTACATTTAAAGATTTGTTAAAACATAATAATAATAAAAATAAGTGCGAATTATTAAAATTTAAATATCCGGAATGCTATGGTTTTAGTGTTGAAGCGCCATATGAAATAATAGCTCTGGAAGATCTAAAACGAAGTGGTTACGAAATACGTGATAAACTTGTTTCTCTAACAGACAAAGAAATCAAACTTGTACTTGAACAATTGGCGCAGTTTCATTCCTTATCATTCGTTTTGAAAGCAAAAGATCCAAAAGCATTCGATGAATTTAAACATAAATTATTTGATATGTGGACATTGATACATAAAACAGAGGGAGGTAGAGAAAATTTGAAAAAGAAGGAAGTAGGTACCCTGTCGTTATTTGATACGGAAGAAGAGAAACAGATTAGTAAAGGTGCTATAGAAAATATGCTCGATGTTGCTGCAGAAAGACGAAATGCATCGTTGGAATCTCCTTATTCTGCCATATTGCAAGGCGACTGTTGGACAAACAATCTGATGTTTAAATTTGAGGTAAATATGATTATATTTGCGGTTTAATTTCTCTTCAAAATAGCATTTGAATTGCCATCTATTTTCGTGTTTTTATATTTAATTATCACATTAGTTGAATAAGGTATTGAAAGATCTAAGGGCAAAGTGGCAATTTAATTATCAGGATCTTCTATTTATGCCCTTGTTACTCTTCGTTTCATTTTGTAGAAACAGTAAGTAATATAAAAAAATATTTAAATACATACATATACTCACGGCCACGAATCCAAAATTACCTTCTATATTATGACTTTTGAAAAATAAAAAAAATAAAACTGAATTTCCTTAAAACTATATAAAGCACGTGAATAGTGGTTTACTAAGTGTTAATGTGAAAATATTGCCTAGGAGGTATCAGTGGACAGATGTCGTCATCGGGCTGAAAAGCTACTGGCATGTGTTGAAACAAAACACTTATGTTTCCCCAGTATGGTACTGAAACTAAGTCTCCTACTTTGAAGTAAAGCACAGGGTAAAGTTGGTAAAAGTTTGCCCCGTAGTGCCGGCATAGAATGTTACTACCCCTTTATGCCCACGAGTTTCGTAAGAGGCGACTAAGCCACCTTTGGAAGTTGAGCGAGGAAAAGATTGTAAAACAAAGGTTGTTGGTGATGGGTCCCCAACCGCATCGCCCAAAAATTACTTATAAAGCCCCAATATCCTTAGTCACCTCTTAAGAAACCCGCGGCTACTAGTACTATAATTTAATTTCATTTGAAATTTATGAATTTACTTTGTTATTTATTAGAATATAATGCTATGGATGAAAGTCTGAACTAAGCCGATACTACACAGCTAATGATATACATAACATAACATAATAACATAAACGTTCACGCCGTTTATCCCCGAAGGGGTTGGCAGAGGTACCAATACTCCTGAACTCACATGGCAAGCGCCATCTAGTTTTCCAGAGAAGGTACCCACGTTTTGCTTAGACAGTGTACTCACGTGATAGGGGGCAGGCCTATCGCCGTGTTGTACTTAGTCACATGACTAAGTACAACTCAGCCATGTGGGTTTCCTCACGATGTTTTCCCTCACCGTTAGCAACCATGATAAATTAACCAAACATATGACTTTAGAAAAGACAAATTGGTGTAGGCCCGTCCCAGGATTGGAACTCACGCCCTTCTGTTTTTAGGGCGGGTGTTCTACCCACTGGACTATCATGTCTCTAACATAAATATTAATAAGTGTAACTCTTTTTCCAGAATGATGAACCCATAGATTGCATGATGATAGATTACCAAGTGTCCCGAGTTGGATCACCAGCATTAGACATCATGTACTTAATATTCAACTGCACAGATTACGAAACCAGATCAAACCACTACCACGATTGGGTCGACTACTACCATGAGTGTCTATCAAAGTCTCTAAGTTATTTCAATATGAATGTGGATACCGTGTATCCTAGATCACAATTGGACTCTGATCTAAAGAGTAATGGAAGATATGCTTATGGCTTATGCTTGATATTAAGCGTCGTAGTTCTAAGAGAGTCACACGAGGCGATAGATGTGAAGGAATCTACAAAGGAAGAGTTAGAGGAGTTAATGAATACGGATGATGCCATTGGGTTGGAAAATTTGAAAGAGATTGGTTATTTGAGAATTAAGAAACGGGTTTGTGATTTATGTAAATCATTTAAGGAATACAATTATATTTAATTATTTCATTGTTATTATTTGTAGTGTGATGAATGTATTCCTGTACGTAAATCCTAAAAAACCAACCTTTAAAGAGAACCTTACCCATATACATTAGAATATTTTTCACCTCCTATTTTCAAAAAATGGCTGATTATTTGTTGGTTACAAATCTCTGGCTAACAATTTTAGGGTATGTGCCGTAAGTATACATAAAGAAAATTATTTTATTTATATGCCAAAACATGGATAGAATTAGCATGTCAAGATTCTCCATAAACAAAGCACATATCAAACATTTACTAGGAAGTTATAGGCAATTAAATGACAAATAAGTGCACTTTGCTAAAAGATAATGCATAATGTATTGATATTATGCATCACAACTAGACCTTATGTAAAGTATAGATATTTCTGCTCAGTATGGTTTCGATAGGTTTCGAATAATATAAGTAGTTATGCACGATGCGTATATTAGCATTATTATTATTACGTGTTATTACGTGTTATTTGCTGTGTAGTGTCGGCATAGAATAACACTACCCCATTTCTTCCGGTGGGTGTACGTAAGAGGCGACTAACGGATTTGGAGTTTTTAAGGGATTTTTGGGCGATGTGGTTGGAGACCCATCACCGAAAACCTTTATTTTACCATCTTTTCCCCACTAAAATTTCCAAACGTGGCTGAGGAATTTCCAATTCCTTAGCTCTGGCTACCCCTTCTAGGGATTTATAGCCGTGAGCATATGTATGTATGTGTGTATGTATTATTACGACAAAAATAACGGGAATAAGCAACTTATAGCGGTTTATTGTATACAAGTATAATCAGCCATCTTTACTAAGACTTATAAATATCACTCTACATTTTGTCAACAGGAAACAAAAGCCTGGATACACTACTAATACTGTCGATTTTATTAAATAACGAGCACATAATATAACATTTTAGTCATTTTTTTACAAACTTTTCCTGTTTAAAAAGACCAAGTGGAAAGTTTAATACTAAACAGAAAAATATTTTTTCTTTGTAAGTACGACTAAGTGAAATCTCTTACATCATGTTGAATTCTAAATCAATTCTAGTCACAATCAACTTTGAAGAAAAGTAACCTTCAAAATATTTGGACCCAGATTTGAAACATTGTTTGTTTAATTTACAGGGCTTCTAAGAAATTTTCTGTCAATTTTCTTTAATTGAAAGTTGTTGGCAAACGCCTATAATTAACTTAACTGCAATTTTACTGATCGAAATATTTTTATGTTTTTTGAAAAGGCAATTTGTGATTGAATTCATTGATCGACATTATTTAGTATACTCTATACTTCTATTAGAATGACACAAACTATTATATGACAGATCCACATCAATAATATGACTGTGAATCTTATCGCGATGTTTCACTGTTTGAAAGAGATATATAGAGCCAATGTGGATGGAAATGTTAGTAGAGGACGGCCTCGTAAAACGTTTCTGGACCAGATAGAAAACGTCCTTATAAAGGCGGGGGTCCGAAGTGAGAAGAATAAAAGAGCATGTATGAGAAGGATAATGAATGTAAGGGAAGCAAGAGAGGTTTGTCAAGATCGTACTAAGTGGCGATCGATAGTCTCTGCCTTCCCCAATGGGAATAATGGGCGTGAGTATAAGTAAGTAAGTTCATAGAGTAAAAGTTAGTTCACAATAATATAACATTTTTATATCTACCAGGTTTGAGAGGAAACAACATTTTATTATTTTTTGTGTGCAGCGCAGAGCACTCCTGTTTCCCTCGGATACTGCTCTCTTTCTTATATCTAAGGTTTCTTCGACTACTGCTCACTCATTATGAAATTTAGCGTGGTGATATAGCCTATGCTCCTTCTAAAGGTTGTAGCTTTCTATTGCTGAAATAAATTTAAAATTGGAAGAGTAGTTTCAGAGCCTCTTTCTTATAGACAAGACGAAAAAACACAAAAAAGCCTCTAATAAATAAAGGATATTTATTAGAAATAATCCCCACATGGGGTTTTCATGAACAAAAAACATTCTAATTAAATGATAGTTAGGCGTTCTCAACATTTGCACTCTATCTGTAAATGTAGGCAAGTGGCTTTCCGAATTTGTAAAAAATCGGAGGTAGGGAACGCTAACACTACTTAAAAAGTGCAAAAGAAACAAACGAAAGAACAATGTCGCACTAGAAGCCATTGACAATATAGCTCAATTGGTAGAGCGACGGGGGCGCATCCCCGGAGGTCGTGAGTTCGATCCCCGCTGGTGTCACAATTTTTCTTTTCTTTATTTATTAGAAATAAATACATCCCCACATGAGGTTTTCGTGAACAAAAAAAAATTTAATTAATATTTTCTCTTCATATTACGTCAAGATATAGACAACCCAGCTCGATACTACTAAAATCTCGAATTAGAAACCAAACCCCAGCTTCAGCTAACCAAGCTACCAAAATTATGTTAATTAATTTAAATCAAGTCCAAAAAAGGATACCTCAAAAAGGAAGTTTCAATCCAAACATCGACTAGTTGGATTCATTAGCAAAGTTCTGCTTTAGGTACGGTGCTAGGTTATCCGTCGTAACAGGCTGTTACGGAGTTTTTCGAACGTTGTTACACGAGTTCCTAACTGGTTTAACATTTCCTTCCAATGTTGGAATTCTGAACAAGTACACCGAATTTGATTGCGCTATTCACTTAAGTGGATTAACTATCTACTAAAAAGTAACGCTTTCGGAATTACATTAGTACAGTCTTACTTTTACTTAAGCGTAAAAACATATGTTTGTCCATAGACTAAGCAAAAATTCCGTAATGGGGAGGAGTGACATTTTGTTAATTTAAAGATTTTATGTCTCAAGAAGTCATTTGAAGATAAGTTGCTAAGATAAGTTTATTGAACTGCGGGTTTATTGAACTTTCAATACGTGAAGCAACCGAAACTGTGACTATCCAATCAATAATGAATATAATGATTTAAATGTAAATGCCTAACTTTGAATGACTGTTCACCCTTTGCTTTCTAAATGACTTAATCTTTTAGAAAGGGAATCCTTATGGTTTCCCCCCAACTGCCTGTGTGATGGTATGTAAATTTTATCACCATATTCTCATTTAGTTTTAATTAGACTTCTGGCAGTCTTATAGGACTCGAACATATTTGACTTTTCCTTTCCATGTTGCCAAACAGATTATTGAACCATCCCATTCTCACTTTTACCGGGTTACCAAAATAGACCTACACAAGCCATTTCTGTGCCACTACAAACTCACCACAATGCAAGTGAACTATTTTTGTTCAGTGAATGCCGTGTTACATAAATAGGATTGCCTTGAATGAACTTCAACAACTAGGCATTGTAAATTGGAATAGTCACGTATGAGTTATATTTAGACTTGAGCTAATCTCTGATAACAACAAGACTATTTTGAAAAGCGAAACCGCCGCCTCTGTACTTCTTTAGTAAGTAATCTGCTAAAAAACAGATAAAGAAAGTCTAAAACTCAAGTTTCGTACAATTGTTATAATCTAATTGAATGAACCTTTATAATGCAATGAAACTTTATTATTACGCCTAAGACACTGGAGAAAGCAAATACGACACAACGCGTGATTTTCATCAGCAGCTGAAACTAAGTATAACACCATCATAACACAATGTCAACTTTACTCTTTAATTTAACCATACAGATCCCCAAACTTTTCTTGCCTGACGGCTGAATTGGTACTATTGTCGCCACATTGAAATTTTAGACTGTCGTAGTCATTTAATTCTCAAGTAAATAAAACTTATAGTGTGACCTACGTATTTATTAAATTATCATTTTCTTTTTTATGGTTTTTGTAGTGGTATTTTTTTATTAAAGACCATTTTTTATATAATGTTTCTTTGCTTATTAATAAACGCTTTTCTTTCAAGTATTCAATATAAAAAATTATGAAAATTATTATTAACTTTGCCAAAATTATCATAATAAGAAAGAACTTATCTCACCAAAAACATTCTGTAAAAAAACTAGCCAAGTCTCGATAGAGCTGCTTGTTTAACTCTAATAAATGGCGAAGTAATCGGCGAACAAACATAAAAAAAAAAAAATATACCGGTCGAATTGAGAACACTCCTTTTTTTGAAGTCGGTTAAAAAGTAATGAAATCTCTAAAATAAGTGAAGCTAAGTCTAAGTTTCCTTACTACGATTTATTTATTATAATAGTTAATTTTACCTGACTTAAACAGCATAATGTCAAAAATATTAAAAAATTTGATGTTTGTGAATTGTGACTAAATTATAGTTTGATAAATGCAAGTTCATATTTAAATAATGTACTTTTAGTCCAGGGTGTAGTTTTAAACTGCTTCTAAAAGACATTTCGTGCAATTACTCTAGACTTATTGTCTAGTCGGAAATATAGAATAGAATAGAATAGAATAGAAAACTCTTTATTGTACATCAAATATGGAAAAACAATTACAAATACAAAGAATGAATTAACAAAAGTACAATTGGCGGTCTTATCACTAAAAGCGATCTCTATTTATATACTATTTACAAATTAAAAGAATCAAAAGATTATTATGTGTAACATACAACGTGCCGCGTAGTGCTGGCTTAGAATGTCACTACCCCTTTCTACCCACGGGTTCGTAAGAGGCGACTAAGTGTATGGAGCTTTTTAAGTGGTTTTAGGCGATGTTGTTGGAGACCCATCACCAACGATACTTTATTTCTACCATCTTCTATCAACTTCTAAATGTGGCTGAGTAGTTTCTAGCTCTAATGCAATCCCTTTTTGGGATTTATGGCCGTGAGTATATGTATGTATGTTTGTATATAAAAGATAATTGCCAAAAATGTGTATGTATGTAACATACAACATGCTGTCTGTCACTTAGAAACTCGCAAGTGTATAAATTAGTTAGTTGTTTGATGGAACTCGTAGACAATCTAGTAAATGTTTCCGATGTAATCAGTTTAGAAATTGTGTCGCTAGAGGAAGCTGTTCACGAACTCCCTTTAACTTAATAGAGACACATTGTGTCTAACTATTTCTTACGTTTTGCAACTTAGTTGTTCATTATAAAGACAGGTTGGTGTTGTTTTTGCGGTTATGATTGCTACGTAGGTATTGAGTCTGTTTGAATTACAATGATTTTTCATATGGTTTTGTGATGAGTTTTTCGTTTCATCCTACAAGAACTATAGTGGCAAGCGGGAACTAAGTATTAAAGATATTAATTAAGAGTTTTTCCATTCTCTTCATCATGACCATACTAGAATTTGAAAATGATTAAAACATAAAATATATTTCAATTAGTTTATTAATAGATATTAAATTTTAATAAATTACTAAACAAATCAATAAACGAGTGGCCCCAAGCCATTGCAACCACATCCACAGCCTCCGTAAACCGAAGAAACTTGAAGACCTGGCAAGTTAACAGGGTAACTTGGCACACTGACTGGGTAACTTGGCAACAATGGCACATTAGGTATTCCAACTGGGCAGGCAGGCACTGGCACACTTGGCAAACCTACTGAGCAGCTAGGCACATTTGATAAGTAAGAATATGGGTTCAAAGCGTCAGATATCAAGGAGCTGACGGTCAGAAGTGATAGGGTGTCAGCTAGACTACTGGCTGCAGAAGGTTGAGCGTATAAAGGTGAGGGCAGAGCCTGGATTGGAGCCAACTGGGTGTATGGAGTGATGACTTGTGGGGTTGGCACAATAGTGGAGCCACAACCGCATGATGGGATAATAGCAGCTGATTGAATCTGTAAAGATATTGGATTAGTTTTAGTTTTCGTAATTATCTAAAAAGAAATGCCTCTGACGCGGAGAAACGTGGGTTTGAGTCGTGAGTCAGGCCTATGTCAATATATATTTTCCAAAGAAATACGTATTGTATATTTATCGAGGATTTTAACTGTGCGGGGCATGATATTTAATAATCAGTATGTGTCTTTTTTAGTAATATTGTAGTCATACAAAGCTGCGATAGAGATATTAGGGTTGCCCCTTATCATGAGAATACACTATACGGGAAAAGGGGGTTCACTGAATACGGTGGAAAAAGTCGCGTGATTTTAAGAACTTTTTTATGCACTGCCACCTTTCGAAGAAGCAACACGTTTGGTTAATTATAAATATAACTATAATTTTATTATATTATAACTAACTGACCCGGCGAACGTTGTATTGCCATATAAATTACATCTCGGGAATTTCTAGTCTAAAAAATAAAATGTTAGGGGTTGCAACACTCATCACTTAGTAGTGTAATAGTTATAAACCTATTCTCAGACCTACCCAATGCGTATGAACAATTTCATTAAAATCGTTTCAGCCGTTTCGGAGGAGTATTGTGACGTACACTGTGACATGTGAATTTTACATATTGGATATAACCACAGATAATACAATACTATACTTACTATACAATTTCATAAAAACAAAAATACAGTTTTTTTATATTTTGCTTATATTTGTAATAATTTATGCTTTATGGTATTAAGTGACAAAATAAATTCCCATGTTATATTTATCTAACTGTCTTTTGGCTTTTTAAACGATAATTAGCCACTTTAAGTTTATATTTTAAAAGTCGACTATATCTCAACTCCATCTATTGAGCGTAGAGGTAACTAAAAACATTTTGTATGAGATATTGAGATGGTATACCATGATATAACTTACCCCCAAAACAAGACCAGCGATAACCAATAATTGAGCAATCATTTCGGAAATGTTTTCGTTTGTACGTTTCGATTCGAATGTATCGGTTATGAAAAGCATCGGCTTTTTATAATTACAATTAGTCAATTATTCCATATCTTTTTCGTAATACTTTGTTAAGTAATTGTGTTATTAGATTTATCTATTGCTTAAATATAGGAAATCCTCAAGCAAAGCAGTCTTGCGCTACAGTCCTGGGTCTATCTTTTCTTCTGAATTTAAAGATTAATGATTATTGTAGTATTTTACAAACACTGTAAGTATAACATAACATAACATAACATAAACGTTCACGCCGAATATCCCCGAAGGGGTTGGCAGAGGTACTAATACTTCTGAACATCACGTGACTTTGTCACCTGCTGTTCAGAGTACCCACGTTTTGCATGGACAGTGTACTCACGTGATAGGGGGCAGGCCTATCGCCGTTTTGTACGAATACACTGTCACATGACTAAGTACAACTCAGCCATGTGGGATTCCTCACGATGTTTTCCTCACTGTAAGTATGTACTCATATATACTACGTATTTTAGTGTTTTACTTTAAAAAATTGAGTAATGATATTAATAATAGAAAAGTTAAATTGTTCGAATTAGTGACGTGGTTTATTAGTTTTATTAACAAATCACAAATTATTACCTAAAAAACAAACAGATAATTACAATAATTATAATTATGTTAGTGTAGAGTTCGTATGGTGTATTATGATTTATCTAAATGGTAAATAGAATTGATAAATGAATGGATTTCCACTCAAAAATCAGTTTTATGGCCTATTGCCATTGAAATTTAGGACATGCCAAGTTTTATGACAGATAGAATCCGTGCGAAATTGGGGAGCGTCAGAAATTGACCATAATATAATACACTTAGAGAGGCACCTAAAGTAAGTAACTGGCCGTACCAGAAAACCAGCTCCCCAGCAGTGAGGTGTTTTGCCTTTTTGTTGCCATTTGTTTATTCATTTGCCGTGTAGTGCCGGCTTAGAATGCCGCTACCCCTTTTCTATCCACAGGTGTCGTAAGAGGCGCCTAAGGGTATTGGGGCTTTTTATTGGATTTATGAGCGATGCGGTTGGAGACACATTACCGAAAACCTTTATTTTTACCATCTTTTCCCCACTCATTTTCCAAAAGTGGCTGAGGAATTTATAATTCCTTAGCTCTGGCTACCCCTTCTAGGGTAATATAGCCGTGAGTATATGTATATATGTTGTTTATTCATTTAAGTTGTATTATTTTGAGATGTTTTTTGTTTAGTTTCAAATAAATATCTTTTATAATTTACATGAATATAGAACTAAATTAATTTGGTTATTACCTAATTCAAACGCCATCGCTGTGTAGTGCCGGATAGAATAGCACTACCCCATTTCTTCCGGTGGGTGAACGTAAAAGGCAACTAACGGTATTGGGGCTTTTAAGGGATTTTTGGGCGATGCGGTTGGAGACCCATCACCAAAAACCTTTATTTTACCATCTTTTCCCCACGCAATTTCCAAAAGTGGCTGAGGAATTTCTAATTTCCTAGCTCTGGCTATCCCTTTATGGGATTTATACCCGTGAGTATATGTAGTATATATGTCAAACGGCATCAGCGTAAAAGCATGATAGCATCAACAAACTTATGAAATTCATTAGTGTTGTATAAATAATCAACTATTGTAATTGAAATCGCCAACTTGCTTATCTTTCACGTTTCATTTTCATTCATTAATGGTCTCATACGTGATCGTCCACTACTGAGTTCCGTCTTTTTAATATTTTTATCAGTGTTGAAAACTGAAGGCCTCTACTGCAAACTAAAAATAAAAAGCCTTCTTATCCGTTTCCAATCCAATCGTATATTATTCTTTTTCCTAATCACATTTTCTTTCGTATGACACTTCTTGTTCTATTTACAATTAATCAAAAATATAAAAGTCAAACATATTTCATAAAGAACGATATCAACGAAAATAGGTAAAGGTAAAATAATAAGGTTTTTAACATCCTCCCGGCCAAAATATATCAAAACACCTAAATAAACATATTACATTCTAGAAAATTTTGCTAAAGCAAAACAAAATAGTCAAATATGATAAGTTTTTCATGTAAAATAAATCCGACGTATGAAAAACAAGATAACTTAGTAAATCATTAATTATTCACATTTTCAATAAACAATAATTATGAAACATGCCGCTTAAGTATACCACCAACCGTACGAACGTCTACAATTCTAACTAGATCCTCAGGACCTGGATATATTTTTTTGATTACTCCCTTTGGCCAAACATTACGCGGTAGAGATGGATCCACAACTATAACCAATGCTCCTACTGTAATATGAGCCCAATTGACCTGTCCGGAGCGTTTTAATACAGTCGGTAAGTATTCGCGTACCCATCGACGCCAAAAATTATCCGCGAGTCGCTGCGCATTCCTCCAACACTTTTGAGAGATGCCGTCGCAGTAACCCAACCACGGCACATCAGAAGGTCCCCCTAACAAAAAATGATTAGGAGTCAAAGCTTCCGGGTCCGCTGCATCAACTGAAACATGAGTGAGAGGACGAGAATTGAGTATATTTTTGATCTCAAACGAACGATTTCCTCCGAAAAACTTTCCTGTTGGCTTTTTCTAATCCACAACTGTTCTGCTTTCTGAAGGAGTTCTACAAACGGTCTTGATCGTTTTCGAAGACATTCTACAAACCACAAAACTCGAGCAGTTGTACGTACAAGTCTTAGCCATTTCGAAAACCGTCTTATATCTGGTAGCGCTTTATCTATTTGAGTATCATCTCCGATTACTAACACTGTTCCATCTTGTAAATCTAATAAAGGCGGAGCTATCTTTGGCCATTCATCTCTTGATGATTTTAAAAAAGTAGGGCAATTAATCCTTAATGACTCTTCACTGGGCTTCCTTGTAGATCTAGTGGCTTCATCTGCTACATTGAATTTGCCTGGAAGCCATCTCCATTCACTAGATTTAGTCAAATCTAAAATTTCATCTATTCTATTTGAAATAAAAGTTTTCTTTTGCTGAACTCTCTGCTGTATCCAGTGCCACACCACTTGCGAGTCTGTCCAGAAAGTACGTGATGTAATTTTTAAATCAAGTTCCTTGATAACAGTTGCATCAAGGCGCGCACCTAAAACCGCAGCTTGTAGTTCGAGTTTCGGTATAGTGCATGACTTTAAGGGGGCTACCCTGGATTTAGCCGCTACAAAGGCAACACGGCTAGATTCATCTCGTATGTAAGCAACACAGGCATATGCTTGTTCAGATGCGTCGACAAAAATGTGTAATTCTAACTGATCTTTCATAGATAATCCATAACATCGCGGTACAGTAAAATGTTGACATGTTTTTAAATCAATTAACCACTGGAACCAAACCTTTGCAATTTTTTTGCTAATCTGTTCATCCCATTGCAACCCACATCGCCACATATCTTGTAACAACAATTTAGCTCTTATCATAAGAGGACTCAAAAATCCCAAGGGGTCAAATACAGACATAACAACACTTAAAGCTTCACGTTTTGTAGGGCATCTTTTGCCGTTTGCCACGTCTTCTTTTACTTTCTTCAAACTGACATCGAAACCTAAAACATCACTACGTGGTTTCCACGTCATACCTAATGTTCGGTGTAGTTTATTAGATTCTAAAAGCTTGACTGACTCAGATTGAACACTTTCAGGTAAACACGATGGTTCATTAGAAACAAACCCTCTAATCTCAAACCCTCCAGATGCGTGAATTTTGGTCACATCTGCAATCAGCTGTTTCATTTCTTCCACAGTATCGACGCTATCTGCATAGTCATCCACATAATGACGTCGTTTAATTGCCATGACAGCTCTAGGGTGTGTAGTCGAGAATTCATCAGCATTTTTTCTTAAAATGTATGTTGCGGTGCATGGTGATGATTTTGCACCAAAAATCATTGATGTCGCCACAAAAACAACTGTGCTAACTGATCTTTATCAATAATTTTTACTCTCATAAACATCTCTTTTATGTCTCCAATAACAGCTATCTTCCTCTCACGAAACCGAAACAACACGCCAATTAGTGAATTTAGTAAATCAGGTCCCGTTAAAAGTTCTGTATTAAGCGAAACTCCTTTAACTTCTGCTTTAGCATCATGTACTAGTCGTAATTTACCTGGTTTGTTCGGGTTTCGAACCCCAAAATGAGGTAGATACCATATTCGATCTTTAATACTCAAGGACTCTTCACATAATTCTGCATACTCACTCTCGAGCATATTATGTATTTGTCTTGTATAGTCAGATGCGAAGTTATAGTCAGTATTCATCATCTTTTCAATAATTTTAAAACGTTGCATTGCAATATTTTTACTGTCGGGAAAATGAACGCTATCAGAACGCCACAGTAATCCGACTTCCCATTTTCCATTAACTTTTCGCGATGTCTTGTCTAAAATGTTAAGTGCTCTATGGTCGTCATGTGACAGCTTGTCTTCATTTTTCGTTTTGATCCCAATACTGTCTATATGAAAATATTCTTTAACAATTTCATGTAATTCTGCATCCGTTTTATGTGATTCTGAATGAACATGATAGGTAAACTCAGTTTCATTAAGTTGTGATGTGATTGATGAAACAAATCCGTGTATTACCCACCCTAATTCTGTAAGCGATGCAACTGGCTCATTCATTCGTCCCTGTCTTACTTCCCTGCTAACAATCAAATGCCAATAGTCCTGGCCAATGAGAAGTGTTGGTCGTCCATCATACGATTTAATGGGAATATCTTGTAAATGAGTATATTTGTACAAAACATTCTTATCAATTCCTTGTGTGGGCAAAATTAATTCATCAACGGTGCGGACTCTATTGAGGATGTGTTTACCACATGACGTACGTAATGTCAAAGAAACGAGATAACCCTTTTGCTTTTGCATGCCGCCTACCGCGCCCTGTAAGTTATAATCGACACAAGAACCCTCCGCGCCTATATGTTTTGCAACTCTACTATCAATTAAAGTTACCGTAGAACCCTCATCTAGCAATGCCAAAGTTTCATAAGATCCTAACGGGCCTTCTACGTTGACAGGTAGTACTTTCAAAAACACCTTACCTTTATCATCCATGTTGGTCCACACATTCGCGGTAATCTCTGAAATATTCGACGGTGTGATGTCTTTATTACTTGTGTCTGGCTGCAACTTAATCATCTGCGGCTTAGTTGATGCTTTAGCAGATCTCCAATTTGTCCAATCATCCCTATGTAACATTGTATGATGACCACGATTACACGTCTTACATCTATTTTGTGACTTACATTTTTCGCGTCGATGATCTGGGCTAAAACATTTAAAACATAATTTCGTATTACAAACCCATTGCCATTTGTCGTTTAATTCAAGAGCTAAAAATGCAGAACATTTTTCAAACGAATGGTTTCCATGACAATAGACACATTTGTTTACATTCAAACTGTCATTTTTAACCATGACATTGATAGCTGATGACGTTTCACCAACCCTATTAACTGTCATAAGAACTGGCTTTAAAGAGCTAGAAGATCTAAATAATCGCTGTGGAAGTTCTACTACACCCGCCTTACATAATCGTTCAGACTCGTGCATCAAAAATTCCGATAATGCAGATAATCGCGGTTGGTGGCTACTTAAGTTGCTATAATAATCTGTCCATCTATAAACCAAACTTTCAGTTAATTTATTTACGACTTCAGATACTAACTCAGGATTGTATAAATAATCAAAACATTATGTAGCCTTGATTGCGGCTACACAGTTTGCTACTTTCGTCGCGAGTGTTATTAAATCTGACCTAGTACCTGTCAATTTTGCTACCTTTTTCATCTGAGATATAACCATGTGCAACACTAATTCTGGTCTTCCAAATCGCATCTCCAGGGTTTTTATGATTTCTTCGGCTGATGTTACCGTAATCAGTCGTGCGGCAACTGCTTCCCATGCGTCACCCTTGAGACATCTTTGTAAACGAGCCAGATTCTCCTCGTCCACTTTGTTGAAAACTGAAGGCCTCTACTGCAAACTAAAAATAAAAAGCCTTCTTATCCGTTTCCAATCCAATCGTATATTATTCTTTTTCCTAATCACATTTTCTTTCGTATGACACTTCTTGTTCTATTTACAATTAATCAAAAATATAAAAGTCAAACATATTTCATAAAGAACGATATCAACGAAAATAGGTAAAGGTAAAATAATAAGGTTTTTAACAATCAGGTTTTGAAACGAAGTAGAAATTTGTGTAAATATTTACGTCATTTCACCAAATCGGTATGAATTGAAAACATTAGCACTTTTTTATGTGTTTGTATAATATAATAATAAAATCTTTATTTTCCAAACTCAGTTTTCAGTACAGTGAAGATATTACATAAACACATTTTGTTTTACATGATATGAGTACCTGTGGCCCCACACTAGGCAAGCCTGTATCGTGGGTACCGATTAATGATACGCTATGTGGTTCATATATATATATATATTCATTTATAGGTCTTCAAAATTAAATTTCATACAAACATAAAAGTGACCTATTTATTTGATAATTTGGTAACATGCATGGTATGTAAGAACTCTTCTTCTCATTCATAATGTACGCATATAATGCAATATAAGAATATCAAGACTCCAAGACTCAAACGTTCACGCCATATATTCAAGAAGGGGTTGGCAGAGTTACTAATACTTCTGAACATCACGTGACATCGGCACCTGGTGTTCAGAGTACCCATGTTTTACTTCGCTTAGGGGGCAGGCCTATCGCCGCGCCGCCGTTTGGTACGAAATCACTGTCACATGACTAAGTATATCATAGCCATGTGGGTTTCCTCACGATGTTTGATTTCCCAAATTGTTAACAACCATGACAAACTAAGCATACATATGACTTTAGGAAAAAGAAGTTCAGGCCTGGTATTTGAACTCACGCCTGTCTGTATAGACGGGAAGTCGCTTTGGGATATCACGGCTGTAATATAAGTATCATATAGGAAAATAACTTTATGATAAAAGATTTCAATTATAAAAAACCCTATTTTAATGGTACTTTCCAATATTATTATAATATATATATATATAATATTATAAATCGGAAAGTGAGTTTGTTTGTTTGTTTATTTGTGCTTCTTTCACGCCGCAACTACCGAACCGATTGCTTTGAAATTTTGCAGACATATAGTTAGAAGTCCAAATTAATTTATAGAGTACTTTTATACCGGAATCACTAATGGGTTTTAGCAGCGAAATCTTCAACCTTATAAAAGAGCGCGGCGTTGTTTGCATGTTTACCAATAGATGGCGCTGTCGGTACTTTCTACATCGCGGTATGATTTCTTCTTTATTGGAGTATATAAACCCAAAATATATTATATTACATCAACTTTAAAAAATAAATCATTGTTACCGTTTACAGCGAAGTAATATGAAATTATATTAATAGGTCATCGTTACTTAGTTGTCGTCGTCATAGTCATAGTAAAATAGTAATGAGAAGTATTAAAATTTATACTGCAATATAATATAACCGAATTCCACGCGGGTGAAGTTTCGGGCGGAAAAAATAAATATAGCGTAATAAAAACATGCCACCGCCGGTATCGTCCCCGTGGCGTAGCGGTACAACTAACTACTATGAATATTTTATTAGAACTATTATTAATCAATCGTTCCGGGTTCGTATCTCAGGTGATTCAAGCTTTTTGTATTATTATTTTTGTTTTGTTAGTTTTGAATAGCAGTATATATAATAATAGCAAGCACTAACCCTTCACTTCAGCGATTATTTTGGATGGAGATCCACCACTAACCATCCCCATATTCCCGAGCAATCGCTGCAAGCTCTCCCACTATCATCAACGGTCAGTGTAAGAGGCAGCACCGTGCCGCCGCCGAAGCGCCAAACTACTATTCGTATTTGTACTTACTAAGATATTCTCATTTTGAACATAGAAACTTAGTACAAAATGGTTTGGTTCATGATTCTTATGAAAAATTAAAAAGGTTTTTTTTGGAACTCAACCCCTATGGGGTTGATATAGCAAATGAAAGTTAATATAGAGATTTATGTCATTTTAGTATCTAGAAACATAAAACTTGGTGCGATTGAATTTATGATATTCATCTATCAATCAATTATCTAAATTCTATAAAAGGGTAGCCATAGCTTCAGAGATAGTAATTCTTCATCCACTTTTGGAAATAGATTAGGGAAAAGGTAGTTAAATAAAGATTTTAGTGATGGCTCACCAACTTCATCGCCCAACAGTCACTTAAAAAGGTTCAATGTCCTTTATATCCTTTACAACGCCCGCGGGAATATAAATGTATATATAAAATAGAAGTTAAGATAGTGTTTTGGTATTTTGAATGTAAACCGGATGCAAAAAATGAAGTCCACGCGGACGAAGTCGCGGGCAAAAAGCTAGTATTATATATTGGAAAGTACCATTGATGAATAGAAGGTGTTAAAAACACTCTCAATCTACAAATAACTTACTTACCATAATAAGTAAGTTAAGTTATTTAGAAACAAAACAAATATTTACATAATCTTCCATTGAGATTACGTAGATCTCAACTTTAACTTTATATTTGTCTAAGTGAACATTTTCAGACTATCGCATTAACATATTATTTGAGTATTAGCGTATGAAAGCGAATAATCGTATATCTAACTGGAAACGTTTCAAAAGTAAAATAATAATCATTATAACTCTACTAGCTGTAACCCGTGGGTGTTCGTAAGAGGCGGCTAAGGGTATTGTCCTTTTTAAGTGATTTAGTCTGGCTGAGGAATCCAAAGGTTATAGCCGTGAGTATATGTAGGTTATGATCCCTAATAAACCATAAATTTTATCCAGGCTAAACATAATCGGATTTATAATCCTTGTATTTTTGACCTGTTTCCCAAATTTTACCTAAATTGGTTCAGTAACATAGGCTTGATTGGGTAAATACAGAGTTACTTTTGCTCTATTAATCCCAAAAAAAGTAGTCAAAGCTTCAAACATTTAAATTCGTTATACGGTTTTGGGACTTGAGCGGGGAAAAAAGTGTAAAGTCAAATAATGGTTGGTGATGAGATGAGATAGATTGAGACCAGACACATCGTTCACCAATCACACAAAGCCTCTATACCTAAAGTCACCTTTTACGACACCCACGATAAGAAATAGATTAGGGCTATTCTACGGCCCCCTGATTACGTATCTTTACATATCTTTGTGTCGCAAGTTGCACGATTGTCGCTGTCAATGTCATAAATTTGTATGCGATTTGACACTTTTGACAGCGACAATATTGCAACTTGCGACTCGATCGCGGTCGCTAAAGATACATAATCAGGGGGCACTACACAGCTTTACCGAGTTACTTTCCCGTTAACATAATACTGAAACCCACATGACTGACTTGTCCTTAGTCATATGACAGTGTATTCGTACAAAATGGCGATAGACGTACCCCTATCTCGTGAGTACATTGTCCAAGCAAAACGTGTGGATACTCTGAAAACCAGATGACCATGTCACGTGATGTACAGTATTAGTACCTCTGCCAACCCCTTCGGGGATATATGGCTTGAACGTTGGAGTTTAAATTTGATAATACTAGTAGGGCTAAATTTCCAGATATATTCATCGATAGCATCGGATTTGGCGAAACGCTGACTGTTCGGAACTCACATCTCGGACGGTGTTTCGCCGAGCATGAATATCGGGTGTGATCGGGCGATCTTTTCAACGGAGCCACTCTTCTGGAAAAAGTCCTACTTTGTATTTTTGTCATATATTTACAATGGGGCTGGCTGAGTGCGCTAACATTGGAGTTTTGTTGAATTGTTTGGGACAGCCGTGGCTGAGTGGATTGGTGATTAGCTTCTCGGTCCGAGGGATGCAGGTTCGATCCCCGCATAAATGATTGTTTCTTAGTATTGGGTGTTATTTATTTGGTGTCCCATAATACAAGTTTGGGGCTAACTTGATCTATGTATAATATGTCCGTTATTATTATTAAGTGAATATTTAGATGGTGTGGATAGTAAGCATATTTTAAGGGGAGTCTGATTGGAGTTTTTTAGCATTCAAAAGTCTTTAAGACTGATTGAAATTTTTATCAAATAAAGTATAATGCTATTCAATTTACTGCATCAATGGTTTAGCTGTAGAGCGTTTGGTTAATACTGTGGTTTGGGTTTGATTTCCGGCCAATTAACCAATATAAGTCTGTATTTAATATCTATTTAATGCCGTTATGTAGGATATTTCCGGCTTTGTTAACCTGATTATCCAAAAATTAAGATGATTCCGGGCTTCGGAACATTAAGTCATCGGTCCAAGCTGCTACCACGGTAGTAGTCGTAAGTCTGTCAACCCACAATTGGCCAGCGTGGAAGACTATGAGCAATATTCCCTTATCATGGCAGAATCAAGCGTCTTGGTGGCGACTTATATGCGAGTAGAGAAAAATAACTAAAATCAGGTATAAAGCAAGATTTCTGCAAATCTATACTTATTATAAAGAGAAAACCACCACTCAAACATTTGTTCAAAGGCGCAAACGATTCCCAAAATTATCTTACAATGAATGAGAGAGCTTAAGTCTACAGAAAGATTAGGGTATATATTGTAATGCAAAATACCACAGGTGTGAGCAGTGATGATATTACACTACCCGTGACCAAGGCTGATTACTAATGAGTCATAAACATACATTCATTTTTTATTTTTTTTAAATTATTTATTCATTATAAAGAAAAAATACATTATACAATGATTATATCGTGGTCACTTAATCCTCTTCTAAGGTTTAATTGTGACCACCGTCCCCCACTCTTACATTGTAAATCACAGTTGATTGTACTGCGTCTTAGTGGCGTTCTCTATTTAAGAAATATGAATTATGATGGTGTAAAAAGTCGCTCCAAATGGTTCGTGTAATATACACATACGGTGCGCGCTCGCCGCCTTGGCTTGGCTTGACGCGCTGCCGTGCGTCTTGATATAAATATAATTTACTTATTTTATATACAATGCTGACTGACCATCGTAACATGGCCCAATTTCACACGCCGCGGATGATACCCGCGTGACAGATGAGGCAAGAATTCTAAAAGAGTTCATGGCTCATCTGCCCCACCGCACCGCCACCCTACGCCACCTGTGAAATTGGCCCTGTTTTACATTGTTGTTGGAAATATCTTTTTAATATGGTTTTACATTTGTGGTTGTCCACGCGCTAGGCATGGCAATGATTGCTATTTTTAATTCATAATCATTTGGTGCTATTGTTAAATTATAACATATGATTTTTACTGCTATTTTTCATAGTTCATGATTTTTAACAATTATGATATTTCATACTTTTTGCTACATGCAATATGCATATGATTTTACATTATAATTTATGATAAGGATAAGGTTGCAGTTCAAATAGAGGTCGTGATTTTTGTAGTTACGTTTAAGCAAACATATTTTAAATAATTAATTATTTTTTATATAGATTTGACATTGCCATTGATATAAGATTGATGGATGTAAACAAAGCTAGAGAGGTTTGTCAGGATCGTGCGAAGTGGCGATCAATAGTCTCTGCCTACCCCAAGGGGAACTAATGGCGTGAGTGAACTGTGATATTGCCATTTATATAAGTTTTATTTTTGTTGTAGTTGGTTGTAGAAATAAAAGAATAGTAAGTGGATGATATTTCTGTTGGTTCAACAGAACATGTGCCTTTTCAAAAGCTAGAAATTAAATAACGAATATATACTTATCTCTATTTCAATAAGGCATATGTATTATAATATAACAATACACTTATTGATTGTATTATTTTCTTGGTATTTTCTAACTATGTTGAAAAGTCCTTCTATTATTAAGTAAGTAGTAGAGGTGATTGTTATTTAAAATTTCGTTTCGCTATCACAACAGCTGACTTACTAACTGATTTCATTTCATTCAAAGCAAAATAGCCGAAATTCGGAAACAAAAGTCATATGATTTTCAAATAGCAATAGTTCTTATCTGTTATTTTTTACTTCAAAGTAATTTAAGCCTTATACCCTTA
Source organism: Bedellia somnulentella (assembly GCA_963576735.1). Taxonomy (NCBI): domain Eukaryota; kingdom Metazoa; phylum Arthropoda; class Insecta; order Lepidoptera; family Bedelliidae; genus Bedellia; species Bedellia somnulentella. The sequence continues at coordinate 9,719,545 of OY755187.1, read as the reverse complement.
GCTTGCAGGTTATACCAAAACTAAAGTAAAGTTTTATACTTTGCTCTCTCTAACTCAATATTTCTTATTCGCTTACACTTTCAAAGATAACCCACACCGCCCACAAGTTACTCGCTTTGCTTTTCTTATGATTTCATTCAATATCATGATTTAGATGTGGTGCGACCAGGAATGATTAGTAGCAACCTTTCTAAAAGCTATTATCATATGACAAATGATTATTAAAATCATATGATTAATCATATGCTATTTGTGAATTGTTCCATGCCTACCACGCGCAGTGAATCAATGACCTCGCTCGGTAGTTCATTGAGTACCTGCGGTAATATGCATTCTATTGTTCGCCTGCCGTAGTCATTGTTACATCTAGGCACAACAAATGTAGTTATATAAGATAGCGAGCGTAATGAGATCGGTCGCGTACGGCGTTTTAAATTAATTATATTCTCATTTTCTTCACACATAATTAGGAACTTTGTTTTATTAAAGACATTGACAATTTTGCAGTATTCAAATATTGATTTGTTATCGTCTTTGTATTTAATTTTTATCTTTGATGGAACAATCTTTTTTAAAATGCTTAGTTGTAGTTTGTATATGTTATCTATGTTTGTTCTGTATGTCTTACCGTAGCTACTTAGCCCATAACTTAGTACAGAACAGAGTCGGCCAACGATAAATATAGCAATCTTAATATGTTATATGGAAGTTTATATTTTAAGATAACTAATTTTCCCATAATAGCCCTTAACTGGTTACATATGAGTTCGATGTGTGACATATACTCACGGCTATAAATCCCTAGAAGAGGTAGCCAGAGCTAAGGAATTAGAAATTCCTCAGCCTCTTTCGGAAAGTTGAGTGGGGAAAAGATGGTAAAATAAAGGTTTTTGGTGATGAGTACACTGTCCATGCAAAATGTGGGTACTCTGAACAGCAGGTGACAAAAATAAATAAAAACCTACACTACATATAAAAAGGGAATGAAAAAAAATACAGTACAATAAAAACAAGATAAAAATGCATACGTACATATACTGACGCCATCATTTCCCATTGGGGTAGGCAGAGACTACCGATCGCCACATTGTACGGTCCTGACAAAGCTCTCTAGCTTCGTTTACATCCATCAATATTTTCATACATGCTCTTTTATTCTTCATACTTATCAGGCCACGAAAGAGTTATAAGTTTCACCTCACCACACTGTTTTGATTGACTTCGTTACAACCAAAATAATTGGCAACCGTGATAGCTCAGTGACAGAACAACGCTTAACTTGCAGACGATGAGAGTTTAAATCCCGGGTCGGGCCTACACCAACTTGTCTTTTGTAAAGTCATATATGTGGTTAATTTATCAAGTTTTCCATGTAGTGTCGGCTTAGAATAACACTACCCCATTTCTACCCGAGGGTGATCGTAAGAGGCGACTAAGGGTATAGAGGCTTCTTAAGTGATTTTTGGGCGATGTGGTTGGAGACCCGTCACCAATAACATTTATTTATTATCACCATCTTTTCCCCAATCAACTTCCAAAAGTGGCTGAGGAATTTCTCATTCCAAAGCTCTGGCTACCCCCACACGGCTGAGTTGTACTTAGTCATGTGACAGTGTATTCGTACAAAACGGCGATAGGCCTGCCCCCTATCACGTGAGTACACTGTCGAAGCAAAACGTGTGTACTCTGAACACCAGGTGACAAAGTCACGTGATGTTGAGAAGTATTAGTTCCCCTACCAACCCCTTTGGGGATATATAGCGTGAACGTTTGAGTTTTCAGAATATTCTAGTTCCTACACATAACACTGACTACAATAACAGCCATGAAACAATAATCTTGACGAACCAACACAGTATAATCCTCTGAGAAATTACTATCCAGGACTAATGGAGCTAGAAGCAGGCATCTCAATATTACATTACATATACCAGGTATTAAAATGTATGTGATTCAGCTTTATATCAAAGAATGCAGTAAATATTTAACTACCTTGATAGCCCAGTGGAGTCACCGCCGCTTCTTATGCAGGAAACATGAGTTAGAATCCAGAGTTGGGCCTATACTTCATAAATGCCTTCACAATATGTCTTTATTTATGTCATATCATCATTTGACAGTTTGTAGAAAGATCAGGCCTATCGCATCAACTATTGCAAGGTGCATTTATATAAGAAGTAGTAATACATTATTTATTTAATTTAAACGCAAAATTTTAAAATTATATAATATACTAACGACTTGAAAGCTATAAAAGGGGTAGCCAGAGATTCAGAATAAATATTCCTCAGCCACTTTTGGAAGTTGAGAAAATTTTATGACACATCTGTTGTGACTAATAAATAAAGAATAAATAAAGGAAAGAAAAATTTCGACACAGGCGGGATTCGAACCCGCGTCCTCGGGTATACGCCCCCGTCGCTCTTGCCAATTGAGCTACCGTGCGACGGGGGCGTATACCCGAGGTCGCGGGTTCGAATCCCGCCTGTGTCGAAATTTTTCTTTCCTTTATTTATTTTTTATTTATTAGTAATAATCCTCACATGAGGTTTTCATGAACAAAAAGATTTAAATTACATCTGTTGTGAGTTTCATGAAGTGTCACGACATATTTCATGTTACGAAAGAAATCAAACCTTTTTGATGTTTTGTAAGGCAGAGCAATGCATGCTATGTTATGCTATCTAGCCACATTTAACGTTATGCAACTTCTATATCAAACTTAAAAAAATAAATGTGTTTGACTAGTCGTATCCATTCGAATTTCGAATGCCTCTGTGAAAGGAAGCAAGTTTGAGCGGCAATCGAGTTCACTTCCGGCTCTAACTGATCCTGCGGCCCCATATCCGGTGTGGCGGAAACTAATATTTTCATATATTTCTAGAAATTTGCAGTTTTATTCGAATAAGTAAGCCACTATTGTGAACAAATGTAAACATTTCAGAATGTATTTTATGTTATAACGGTAAGGTTTCGATACATCTACTTGAACTAAAATTCTGGATATGGGAGGTGAATTTTTAATATTTATGAAATACTATTTTCAATTTGAAGAAATCAGAGTTATGCACAAACCGCTTTCTCGATCTAAGTTTTATAATCCTATTTAGATGTAATTGAGGTAAAAAGGCTTCTCAATTACAGAATGTATATGAATGAAATGTAGCAGAATGCTAGATAATGACTCAAATTATAACATAAGATACTTTTTATCCCTGAAAAATTTGACCAATAAAATATTCACGCCTGATTAAACTCAGAGTAGGTACCGGAAAATTACGGCTAAAGTTAGGCATAAGCAAATTTACAGTACCAAAACTGTCGGGTCAGCTAGTAAATAAATATAATAATAAATATATTCGGACATATTATACCTAGATCAAGTTAGCCCCAAACTAAGTAGAAAGTTAGAACTAAGTCGAAAAACGTTAGGTAGTGCCCTCGAGTTTCGGTTGGCTTTTCTTGGCTCGTGAAAGAAAGTCGTGTTAGTTACACTGTTTATAACTCACGAACGACTGAACCGATTAAGCTGAAATTTTATGGGGAGGTAACTTAGAACCAGGCAAAGGACATAGGATATAAAGGGTGATTTCGGAGTCGTGATCCCAACCATTTTTTTCTGACTCAGTAAATGATTGCGATGCTACCTGTGTTTATTTTAATTGAAACAAAGATGATTCGTTATTCACTTATTTTTATTTACTGACTCTAAATGCGTGGTCACCCTTCTTTTTATATTACACCTTTTTAGATAACAAACTCTTTGTTAGAATACTTAATAATGAGAGGTTTTCCATTTTTTCTTTTTTTCTTCTTCCCTGTTCTCAGGATAGATGGCGCCAGACTTGCTATGTTACTGGTAGGAACGGAACGTTCTTCACACTTGGATGTAATGATATCGTAAAACGGAACGTACATAAAAACGTTCTGATTTGAAAATCTAAATAAATATCAGTTTAACCCAAGATAGCTTAAAAGTAAATAAACAAAGACGGTATTTATATTTAACATTCTTTTTGTTGTTTTCACTCGCCAAAAAGAAAATGTCCCTAGAAAAAAAGAAGAGGAGTCTGTGCCTTGTAGATTTATGTAAAAATGAACGAATACATCTTTTTCCTAAAGATGAAAATCGTAAAGCGCAATGGGTACATGGTGATGTGACACATGTTTTTAAAGTTGACATTGGCGAAATTATTGTAGCAACACGACTGACGCCACGAAAAAAGTTTGAAGTAAGTAACGTAGTTACATCAACGCCATCTACAGAGCTCTAGGGAACTATGTTGTTTTTTTATTTCTCAAAAAGAAAACCTCTCATTTATGAGTAATAATGTGACAACACGTCAAAGTCAATAAACGATAATAATAAATAATAGCGAAACAAAGATTAAAAATAAAATAAATAAATTAAATTTTTATCCGTCTTTTCCTTCTAAATACGACAAAGTAATCGACGTAATCGCAGTAGGCATCAAAGACATTTCTTATCTGTCTATCAATATCGTCATATCAATTGCAACTGCTGCAACGATTGTTAAGTCCATGCACTTGACAAAAAATTCTTGGGAAATAGTAGGGTGACCATGATTTCGAATAGTCGCAGTTTTTTTTTTGTAAACTTAAATAAGTCGCTGGTGTACTGATAGTCCTAACCTATCGTGATGCTTAGGAGAAAGTAAGTTAAATGCTTCTTTCTTGCTCCACGACCCCGTAATCATCCTGTATATCATCAATCACGCTAAATATCTATATCACGCCATATAAAAATATTTAACACCATCCTTGCAAAGCCGGGGCGGACCACTAGTTATCTATATTTTTGTTGTTGACGAATTTCTACATTTATTTTAAAAAAAAATGCGATAGGTATGTTTTTGTCAAATAAATCATATTTACGAGTATATCATTTCACAATGGCTATTGATTTAAAGTTCTTTTCTTTTTAGGGTTCCGTAGCCAAATGGCAAAAACGGGACCCTTATAGATTCGTCATGTCTGTCTGTCCGTCCGTCCGTCCGTATGTCACAGCCAGTTTATTCCGAAACTATAAGAACTACATTATTGGAAATTGGTGCGTAGATGTATTCTGTAAACCGCATTAAGATTTTAAAATAAAATCTGAAAAAAAAACCAAAATTTTTAGGGTTCCCCATACATAGAACTGAAACTCAAAATTTTTTTTTTCATCAAACCTATACGTGTGGGGTATCTATCAAAAGGTATTTGAAAATGATGTTGAGGTTTCTTATATCATTTTTTTCAAAACTGAATAGTTTGCGCGAGAGACTTTTTCAAAGTGCTAAAATGTGTGTCCCCCCCCCCGTAACTTCTAAAATATGGGCATGATAATACTGAAAAAAATATATGATGTGTATTACTATACAAACTACTAACGAAAATTGGTTTGAATGAGATCTAGCCCGTAGTTCTATTTTTAAACGTCATAAATCAAATTACTTACCTAATTTGGCTCCCATGATTTTCACACAAACGGGATTTTCTATATATATGATAGTACGGAACCCTTAGTGCGCGATCCGACTCGCACTTGGCCGGTTTTTTGTTTTACTTAATAATTAAAATTCTGTGGTAATAATGCAGTTCCCTTAATAAAGGTATGCATTTCTTTTTTATTTTCATGTATATCTTCCGTAAACAAATTTTTATGAGTTTTTTTATTATTAGATCAGCTATGAAGTATCCTGTACTGTGTGGTAAGTAATTGAATAGTGTGTACTAAGTTTTTATATAATCATGAACCTTCTATATAAACATAATAGGGAATGCAATACCGGGATACCGGGATCCCGAAATACCGGGATCCCGCACCATTTTTGCGGGACCAGTCCCGCGTCTTAATCGTGCGGGATCCCGCGGGATGTGTTGACATGATGTGTCTGACAAAACCATTGACACGCTGTGTTTTATGCGCAGCTACTTCCAAAATAATGAATAATTGTTTTTTGTTTTGTTTGTAATAGTTAATTTATTTCTAACTAGTGGATCGTCCCAGCTTCGCACGGGTAGCGTTGTTTTTTAAATATCTGAGGTTTCTTTCTCAGTCACTGCTCAAGCATTGTGAAATTCAGCGCAATGTTTTCAATTTATTAAATTTATAGCACTCCCTAAACAGTGTAGTTTGGTGATTTTTAATGCGCTTTAATGAACGGTTCAGTATTTCCGTTTAATAGCAAATTTTGGAATAAAACGCTATGAAGTATTTATAACAATCTAAAAAATAAATCATTACGTGTTGTTGGATGCAACTACTGGCGCCATCTAGTATGTTATATGTAAATTAGTAACGATTCGGTTTTGGTCACGGGCGCGATGGCTTATTTTATGTATAATTTCGGTGTTTCTCTACCGATTTCTATGATTCTTTTTTTATTGAATAGGTAATAATGTTACCTTTTTTAAATTAGGGATGAGTGAGAGGTTTACAAACGTAAGAGTAAACAAATATAATCAGAATGTTCCGAACTGCTAAGCTATAAGGAATTACACGAGTTATTGTGAGTCAACCGTAAAGATAGACATAAACTGTTGCAGATTTTTTTTTAGGTAATTTTATGATGAATATTTCCGTCATACATGATTTCTATGTAAGTTCAACCATTAAGGCAACGTGTGCAACGTGACGGAAGCTTAAAAAATTTAGTACCTTCTCCCGTTATCTCAAAATTTCCCAAAATTCCCCTTTACTACTCTGCTGGAAAGTATACAAAAACCTGCCTAGGAGTATGGAGAATAATTGTACCAAGTTTCGTTAAAATCCGTCGAGTAGTTTTTGTTTCCATAAGGAACATACAAACCGACAGACAGACAGACAGACAGACAGACATACAAAAATTTTACTGATTGCATTTTTGGCATCAGTATCGATTCTTAATCACCACCTGATAGTTATTTTGAAAATATATTTCATGTACAGAATTGACCTCTCTACAGATTTATTATAAGCTTATAAGTATAGATTAGTGACTAATTGATTTGATAAATTAATAAATAGTTTCACAAAACTATTGAGAGGCTATGTTTTTTGCGCATTTGCGCAGCTACTTCCAAAATAATGGATAGTTGCTTTTTGTTTGTTTGTAATAGTTTTTGATCTTTGTTTGTAATTGTTATTTCTGAATAGTGATTTGATTACTTAATAAATAGTTTTAATAATATTTTTTACTTTCATTTTAAGTTCTATAGTCTCGTTGATGATACAGGATTCCTCTCTTTTTTCAATTACTTTAAAAAAACACGCGGGATCCCGCAAATACCTGGATCCCGCGGGATTGAACCTCTCAATACCGCGGGATCCAGCAATTGAAATTTTAGTGCGGGATTGCATTCCCTTACTACAATAAATAATACCTTCCGGACTTCATGTATCATTAACATCTATCTCGCTCATGTAAAGGCTTAGAATCTGTGAATTATCGGCTTTAAATAGCTCTTACTAAATTTTCATGAAGCTTACGTATGAGGCATCTTAGGGCATTGGGGTTTTTAAGTTATTTTTGGGCGATAAGGATGATATCCCATCATCAACCGTCCTTTATTTTACACCTATTTCCCACTCAATTTACAATTATACATACATACGTACATATACTCACGGCTATAAATCCCTTAACGGGGTAGCTAGAACTTTGGAATGAAAAATTCCTCAGCCACTTTTGGAAGTTGATTGGGGAAAAGATGGTAATAATAAATGTTTTTGGTGACGGGTCTCCAACCACATCGCCCAAAAATCACTTAATAAGCCCCTATACCCTGAGTAGCCTCTTACGATCACCCACGGGTAGAAATGGGGTAGTGTTATTCTAAGCCGACACTACACGGCTATCTAAGCCGACACTACACGGTTACAATTATAGTTGAAGAAAATCGAATTCAAAGTTTCTAGCTACCCCCTTATGGGATTTCTAGAAAATCTCATTTTCGCTCTTTAACATTCCGAAAGCAATGAAACTACATTAAACTTATTTATCCTATCCGTTATGCTATTGCAGTATAAAATTTTATGCTACTCATAAAACAGCGTAAGCCCTACATTATGGCAAAAGGTTGTTTAAGAAATAAAGTTACAACTTACTATTAAAAATAAAAAAAATGTAACGATTAGAATAGAACGTCTTTATAATATATTTTACCATATATGGTGAAAATATACAACCTCTACTACCTCTATCTTGTCTATTACGTAGTAGGGAGCTCGGTGGGTAGACCACCGGCTTTTTATTCAGAGAGGCGTGGGTTTTAAACCCGAGACGGGCTTACAGCAATGTGTCTTTTCTTGCTGTGTAGTGCCGGCTTAGAATAGCACTACCCCATTTCTTCCGGTGGGTGTATGTAAGAGGCGACTAACGGTATTGGGGCTTTTAGGGATTTTTGGGCGATGCGGTTGGAGACCCATCACTAAAAACCTTTATTTTTAACATCTTTTCCCCACTTAACTTCCAAAAGTGGCTGAGGAATTTATAATTCCTTAGCTCTGGTTACCCCTTCTAGGGAAATATAGCCGTGAGTATATGTACATTGTCCTAGCAAAAATGGGTACAATGGGGACAAAAATGTAAGTTGTACAAGTAACTCTGCCGGGGTCTTTGGCGATATACGGCGTGAACCTTTGAGATGAGTTGAGTTTCATTAAAATATTGTTCTTATTTTTTGGTAAAATAAAACGATTTAAAACGACCCTACTCATTTCATTTTTCATACGATGTCAATATAATAAAACGGTGGCAATATCTTACAGAAATGAATAAATGAAAATATAAACAGCTGTTTAAAGTTAGCATCCGACATTAAAATTGTTTTCTGTTCGCTACAATAATAATTCATTTCGTCTAATTTATATTACGCTTTAATTTGAAAAGTTGAGCTCCCGTACTGGCATACCTTTGCGGAGTTTAATGTTCAATTAATACCACCGCGGCACTCTGAGATAAACGTCGATTTAATTATTAAATATCTGCACTGAGCTGCGTAAATATTGTTCAGTAATTTATTTAGTTGAATAAAGTTTTCAATGAATATTTTGATCGTAAATTCGCTTTAGTAAAGTTACAAATTAATAATACATACATATACATACATATACTCACGGCTATAAATCCCTAGAAGGGGTAGCCAGAGCTAGGGAATTAGAAATTCCTCAGCCACTTTTGGAAAGTTGAGTGGGGAAAAGATGGCAAAATAGAGGTTGTTGGTGATGGGTCTCCATCCGCATCGCCTAAAAATCCCTTAAAATCCCCTATACCGTTAGTCGCCTCTTACGCACACCCACCGGAAGAAATGGGGTAGTGCTATTCTAAGCCGACACTACACAGCAATATAAGGACTATACACCCCATATAGTATATGTAACATATATGCCGTGTAGTGCCGGCTTAGAATGTCACTACCTCTTTCTACCCACGGGTGTCGTCAGAGTCGTGCTAATGGTGTGGGGCATTTTAAGTGATTTTTGGGCGATGCAGTTGGAGACCCATCAACAACGATACCACATTTCTACCGCCTCCAAATGTGGCTAAGGATTTTCTAGCTCTAAAGCTCTGGCTACCCCTTTTTGGGATTTCGCCGTTAGTATATGTATGTATATGTACATAATTCCTCGGATTCAACTACTAAACCTACTATATCTTGTCTATAACTGTAATAGAGCATTAATGAATTTCTGTACTATGATTTTTTGTTTTGTCCTTTTAAGACCCCTTTGTATGCAGTTTGGTTGTAGTTCTTTGGCGTATGTCATCACCGGATATTTCCATGTTTGATCCACCAGGAGTCAGGATGTGTACATTTGTGACAAGGGGCAGTACTATCACTTTTGCACTATCATATGACTTATTTATGCACGTGAAGCCATGTCGTTAGTAATAAATTAATTGCATGCATGTTTTATATTTTAATAATCGGAGTTTCGTATTGGTATTAAAGTACAATACGATGATTCGAAAACATTGGAAATTATTCTTCGAAACTAATACGTAATTAAATCAATCTTATGAATATAATTCAATTACTTACTTTGATTAATATGTTACATACATGTTACTATACATTCTGAAAAGATAAAAATTATTATACCATACCAATCTACAACACACTTCTTTGGTATACCTTTAGCAAATATTATCCAAATTAAGCGACTTCAGCAGACGTGAAACTGTAACCTAGCATATTACACTCATTTGCTCCTCTTCTTAGCCTCATATAACCTTGTTCTCCCCAACTTGTTCCCCAAGAATTCTTTATAATCCAGTACGGAGTGCCATTCTCAGTCCCATATCCAACAAGAACAACGGCATGATTAACAGTATATCCCGGACAATTTTTGTAGATACCGCGTCTGTAGTGCGAAATTGTTTGCATACTAAGACCAAAGGACAAAGGTCCTTTTTCAGCTAACAAAGTAGTCAATGCTTCTTCATTGCCCATCATATTGAATCGCTCGCAGTTGGCAACTTTTACTGCAACACGATTACTATCATAGTAGCAACGTTGTTGGTATTGGCGGTATGGATAATCTTGCTCAAGCATAAGTCCTCTATCAGCAGTATATTGCATTGCTACATCCATGAATCCGCCGTCACAGCCATTATTACTTGTATCGCAATCGACCAGTTGCTGTTCCGATAGATCTATATGTTTCCCATACTTCATTGCGTATTTAGCTTCGACAACCCCAAGAACACTAAATGCCCAACATGAGCCGCAGTAGTTACCTTGGTTTTTGACTGGAGTTATAGCATTTTTAGCTCTGTAGTCCAAAGTAGTTTCCGATGAAATAACGTTTGGAGCTGGTTTTAGAGGACATTGTCGGACCTGTCGCATCATTGCTGTAGGCTTTATCATCATTCTTTGAACTTCTTCAGGACTAATATCCGCCAATTCAGTGATCCCAAATATTGGTTCATCCTGTTCTTCATTTCGCGCGTTGATTTCCACCAAATTATTTTTAAAGTTATGGAATCGATGTAATACTTCTCGAGGTGAGTCGTAGGTGCGGTTGTATTCTTCCACAAAGTTTATAAAGAGGTCCTCAGCTTCACTTAAATCGTAAATCATAGGAGTACCCTGCGACACACCTAGTATTACCGCAAAGTAAACGGTAAAGAGGAAAGGCTTCATGATTAATACCAGAATAATAGAGTTTTAGAAGTTAATAAAACTAGATGCTTTTATATATGTTTTGGTATTCGCAAAGTGTCCACGTGCAGTAATTAAAATTGTTTACAATTTGTTTTGAGGTATTCTAAAATAATGCAGTGATAGTGATAATAAATGAATTTAAGTGTAGTTGGAATTTTTTCACATAAACAAAAACAAAACAATATTAAAATTGAGTTTATCAATAATAGTAAGCTAGCTAAGTATCTTCATAATATTCTAAAATCTTAACTCATCTCAACTCAAAAGTTCACGAAATACATGCCCATGGGGGGGTTGGCAGGGGTACCAATACTTCTGGACATCATGTGACGTTAATGTTACCTGGTGCTCAGAGGGGACAAATAGGGGGCAAGTCTATCGCCGTTTTTGTACGTCGCATGACGCATGACCGTACATCATCTATAGTGCGTCTCTGTCTTATAACTTTAATTTGGTGGAACATTATTTGGAATTTGTGGAGCTGTTTTGGAGCCTATTCATTACAAACATAATCACACAAATAAATCTTTCATCTTTATGATAAGTACTTATTACAATATAGAATAGAAGTACAGATTTCCTGTAACGGCTAATTTGTTAACAAAGAAAAATTATAGTGTTCATCATCAAATAATTAAGTCATAAACAACAACTTAAACTTTGTAATATAACCGTGCAATAAAAGTTAAACAAAGGCACAATATTGAAGACGTATGTAATTCCCAAATGTCACCGGGCGGCGGCCATATTGTTTTATCAAAGACCGCAAAATGGCGGCGCGACCGCGCGGGATGGCGGGAACGGTGCACGTGACAAATAGTCGGTCAGCCCGACCGTGGCGGACACCTTTGTGGTGATCCCGGATTATCCTCAAATAAATAATATAGTACTGCATCCATTCACAATTTGTACGAGAAAATACACATTTTTCGCTGTAGTAACATTTACTTTAATTCTAGCCGGTATTTTTGTTTGTTTGTTATGTGGCTGGAAATTGCAATGGTTGTGAAATGCATATTTATAAGTTTGAGGTTGCGTTGCTGATTTTGAGCTTTTTCGATATATCCTTTTCTGCTTGTATCTTTCTCATGTAGCCGTGTGATTTTTCCTATAATTAGAATGATTTGTTCACGAAAACCTCATGTTGGGAACAAAGGTGTTAAGAAAATAAACAAAAGAAGAATTTCGCATCAGTAGTCACTTGACGCCATAGCTCAATTGGCAGAGCGACCGGGGCGTTGACCGGGAGGTCGTGGGTTCTAGTACTGCTGGTGTCGAAACACTTTTCTTTCCTTAATTGATAAGTAATATTTTTCCTACTCAATTTCCAAAAGTGGCTGAGGTATTTCTTACTATGAAGTTCTAGGTACCCTGAATTTTTAGCAGTGAGTATATGTATGTATGTTAATTGCCTCGATTTATATTATATCAGATATATGTTTCCAAGTAATTATGTAAGTATGATTTATGAGACGAAAATAGAAAGGAAATAAATAGCTTCCTTCAAGTCGGTCCACAAAAAGTAAATAACTTATTTAGGTCGGGATAGCCCCAAACTAATTCCAACTTCATTCCCGTTCGCAGTTTCTGTGGAACCTTTCGGAAGCACCTGATTGATGAGTTCATCCCTTATTACATCTTGGCTACGTCTTCAAGGTCTATTTTCTAGTTAAATGCTTCACACATATTCCTGAACCTTCATTTTACTCTATTTAACGCTTACTTGATTTTGTATGCGTGAAAGCTACTTTGTTTGCCTGTATGTTCACCAATAACAAATGATGTATAAAACCTATTTAGATTAGTTATGAACTTGACACACAGGTAAAAAATTCAATAATTTGAATTTTGGATTTTCTAATTCAGAATCGAAGAAAAGCTACTTCTGTATGGGATTAACAGCTGTGAGTATATGAATGTAGGTATATGTTAGTTTTTTTCATCCCCCTCACAGCCCATATATGTCCCCACCAAGGGGCTTGAGCCTACCCTATATAGGGCGATTTGGCCATAGTCCACAACGCTGGCCAATTGCGGGTTGGCAGACTACGACTACTATCGTAATAGTAGCCGGGACCGACAGCTTAACGTGCCCTGGGAAGCAGGGAATCATCTTAATTTTCGGATAATCAGGTGATTCAAGCCTGCAATAACCTTCTAGACTGGATTGAATCTTACAAATTAAATTTGTAAGGTTACCATCCCCCGGGAATCGAACCCGAGACCTCCGTACTTGAAACCAAGCGCTTAACCGGCAGGCAGATTTTTTTATCTATATCTATACTTATAATAAATCTGTAGAGAGGTCAATTCTGTACATGAAATATATTTTCAAAATAACTATCAGGTGGTGATTAGGGATCGATACTGATGCCAAAAATGCAATCAGTAAAATTTTTGTCTGTCTGTCTGTCTGTCTGTCTGTCTGTCTGTCTGTCTGTCTGTCTGTCTGTCTGTCGGTTTGTATGTTCCTTATGGAAACAAAAACTACTCGACGGATTTTAACGAAACTTGGTACAATTATTCTTCATACTCCTGCGCAGGTTTTTGTATACTTTCCAGCAGAGAAGTAAAGGGGAATTTTGGGAAATTTGGGGAAAACGGGAGAAGTTACTCCATTTTTTAAGCTTCCGTCGCGTGTGCAGCCTTAATGGTTAAACTTACATAGAAATCATGTGTGGCGGAAATATTTTTCATAAAATTATCTAAAAAAAAATCCTCAACAGTATATGTCTATCTTTTATGGTTGACTCACAATAACACGTGTAATTCCTGATAGCTTAGCAGTTCGGAACATCCTGATTATATTTGTTTACTCTTACGTTTGTAAACCTCTCACTCATCCCTAATTTAAAAAAGGTTACATTATTACCTATTCAATAAAAAAAGAATCATAGAAATCGGTAGACAAACACCGAAATTATACATAAAATAAGCCATCGCGCCCGTGATCGAAACCAAATCTTTACTAATTTACATATAACATACTAGATGGCGCCAGTAGTTGCATCCTACATAACGTAATGATTTATTTTTTAGATTGTTATAAATACTTCATGGCGTTTTATTCCAAAATTTGCTATTAAACGGAAATACTGAACCGTTCATTAAAGCGCATTCAAAATCACCAAACTACACTGTTAAGGGAGTGCTATAAATTTAATAAATTGAAAACATTACGCTGAATTTCACAATGCTTGAGCAGTGACTGAAGAAAGAAACCTCGGATATTTAAAAAACAACGCTACCCGTGCGAAGCTGGGACGATCCACTAGTACCAAATAAAAAAGGTATTTCTTTTGCATCGTATGATTTTTCATACAACACTTTGGAAGGTACTTTCCTGTGGGTAACTAAGCTGGTAAAGTATGATGATATGGCAGATCATCGTTTCAAAATATCCTAGTTATGTGATAACGGATCAGTAGAGGCCGAACGGTACGGATTTATTGTCCGGACTTAACGGTGATAACCAAAATTTTATAATCATAATGCAAGTTTGATTTATTTATTAATATGTATTGTTACATTCATGGTAATGAATTACTAGGGCTTACTTAATTATCGATTTATCATAAGACAACAACGTAATAATAATAATGAAAACATGTAAATAAAACGTTTTTTTCATATGTTGTATACGTATATGTGAAACAACTATTTCGTCCAGACAGGTGGAATCCATCCAGTGTGTTCCGAGCTATAGAATGCCATTCATCCATGTGTTCCGCCGCGACATTGCTACGCACCATTTAACAGGCGTGCACTTGATTCATACTCATACCATGTACATATATACGCGTAACCATTTAGTGTAGCTACTCGTACTTTGAGATTTCAATGATATAGCAAGGGTAGTTAATTATCTTTTTACATACTTTTCTGCCCGACCACAGAATTCAAACTTGCAAAGCGATCAATCTTTACCTACTACAATGGATACTAATATAATAAGTACGTATAATTACAAAAAAAAAACTGCCGATAGGTGGAAGCCATCCAATCTTTTCCAAGCTATCAGAGTGCCATCCATCCATGTCTTGCTCCGCGACATTGCTACGCACCATTAAGCAGGCGTGCACTTGATTCATACTCATACCATGTACATATGTACGCGTAACCATTACGTGTAGCTAGCTTTAGATTTAACTGGGGATATCACTCAACTAAAATAAAATATTACAGAAGAATATTTAGAGTTCTTGGATTTTAGGTGTCACAATTAATAATATAATTCTATTAACTTCTAGAAACAAAGTAAGACAGAAAACAACACATGTATTCACTGTTGATGAATAAAAAATAGGAAATACAATAAACATGTAAAATCAATAAAAAGCGGTATAAAAAGCACGAGAAACAAGGTTACACAAATAATCTGAAAAACAAACTACTTTCTGTTGTAATTCATTTAACAGTTTTCATCTAATTACAAATAAATTGGTAATTTAATGGATAGGGTTTCCAGAGAATTATTCATCAAAGCTAAATATATTTTCCCAAGCCTTCCCTGAATAGAGAGATGTGGCCATAATCCACCTTGTTGGCCAAGTGAAGGTTGGCAGACTTAGGACTGCAAGCATGGCTGTAACCGGGACCAACGGCATAACGGTCATCTTAATTTTGAGATCTCTTATCAGAAAATTTAAACCTGCAATATCCTATCCAACTAGGTTGAACCTCTAATATCAAATGTAATGTTATATTAAATTTGTAAGTTTACCCCCAGAAATAAAAAACGAGAACTCCAGTTTGTGAGGATTAATTTTCATCTGGCTACCCTTTTTAGGGATTTATAGCCGCAAGTTTATGGATCTATGCATGATAGAAACGAATCAATTTTATTCGAAACACATTCATCATGCTACTAAGTTCCATCTTAGCAAAGTTCACCAGACAGTCAGACTTAGTTCCGATCTTACAAGTAATTGCTACTTTGTAGGCAATCAAGGCTTCTTCGATTCTCAAGAAACTTTTGTTTTCTTTGTTCTTCTCACTGTTGGCGGAGAAATCTCGGAGAACAAAACGAGACCTTAAAAGGTAGAGTTGTATATGAGTTTTATTATTCGAAGCATTCGATACATTATCAGATCAACCTTTTGTTCCTTATCTTCGGAAAAATGCGAAAAAAATGTCATCTGTATAGTTAGCTCGAACAACCTTTTAGCTAGATAACGCGTGGTATACGACAACCCTCTCTTTTGCACTTACATACTATTGTATATTTTCACTTACTCTAACCGACAGAGAAACGATAAAATAACGCTCGTGGTGATGTTCAGAAGTATTCCTTTGGGGGATAAATGGTATAAACATTGCGTTGAGTTTTCTTACAACCTGTATTAGATTCCATGACTCATCTTTTAATTTTACATTAGTTTCCTTTTATAGAACATAAAGAAACTATTTTAGGTGTATAATTTATATTTTAATTTATATTTAGGTGTATAATTTTTTGTGATGCGTATCCAACCGCATCGCCCATAAATCAGTTATAAAGCCCCGATACCCTTAGTCGCCTCTTACGATCACCCATGGGAAGAAATGGGGTAGTGCTATTCTAAGCTGACACTACACAGCAAAGTAACGGTTCAAATACGTATTAATTAACCTCACCTCTACGTTATTAAACCTGTGACACAGGTCGGTATATTGAATTGAAATTTAGACATGGAAACCGCAATTCTGCGGTAACTGTCGCAGTCAACCGCATCCACCACACATCATTATAAATACCGACGTATTATTCAAACTATTCATTAATGATTTTCTTTTTGTTCATGAAAACCTCATTTATTAGTAATAATCCCCAAATGAGGTTTTCATGAACAAAAAGATTTAAATTATGTGATAGTTAGGCGTTTTCAACATTTGCATTCTATCTGAAAAGGTAGACAAGTGGCCTTCCGAATTAGTTAAAAATTCGGAGGTAGGAAACGCAAACACTACTTAAACGTGTAAAAGAAATAAAGGATAGAAGAATTTCGCACTGGCAGCCAATTGACACGGTGGTGGCTCAGTTGGCAGAGCGTCGGGGCGTATACCCGAGGTCGCGGGTTCGATTCCCGCCTGTGTCGAAATTTTTCTTTCCTTTATTTATTCTTAATTTATTACTGTTCATTAATGCTCTATTTGAATACATTATATATTATGGTTAGTTGTTTAGTGTAAGTTAGATTAGCACTGAGCCATTTATTTCCGCGGGTGTAGTATAATATTTTAAGTGGGCAATCGATGTGGCTGGAGTATGGAGTACCATGACCAACCAACCTTATTTTAAACCCATTTCCTTACCTAACTTATAAATATGGCTGAAAAAATTATAATACTGAAAAATAGATAAAAGCAATAAAAATTTCGACACAGGCGGGAATCGAACCCGCGACCTCGGGTATACGCCCCCGTCGCTCTGCCAATTGATCTACCGTGTCAATGGCGGCCAGCGCGAAATTCTTCTATCCTTTATTTCTTTTACACGTTTAAGTAGTGTTTGCGTTTCCCACATGAGGTTTTCATGAACAAAAAGATTTAAATTATAATACTGAAGCTGTGTGTGTTAAGTTTTTTATGGTATTTATAGCCCTGAGTATATGTATGCATGTGTGTATGTTGACTGTCCGCATCCAGTTATCGGCGTCTTGCAAGCTTTAATAAAAACTTGGTCTACATCGTGGGATCATGCAATGATGTATTGTAGTCAGCAATACATCAAAGAATCGGTATCCAGATCTCTAAATTGGTTTCATAATATATAAATTTATCGGCCAGTACAAACTATATTATAACAAGACGGTAAAATATTTATTGATTGGATAAAGGATGAAACCGCATCACATTTTAATAGGATTGAATAATTCGCTATTTATAGGTAATGACCTATTATCATGCTCGTCAAAGCAACGCGACTACTACCTATTTCACATCACGTCAGTGCAACAAACAAAGCTTATAATCACACAAATAGGCTACTAAAAGCACCAACGCGCATGTAAATGTCGTTTTGCTCCTAAATTCGAGGCAATTATCCAGCAAAATGGGCTACAAACCACAGTTTTCGATATCCGACATGGCCGCAACCTTTGAGTTTAGCTAGGAGCATTATTTTCCATTGATTAAGCTATGAAATGGACGCATGCTGTTATTTATAATGAACCAGGGTTATCATTTACGTGCACCAGGCAGCTAACATGACAAACGCCTGCGGGAATAATTATAGCAACATCAAATTTATGCAACATTGATGTACGTCTTTTGTTCGGCAAATAAAGGGAAATGTTATTTTAGGTTGTACAAAAGATTCCTATGAAGGAGTACTTGGATATTTTTAACCTTCCTTTATATTACGAAGTGGGTCGACCAGACATTGGGAAAAACAATTACTAAGTTACGCTTAAGAATCTTTGGAGGAAAGATGGTAAAGTAAAGTTTTCAATCACAACGTTCAACAATAATATAAAAAACCCCGAATCCCTTAGTTTACTCATGATGTCTATGAAATGCTATGGCAACAAGATTCTTAATGGGCGCAACCATTAATTTCCCTCAGTTCTGCCATACCTCATAATAAAAATTGCACAACCGATATAGTTTTGAAATAAAAATATTGAGACTGTTTCAAGCATTTTAATAGGGAGATAATTTTATCTTCATAATGTGATACTGATGACAGTATAGTGTAATGTACATTTTGTATTATGTATGTAAGATGTGGAACAGTTCATGATGTTTGACTTACCTTTTTTATCAGACACTTATTCTGAAAAGGATTTAGGGAATTTAATTTAAACCACGTTTTACACACATATTTTTATTATTATTTCACACTATGTAATACACATTTAAATTGCACGACACATTTTGAACACACACACCATTTTCACTACACTGCCGTTATTTTTATTCACAATATAGATATTAGTATAACTCCCGCGAGTTAACATGACACCTGGCTCGATTGACGTTTGTTGAAAGTACTGAGTGCATAAAAGTCAGCTGACCTTTTTTAAATGGGGTACAATTATTTTTTTATTGAGTTGCAAATTTATTTTTATATCAGATATTGTTCAGTATGTTGGGTACATTGCCTTCGCAATGGGTGCAAAGCCTTTGGCTGTAGCACTGATTACTTTATACTCTGTATATATTTATTTGTGATTAATAGTTATCAAATTACATCTATCGTAATAACTTATCAAAATACGTATAATAAATAGTATAATTACATGCATATACTCACAGCTATAAATCCCTAGAAGGGGTAGCCAGAGCTAAGGAACTAGAAATTCCTCAGCCACTTTTGGCAAGTTGAGTGGGGGAAAAGATGGTGAAATAAAAGTTGTTGGTGATAGGTCTCCAACCGCATCGCCCAAAAAGCCCCAATACCGTTAGTCGCCTCTTACTTACACCCACCGGCAGAAATGGGGTAGTGTTATTCTAAGCCAACACTACACAGCTAACATAATATACACAGCTAGAATAATTAACTTCTGATAGAAATTAAACAAACATACAATATTAAATAGATTTATTTCAAGATAATTACTCATCAACATCACTCATTTCTTCAATACCTGACATAATAGAAGTGTCACTTTCTTCTCCCTCGCTCGCTTCACTGTCGGAGCTTTCTTCACCCCAAAGTGAAATAATAAACTCCCTTTCTCTTGTTTCCTGCAGTCGATCTTGCAGCAAATATTCTTTTTCAAGTCTCTGTACATGGTTTACCTTCTTTTTCCAGTCAGCAGCAATTATGGAAACAATTGCTTCTTTAGTTAATTTTTCAATGTGTTTCTCCGACTGATCGATATTTTTTTCTGCCACCCTTTGTTTGATCAAATTCCAGATATATTCGATCGGATTAAGATCACAGTGGTAGGGTGGCAGACGTACGACCCCGTGGCCGTGCTCCCTTAGTAATTCGTCTACCACATATTTTTTTTCTGGCTTATTCAATCTTATAATTTGATATAGCTCTGGTTTTGTCATATTTGCAGCATAACTTACATTATTATTTGTTAACCAGCTTTGCATGTCACTCTTCAATGATGACTGGCACGGATTTTTTTCGGATTGCGTTGAGTGGTACGGAGCATTATCAATCACAACTATGCCACTTGGAGGCAAGTTCGGCAACAATTTTTCATGTGTTCATCTGTTCTGATCTCATTTTCTGAATGTTTTTATGTCTTTCAAACAATAAAAATTTAAGAAAAAATATTTACACGATTCTTTTTTTTTTTTTCAAAAAAAAAACTGGGCCTTTTGATTTTGACCCATATGTTATTTTAGAACTTAATAGCATTTTTTATTCATTTCTGTTGATAGACAAGGCTACTTATTAATAAATATCAATTTTAAAGAAATTCTAAATATTGTATGTATTATTATCGTTATTGTAGTTTTTGAATGGAATCTTATCAATTCATCAATATCATACTTCAGATATCTCGCTTCAGTGACTCTTCGACTCTTTGTGAACTGAACTAAATGAACTAGTAAACTAAATGAAAGATATACTTCAGTACCCCCAATTAATATATGTCTTTCTTTTCACTGAAGTGACACATTTTGCGCACGTCCAGAGATGCTAACGCTACTGGCGAGAGCGGGGCGCTGCGCGGGATAGCGGGGGGAGGGTTGTTTGTCGAGCCAGGTGTCATGTTAACTCGCGGGAGTTATAGAACATTCTCAATCTCAACTCATTTATCTTTTAGCCTATGTCCAATCGCTTCCAGATTTTTTCGAAAATAATTATTTTGACAATATTGTTTGCTGTCAGATAATTATTTCTTAATTTCAAAATTGGCTGAGAGCCATTAGTTTTCTGCAAGAAGGCTGCTAGTGTTAGGTTGTAGACTTACAACTTACTTAATTTAATTTTCTAAATTTTTGTTAAATTTTAATATGAATGTATTGTTTAATATTGTAAGTGGATAGATAATGTTCTTAATTTATCGTTTTTCCTAATTTGTTTTCTAATATATAATTCTAAATCATTCAAAATCCCTCCTTGTAATTTAGACTACTTTCTTTGATACCTCCTTTAAGGAATATTTGTTATTTCAAAATTTTAAATTTGTCATGCTTGTTCGCAGATGTTGGTATATATTCAGCTCCTGGGGCGATGGGTGGATCATTCTGAAACAAGATTGGAATTGGACACTAAAGATCCATTACCGAAGTCGATATTGATCATTATTTTTGGAAGAAATTGAAAGAACGGGAGATATTCTGGACTGATTTTATTCATACCCGTTTGGAAAAGCAGCCCCTTATTCCCGAGCTGCCCCTCTTTTCTTCGAAGTAAGCTTCACGGAGCCGCAGCCCCTTCTTCAGCTGCCTTTATCGACGGGCTTCCTGGAGTCGCAGCCCCTTTGTCTTCGAGCTGCATTCACCGACGGCCTATCCGGAGTCGCAACCAAGTTGGAATCACAACCCTCACTGTTGAGCCACCCATCGCAGCAGGAGCTGGTTTTAAAAGCTGAGTGCTTTTATATTATAATTTTGTTAAGTTAGGGGACTATTTTATTAGGAGTGTTTTTTTAGTGTAATTTTTTTTTTATTATTAAATATTGTTGTGATATATACGAGTATATCTTTCATTTATTATCTAACCTTCCATTTTCTTCTTTTTTTTTTTTCCTTTAGTTATTTCTGGCTTCTGGGTACAGCATCCCAGGAGTTAGAAATAACGTTACAATAGATAGGTTGACTATCAGAGATTGGCATTCCATTTTAATATTCCGTGGACATTTCAAGTGAGCATCTGTTAGCATTATAAATATAGGTCTGAAGAGGTACGTTTTTTGTCTGTGAGTGGTCTCTAAAGCTTTTAGTCGTATTGAGTACAATATCGAATTGAGAGATCCCACGCTGTGGATCGAAATTTTATTGAAGTTCGTCTGAAGCTGATGGTTGAAGCAGTGAAAATGCGATCATATTTTATAAAAAATAATATTAAAAAAAGTAATAAAAATTTATTCAGTTTTCAAAAGTACATAATATTCGTCTTAACCTAGTTAGGTATTTATATAGAATCTTTGACGGTGATTTGTGCTGTTGCTACCCAATATATTATATAATAAATTTATATTGATATTTTTTCTGAAATTCCCAGTTCAAGTAGGTAGGTACTATAATACTTGCCTTGAATAAATGTTTACTTAGATTTTAGGATTTGTTGTTATAGCAGCAACTGAATTTACTTCTGTAAAATTACAGCTGTTTGGCTATCACGGTTCATGACAAATCCTGGTGACGGACGGAGAGAACGACATTGAAGTAATTGGATCTTTTTTTAACTTTTTGGTACAGGTCCTTAAAAAAAATAAAGAAAATAAGCTCTGTTCAGCCTGACAATAAAGGCACCAGGAAAACCTAGTGTTATAAGTACAATGCAATTATTTGCTGCTTTATGACGGTCATACTACTAATTAAATAACCATTCGTATCTCGCTGATTTTAAGACTTTTTTCAAATTGATTTTAGACTGTTTTCTTTGCTGACTTCACTTTGCTGATTACTTACTTACTTACTTACTTAATTATACTCACGCCCATTATTCCCATTGGGGTAGGCAGAGACTATCGATCGCCACTTAGTACGATCTTGACAAACCGCTCTTGCTTCCCTTACATTCATTATCCTTCTCATACATGCTCTTTTATTCTTCTCACTTCGGACCCCCGCCTTTATAAAAATGTTTTCTATCTGGTCAAGAAACGTTTTACGAGGCCGTCCTCTACTAACATTCCCATCCACATTGGCTCTATATATCTCTTTCGCTACTTTATTTTCATCCATCCTCTCTATGTGCCCAAACCACCTCAACATTCCTTTTTCTATCTTGCATACTACGTCATCTTTCAAACCTACTCGTTCACGGATCACAGTATTTCTCACTCTATCACACAGCCTTACATTACATATAATTTTGCTGATTAATCTACTATTATGCAGGTGTATCCTATTTGAGGCACATAAATCCAGTTAAATTGCCGTACATATAACGTATTATTTTAGAAAATTAAAATGCCAGATATTATCACGGCTTTAAATAGGTGTGTATTTTTACCCTATCATTTTACGATGACGGGAAAAGTTTTAAAAACTGTATAACATAGTTAAATTATAATCTCTCTTTTTTCCAGAGCATGGCAATATTTCAGTGAAATTTGTATCAATGGAATTTGCCATCTAGAGTCCTAGAGCCATTTGCATAGGATCCCCGAGAGTACTGAGCGTGACTCTTTATGACATAAGCCTCCCGCTGGGAAAACTTGTTACGGACTCTCTTTATCCGATTCAACTTAGGTACACACGCTTTTGTCTCGTCTCGTTCGCTAACGACGAAGTAGCATAGTAAAAAATATTAGTATTTGTTGTTTAAATTACAAATTTGCTTATTATTGAAATTAAAATAGTATTATATATAAAATTTCCGGTTTTTATGAAAAAAATAGTTTTATAACGTCACTGAAAACCTCCATTATCCATTGTTATAAAATATCTGTAGATTTTTTGTGATAATTCTAGTTATCAACTTTTCCTATGACATAGGTATATAAAAACATATTATAATTAATAGCTTATGCAGTCAAAGCGTGACAGATAGACATTATAACATATTTCAAAATATAAAGTACAAAATGCTGTGTAGTGTCGGCTTGAATTAGCACTACCCCATTTCTTCCCATGGCTAATCGTAAGAGGCGACTAAGGGTATGGGCTTTTTAAGGGATTTTTGGGTGATGCTGATGGAGACCCATCACTTTAATTTTACCATCTTTTCCCCCCTCAACTTCCAAAAGTGGTTGAGGAAGTTCTTATTCTGAAGATACTACTTCTAAATTATACAAAACGGCGATAGGCCTGCCCCCTATCACGTGAGTACACTGTCCATGCAAAACGTGGGTACTCTGAACACCAGGTGACAAAGTCACGTGATGTTCAGAAGTTGTAGTACCTCTGCCAACCCCCTCGGGGATATTCGGCGTGAAAGTTTATGTTACGTTATGTTATACTACTTCTAAGGATTTATAGCCGTGTATATATGTATGTAAGGTATAAAAAGTCGCCCTGATGTTGAATTAATAAAAAAAACATGAAGCCGTTGAGAGAAAAGTACAAAAGCAGTACATAACTTTTCAGGGCTATAATTTTTGGCGTACTTTTTCTTTCAATTTGCTTGTTCAATCCTAAATTGTTTGTACAACTTGATCGTTTGAAGTCAAAGAATATCTTACAAAGAACGAAACGAACAACATCTCTTAAATAAAATGTCAAAAAACCTTATTTTTGTGGAAACGATTTCTTGAAGTTATGGATATGAAAGTCAAAGGCGTTTTAACAAATAATTTTCTTGGTTTCTTGGTCTTATATACGAGTGAATTAATATTAAAATAAACGTACCACCAGATTTATTTCTAAATTATGCACTACAATTTTAAGCAGAAAGTATATATAAAACCTACTATAACTCTTAAATGGCATAACTGCGCTATTGTTAAAATAAAGAATGGAAAAGGTAATGAAATAAATATATGTCGGCAGTGGCTTTCCGAAAATCACTGAAAAGCCATTATTTTCTTGTTAATTTGATACTATACCTACTCGTGATATTTTGAACCAACGCTAAATAGATATAATAAAATAATAAACATAAACATAAACGTTCACGCCGAATATCCCCGAAGGGGTTGGCAGAGGTACTAATACTTCTGAACATCACGTGACTTTGTCACCTGGTGTTCAGAGTACCCACGTTTTGCATGGACAGTGTACTCACGTGATAGGGGGCAGGCCTATCGCCGTTTTGTACGAATACACTGTCACATGACTAAGTACAACTCAGCCATGTGGGTTTCCTCACGATGTTTTCCCTCACCGTTAACAACCATGATAAATAAACCACACTTATGTCTTTAGAAAAGACAAATTGGTGAAGGCCCGACCCGGGATTTGAACACTAGTCGCTTACACGTCAACCTGTGTTCTACCCACTGAGCTATCACGTCGTTTTAATTTTTTAATTTTGTTTTAATAAAATAATATATCGTGAAAGATAGATATGTCTCGCCAGAGATTTAGAATAATAAGTTTTGCACTGCCACCTTTGGAAGTTAAGTGAGGGAAATATTGTAAAATTAAGGTTGTTGTAAAATTAAGCTGTGCAGTGTCGGCTTAGAATAGCACTACCACATTTCTGAGTGTACGTAAGAGGCGACTAAGGGCATCGGGGCTTTTGAGGGATTTTTGGGCGATGCGGTTGGAGACCCATTACACTGGTCAACAAAAATTTGTAACAAGAAAGGTGCTTACTAATATTGAATTACCTACCTACCCTCATATAAAAACTATATTTACTTTGATTCCATCAGGTCTTGTTTTCGTGTTACAGCCACTATATTATACATACTTTATACCACTATGTACCACTGGGCGAGGCTTGTAATATAAAAGTATCTTGTGAAACTATTAAATCTATCTATTATTTTATCTTGGAAAAGATTCAACATAACGAACACAACTGGAAAGTTTGTGGAGATTTGAAGGTAATTGCCCTAATATTAGGATTACAACTAGAATACACAAAATACTGTTGGTGTGTTTGTGAGCGGGACAACAGAGACCGAAAAAATCATTATGTTAAGAAAGACTGGCCTAAACGGAAATTCCTTACCCCAGGACAAACAAATATAAAAAAATCCCCCTTTAGTGCAGCCGAATAATATATTTACACATAAAACTCTCATGTTTTTTTTTGTTAAAGCTATGATTAAGGCTTGTGATGGTTTTTTATACTTAAAAGAAAAAATCTCTAAACTGAGCGAAACAAAGATTAAATAAGGTGTATTTATTGGTCTTCAAATCAGGCAATAAATGAAAGATGACATATTTTTAAAAATAACTAAGCGATTTGGAAAAATCTGCTTGGGAATCTTTTATGAAAGTGACTCAAAATTTTCTCAGAAGCCACCGATCGAATGACTATGAAAGTATTGTTGAGGAACTTTTGTCTACGTATAAGGTTTTAGGGTGTAATATGCCATTAAAAATAAATATTCTACATTTACATTTAGACTTCTTTCTTGAAAATCTGGGCGCCGTTAGTGATGAACACGGTGAAAGATTCCACCAAGATATTTCTACTATAGAAAAAAATATATCAAGGCAAGTGCAAGCACGTATGCTGGCGGATTATTGTTGGATATTACAACGAGACGTCCCTGAAGCAAAATATAGAAGAAAATCTTACGGTTATCACGATTTTATTATTGCAATATAGAGGAATATCTTCACTTGGTCAATAAATATTGAAATTATCTAAAATGTTTAAAAATCGAATTACAAAAAAAATATTCGTATTTGGAACATTTTGATTTTATTTCTATATCCTTATCCTTGTTCGAAACATAACTAGACAAAAGTTTTCATGTTACAAACAAAAACTGTTTTTTTGTTGACCAGTGTTATCAACAACCTTTATTTTACCATCTTTTCCCCACTCAACTTTCTAAAAGTGGCTGATGAAATCCGAATTCCTTAGCTCTGGTTACCCCTTCTAGGGATTTATAGCCGTGAGTATATGTATATATGTAAGGTTGTTGGTAATGGGTCTCCAAATGTATCGCCCAAAAATTAATTAAGCCCCTAAACCTTAAGTCGCCTTTTACGATCATCCATATGTAGAAATTGGGTAGTGATATTCTAAGCCAACACTACACAGCCAACCTTTTTCTATCTTTGTTAAAATGTGATCTTTCACACCGCCCCTTAACAAATCACGCTATTTCTCCAGCGATCACGTAACTTAACATTACAAACTTTTCTGAGGCACCTCATCTCTACTGCATTCATTCTACTCTCATGATTCTTCTTCCACACCCAACATTAGCTGCCACACATAAGCGTAAGAACAAGAAATAAAGGCCTACTGCATTAAAATTATGTATGTATGTATGTATGAAATAATATGTATGTTATAAACCAAGGGTAATCGTATGTATCTTATTAACTATGTGCGAGATAGAAAAAGTTATGCTAAGACGGTCTGGGCACAAAGAGAGGATGGATGAAAGTAAGTGGTGAAATAAATATATAGAGCCAATGTGGATGGTTCTATTACCAACTACTACCAACCGTGCATCCTACCAACGTAGTAGATGACGGTCATACTACCAACGTAGTAGATGACGGTCGCGCAAGACGTTTGAAAACTACATTGAAAATATTCTTGCAAAGGCGAAAGTCTGAAGTGAAAAGAATAAAAGAGTTTGTATGAGAAGAATAATGAATGTCAGACAGGCAAGCCACATTTTTCAGTCAGAGCGCCAATCAATGGTCTCTGTATTCACCAATGGGAATAATGGGCGTTAGTATAAGTAAATAACAAAGTTATTTTTTATTTTTTTTATATCAATGTTTTTTTATAAATACTTTGTAGAGTCGGTATTTGAATAGCACTACCTCATTTGTTCCCGTTGATATCACACCAGTTAGGTTACGGTTAAGTGGTTGTTCAGCGTTGCATTTGGAAAGTTATCACCCTCGAAACATGATCTGGTCATTGTATCTTCCCCCATGTTTTAAACTCTACCTACCCAACTTAGGGATTAAATCCGTGACTATATAGTGAGTTAGAAAGCATCCTAGTAATAATGATATCATATGTGAAAAATCCTTTAGTTCTGCAAACTGAATTGATTTAAACTATTCGTCAAAACATCACCAATCAACACGTTTTCTCACATGATAAGACTCTTTGTTTAGCTTAAATTCAGTTGATAACAGCACTGTGCTATTTAGCTGAAAGGGAGAGGAATATTTAATATGCTGAAATTTGCGTACGAACGAAAGAGACGAGAATAAATTTTCCAGCTGCGAATTTTATTGTGCGACTGGAGAGTGCTACTGCCGCTTGTAGATTGTGGCTCGTTTCTCTACAGTTTGTTTTTTAACCATTCAGTCTTGGTCGCGCTATTCGAGCGTTTGTCGCGCTCTGTCATACATTTCACCGTTGAAAAACGATAAATTTATAGAGAATTATCTAAAAAAACCAATCTTATTCAGTGTTCAGTTTGTAATATATTATTTGCCGTGAGCCAAAACGTTCTAACAACGTCTTTAAGGTTTTTATTTTGTTTGTTTTGTGTTATAGTATTTTTGCCGGGAAAACTTTGGAGAAACTTTGTTTTGTTTTGTTTTTAATTTATAAGGATTGCAGTATTAGTGAGTTTTGTTTGGTGAAAACTGAGTACACAATTATACATATTTTACAAGTGTTTTGTTAAGTTTTTGTTGTTTATTTTGTGGTGTTACCGGCTTCGAAGGTGCACGTGGCTATCGATTACCGAAGATCGTCTTATTATCTAAGGTAAGCATTTGAAAAGCAGTTCTAATAGATATATTTAGTTAGATATTTTTTTTATGAAAAATGTACCAGTTTCTCGGTAGCAGCTCTAGATTTCGAGATGATCGACGATGATGATGATTGTGTTATACGCTATCTGCGTATATAACACCAAAATACTTTGAAAGAAACATTTAAAAGACATTTATTAGGTCACACAAGGAGGTTGGGTTGTCATGAAGGGGAATAATTGTTTTTCATACATACATACATACATATACTCACTGCTATAAAGTTTGCGGAGGGTCGCGTGGATGATTTCTACGCGATCATCCGCAAGCGTGTCGCGTCCATCATGCGGAGAACCTGGGACAGCTCCAACACGCTCTTGAGAGTATTGGCCGATAAGTTCGACGATCCTATGTATCGGCACTGGGTATATATGCAGCGGCACACTAGAGCCACTTCTCTGGCTAGATTTGGCACCTTATGTAAATAGCTTATTGTTAATATTTTAAATTTTACTTTTATTTATTAAATCTAAGTCTGACCAAACTAACATAATTTAAGTATCTCGATGTTACTAACTTACTAACTTTACTATGGATTTACTTTACGATCCGAAATAAAGTTTTTATTATTATTATTTCGAAAGACTTCTTTGTTTCTCGCCTCTCCCTTGGCCGAAAATGAAAATATAAATTTTAAATGGGAGAGGCGGTACTCCCCGACAAAAGCACAGTCGGTCGGGGTCAGGGAGTCAGGTTCAAGAACCGACGGACGATCCGAGCCGTATCGAGCAGCACCGCTTTCTGCATTTGTGCTGGAACCGACACGCCACAGAAATCCAACCGCCTCAAGTTGGTCGCGAGGCTGGTTGGAATTAACCCGTTCGCGGACAAAACAATTGGGATAATTTCAGTCGAGGTCACACCCCACATGTCGGTGATCTCGTGAGCCAGATCGAGATACTTCCGACGCTTCTCGGTTTCGGCTTTCACGAGACCCTCGTCATGCGGGATAGTGACATCCACTAGAAATACCCTCGACTGCGACCGATCCCATACCACGATATCAGGCTTATTCGCTAGAATAGTCCTGTCCGTGATAACGGATCGGTCCCAATAGATTTTGGCACGGTCGTTTTCTTAGATTGGCTCCGGCAGATACTTGTAATACGGCAGCCTCTGTTGCAAGAGTCCGTATTTCAGAGCGAGCTCCTGTTGCAGGATTTTGGCTGCTTGGTTGTGTCTGTGCAAGTACTCAGTGTTAGCAAGAGCCGAACAACCGGAAATAACATGCCTAAGTGACTCTCCGGGACGGCCACATGCTCGACAGATGTCTGTGGTACCGTCCTTTAGGATGTATTTCCGATAGTTCCGCGTCTTGATAACCTGGTCCTGTATTGCACAGACAAAACCTTCGGTTTCCCCAAAGAGGTCCCCGAAACGCAGCCAATGCAGGGAGACTTTACGGTCCACGAAAGGTTCGTGAAGTACCTTGTAAAACCTCCCGTGCAGCTCCTTCTCTTTCCATACGGACTCCCGATCAGAGGTGCTAAGTACCTCCGGGGTTCGCCAATCCTGTGAGGCCAACGATAAGGGAGTCAGTCCTTTATCACTAGCGACCACCTCTCCCCGAATACTATCATCCGTCATCGTCAAAAAATAGTTTCTGAGGTTGCATACCTCGCGGTTGTGCATGGTTTTGGCACTCAAGAGGCCTCGACCACCACACTTCCGCGGGATATACAATCTCATAACCGACGACCTCGGATGATGCATTCGATGAGAGGTCATCATCGTGCGGACTCGTCTGTCCAGAGCGTCGAGTTCGGTCTGAGTCCATCTGAGCACGCCAAATGTGTACATCAGTACAGGCATGACCCAGAAGTTAATGGCTCGGATCTTATTAACGCCTGACAAGTAGCTATTAAGCACACTTTTCAGGCGTTCATAAAACTCCTCGCAAACACCCTGTTTCACGTCTGCCACCTTCACACCGATGGTTTGTGACATGCCCAGATACCGGTATGTTTCAGCCTCGGAGAGTGCCCTCAAATGATTGGTGCCGACATCGACACCATCAGAGTGCACGACATGCCCCTTCTCAACATGAATGACCGCACACTTATCGACCCCGAGCTCCATCTTGACGGAACCACTGAAATCGTTAGTGATCGTCAGTAGCTCCGCCAATCTGTCAGCCGTGGTATTATTATTATTATATTATAAATCCCTAGAAGGGGTAGCCAGAGCTAAGGAATCGGAAATTCCTCAATCACTTTTGGAAGTTCTGTGGGGAAAAGATGGTGAAATAAAGGTTGTTGGTAATGGGTCTCCAACCGCTTCGCCCAAAAATCCCTCAAAAGCTCCAAAACCGTTAGTCGCCTCTTACGTACACCCACCGGAAGAAATGGGGTAGTGCTATTCTAAGCCGACACTACACAGACAATTGTTTTTCAGTGTGTTATTATATCAGTTTTAGTTGAACCATCATAAGAGTTGGAAAACTATGTTTAGAGCCAAAGTTGGATAGTATATTTACAATAAAACAGCCCTGCAAGTAAGTAAGATCACATTTAAAACTCACTTTAAAATAGCAGGGGTCCAAAGTGATAAGAACAAATAGCATAAATGATAAGGACGACGAATGTGAGGTTAACAACGGAGAATTATCAGGATTGGCTAAATGACGTTTGGTACCTGCTTATCCCAAAAAGAATAAAAGGCTTGAGCGTAACTAAATAAATAATATTGTTAATATTTAATTATTGTTTGCAAGCTTATATTCATCATCATTTAATTTAATGTTTTTTGACATGAATTCCTCATGTGGGGATTATTACTCATAATTAAAAGATGTTATTAAAGGAAAGAAAAATTTCGACACTGGCGGGGTTCGAACCCGCGACCTTCGGGTATACGCCCCCGTCGCTCTGCCAACTGAGCTACAGTGTCAGCTGAGTTCATCATCATTGTCGATCATCTCGAAATCTAGAGCTGCTACCGAGAAACTGATACTTTTATTCGTAATCAGGGACCCCAAATTACTAATAATCAGCTATATCATCCAAGGAAAAAATACGTATCTAAGTGAAAGCTATTTTTTAGGCACAAAAGCACACTTTAATTCATATTTTAAACCTCCCGTCTAGGTAACTGCAATCGATAATCTTCGGAATATTACGTTACAAACGGCTCTTTATTAACAATTTGCGTATGTTTTTTGTTTAGAATACCTAGCTTTCTATACCAAGACACTATTAAGATACATACATATATTCACGGCTATAAATCCATATAAAGGGTAGCCAGAGCTTCAGAATAAGAAAATGTTCAGCCACATTTGGATGTTTAGTGGGGAAAAGATTGTAAAATAAAGGTTTTTGGTGATGGGTCTCAAACCACATCGCCCAAAAGTCACTTAAAAAGCCTTTGCATGTTTAATAGCATGAAGTTATGCCGTGAAGTGTAGTGCCGGCTTAGAATATCACTTCCCCTTTCTACCTACAGGTGTCGTAAGAGGAGACTAATGGTATGGGGCATTTGAAGAGTTTTGGGCAATGCGGTTGGAGACCCATCACCAACGATACTTTATTTCTGCCCTCTTGCCCCCTATCAACTTCCAAATGTGGCTGAAGAGTCTCTAGCTCTGAAGCTCTGGCTACTCTTTTTTGGGATTTATAACCGTGAGTATATGTATGTATGTATGTGTAAGTTATGTATTTAGAGTGAATATTTAGAAAACGAACCGTATTGAATGTAGCGATGTTGAATGTTATCATTTCACAGAACAGATGGGCATGCAGATATGGAGCACGTGTTCCAACGGTAAATACCTACTTAGCACTGTGGTCTTGTTATTGAATTTAATATTAACTTATGCCGTGTAGTGCTGGCTTAGAATGTCACTACCCCTTTCAACCCACGGGTATCGTAAAAGGTGACTAAGGGTATGGGGATTTTTTCAGGCTTTTGTTAATGGGCGATGCGGTTGGAGACCCATCACCAACGATACTTTATTTCTACCATCTTGTTCCCTATAAACTTCCAAATGTGGCTAAGGAGTTTCCAGCTCTGTATCTCTGGAAACCCCATTTTGGGATTTATGACCGTGAGTATATGTATGTATTAACTTTAAGACTAGGTTTAGTTGCTACGTACCAATATTATTAGCCATGACAGCCTTGAAAGGGGCAATCAGAACTTTGGAGTTAACCGTTCTACCAATTTAGGAAATACAGGGGAAAATATGATGAAAGAAATTGGCTGTGGGTTCAGATTGGTTTCACTATGTAGAATGCCCACAGGAAAAAATGATGCAGCACATTTTTATTATACACAGAAGTTTCCTGTTGGGTATTATATAAATATCAAACATTCACAACTCATAACCTCGAAGAGTTGGCAAAGGTATAAAGAATTCTGAACATCTCGTGACATTAATGTCAACTGGTATACAGAGTACCCACGTTTTGAATGGACAGTGTACTCACGGGGTACTGCCTCAGAGCTAACACAGCTGTCAGGGCATTATATCGCTTTCTCTTATCTCTCTCCGTCTCTCTATCACTTTTCATTTATGCATACATATACTCACGGCTATAAATCCCTAGAAGGGATAGCCAGAGCTAAGGAAGTAGAAGTTCCTCAGCCACTTTCGGAAAGTTGAGTGGGGAGAAGATGGCAAAATAAAGGATGTTGGTGATAGGTCTCCAAACGCTTCGCCCAAAAATCCCTTAAAAGCCCTAATACCGTTAGTCGCCTCTTACGAACACATAGCAGAAATGGGGTAGTGTTATTCTAAGCTGACACTAAACAGCACGTTTCGTTTATTAAGTCTAATAATATATTTGTAGTAGCAGAGATGGTAATTAACGAAAACATTTTAGCTATGAAGTTACTTTCATCTCTTTCGGAAGTCGTTTCACGAAGATTATAAAAATTTTGGGGGTGTATGTGATAACTTAGGGTTGCTTTGATAACTTTGTGGTTTTTTAAGTGATTGTTGGGCGATGCCGTTGGAGTCCCATCAACATCAACCTTTATATTAAAACATTTTCCTCAAAGACCCCAAAAGTTGCTGAGGAATTATTATTCCGAAGTTCTAGCAATCCTTTCTAGGGATTTATAGTCGTGGGTATATGTATGTATTTCTATTCAGGTTAAAAACAGACAAAAGTAGTCAATAAAAAGAAACTTACATAAAAAAATCACAGTAGCTTTTGAATTAATTTTTAGTTAATAAAGACTATGGTTTGTTTATTGAGCACTCTTTTTAACAGTAAACGGTTATCATAGTTTTCAATAGAAGCAAAACTTTTGCTTATAAACTTAGTAAATGGTCATGATTAAAACGCTAGTTTCCTTCTTAAGAAAGGACAGTATTTATATGTAGGTTATCCAGTTTGAACTAAAGCATAACATTTTATCTAACTCTGGCATATTACGTGTTGCTGACGGAAACGGAAGTTGATGGCGGCTCTCAGCTGGGTCGCTTTGCTGATAAGAAACGTAGTATTAGCAGTTTAGAGTTTGAAAAATCACGCTTTTGAGAGACTACAATGAGATTTGAAATAGCACAGGATTTTTAGGAGAGAAAACGAATGAAGACGAATGTATGTATCTCAGATATACACACAGTAATAAATTACAAAAGGGGGTAGCCAGAGCCTCAGAATAAAAAAATCAGAGATTTTTTTAACTTGTTTTTTTGTTGATTTCATTAACAAAACATAACATAACATAACATAAACGTTCACGCCGTTTATCCCCGAAGGGGTTGGCAGAAAAAAAAGTCAAAAGTCAAAAAGTTTATTTTTCAAAATTAAGTTAAAAATTAACATTTTTTGAACGTCAAATTTTTTTAAATTTATCATTAGTCCGTTGCTTCGGAAGGTGTTCGTAAAGAGAAGAAGCAACAAAGAAACTCTTTACATTCACATTTTTTCATTTTTTCAAAACATGGTTTGTACAATTTCAGTTTATTAACATGTTTTTACTTTATAAAAGATTTTCTATGCGACAAAACCAAACGCTAGTTTGACATATTTAAAATAAATTGTCCATCACAAAAACCAATCACATAACGTGAGAAGAAAAATCCTCACCAGACAATTATTCCTAGGAATAACGAGGGAAGATTTATAGCTTTACGGACACGGTCATGTGCGCGTTGGGTCCTTGTCGTTTAAAAAATCTTGAACACTGTAGTAAGACTTCTTTAAAAGCATGGCTTTTATTGCCTTTTTAAAAGATGCCACAGGCAATTCCAATATGTCAGAAGGAAGTTTGTTGAACATTTTCAGGGATAGTCCCATAAAGGAGTTACTTACTTTATTAAGTCTCCACTTCGGTACGTTAAGTTTCTCCTTATTTCGAGTATTAACAGTATGCCTATCACTAACTTTACTAAATTGGCCTATATTCTTTTTGGCATACATTAAATTCTCAAATATGTATTGGCAAGGGACAGTTAAAATGCCAATATCTTTAAATTTTTCGCGCAACGAATACCTCGACCTCAACATGTAAATAGATCGGATAGCTCGCTTTTGTAAGACGAAAACTTTATGAACATCAGCCGCTTTACCCCATAATAAAATACCGTACGACATAATACTATGAAAATAACTGAAATACACAATGCGAGCTGTTTCTACGTCTGCTATTTCTCTAATCTTACGCACGGCATACGCTGCTGAGCTCAGCCTTTTAGAAAGTGTTAGTATATGGGGTCCCCATTGCAACTTAGAATCGATTATTATCCCTAGGAATTTTGTTTCTTTCACTAATTCTACTTGTTCACTATCAATAACAATATTGTTATCAACTTGCCTAACATTCGGTAAAGTAAATTTAATACATTTAGTTTTTTTGGCATTTAGAACCAGGTTATTTACAGTAAACCAATGCAATACCAGTGAGATAGCTTTATTTACGTCGTCAAGAGATGTAGAGGATCTCGCTACATTAAATATTAAAGATGTGTCATCTGCAAACATAACTATCTCAGAATACTTTTGTACCATAAATGGTAAATCATTAATGTAAATCAGAAACAGTAATGGGCCAAGTATAGAACCTTGAGGAACGCCCATCTCTATTTCCGATCCTTCCGACGTGGTTCCATTAATATCAACCTTTAAAGTTCTTTTATGAAGATATGATGCCATTAATTTCAGTGCTTGCTCGTCAAAACCGTAATATTTAAGTTTAATCAACGCTATTTCTTTTTTTACACAATCAAAAGCTTTTGTGAGGTCACAAAATATACCTAATGCATCCCGGGAGTTTTCCCATGAATTAAAAATATGTTTCATTAGTGACACTCCTGCATCTACAGTAGACCTACCTTTGGTGAAACCATATTGCTCGTCATGGAATATATTATGATTGTTGAAATATGAAAGCATTTGGTTGGACATGATTTTCTCAAAAACTTTACTGAGAACTGGCAAAATAGAAATAGGCCTATAATTGGTAAAGTCCTGACTATCTCCTGATTTATGTAGTGGGATGAGCCTACTTAACTTCATACAGTCTGGAAATTCTCCTATATCTATACATTTATTAAAAAGTATCGTTAAATGAGGAGCGATTATATTTATTATTCTGTTTATGACGAAAACTGACATTCCTGTTATGTCTTCGGTTTTTTTAAGATTAATAGTTTTAAAATTTTTAATTATATCATTATTGTCAACATACTTGAAAGAAAACTGTGCTGTTGTTTTGGTAACATTTTGTTCCAACAACTCAAGAGCTTTCTGGGGACATGAATTTAATTTCTCTGTTGTCTGAGTGGGGGTATTTATAAAATGATTTTCAAAAATGTCAGCAATTTGTGATTTTGACTGTATCAGTTCATTATCTAATAATAAATTGAGATCATGTGGGGACTTTAGTTTTCCAGTTTCACTGTTAATTATTTTCCAGACAGTCTTACTCTTGTTAGAAGAATTCATAATTTTATGTTTTATGCATCTAGATTTAGCTTCACCACAAACTTTTTTGAAAATTTTTGAATAATTTCTGACATAAATAATAAAATCTTGGTTGAAGTTATAGGACTTTTCTCTATAAATGTTATATAGGTGATCTCTACTTATTCTAATTCCAGCGGTGGCCCATTCAGCAAAAGAGCATTTTGTATTACACAGTATTACCTTAGTTTTAAAGATTTTATTGAATTCAGTTTTTAGCTCATTGATGAATGAAAGACAATTCTCTAATGATTCACTGCTTCTCATTGGGGGGCTGATGCTAGACCTAATATTATTTTCAAATAAGCTAAGTTTTTTTTCAGTTATCTGTCTACATACTATTGACTTTTTCTTTTCGATGGTAAATTCTAAATTTATAAATTGACCCTTGTGGTCTGAGGTAATGCAATCAAAAAGGAAGTGACCGGAGTAATCACAATTGCAATAAATATTATCTAAACATGTTGCAGAGGTTGAGGTAATTCGGGTTGGCTCATTAAATACATTTAGAAGATTAAATGATTGAAAAAATGTCAATATTCTCTCCTTTACTAGACCCTCACCCAACAAGTCAACATTGAAATCCCCACAAACTACAACCTCTCTGGAGCTGCGGGAAGCCATCCCCAAAGCATCTTCCATCGCTGCTTCAAAGATGTCATAGTTACCTTTGGGTGGGCGATATACACACAAAATTATATACTTGCTCAATTCAATGCATGAGATTTCTACATGTTGTTCAACAGAGAGTCTACAGATGTCTTTTCTTTCTTTAAATTTAATGTCTACATATAATAGTATCATACTACCCCCACACATTATGGACTCTCTGTTAAAACAACTGCCCACTGTGTAATTCTTTAAACTAAAATTCATTTGTTCTGCTTTTAACCAGTGTTCTGTTAAACAAAGTATTTTGGCATTGTACTTATTAATGAATAACTCTAATTCTAATTGTTTGCAGGAAAGGCTCTGTATGTTCTGATGAACTAGTGAAATGTATGCCTTTTCCTTTGTCTTACTACCTAGTTTAAAGCTAAATTTGCAGATACATTAGTACATGTACTAATAACTGCATCCAAGTCAGATGAAATTGTTATGTTATTCAAATTAATAACATTGTTGTATACAATATTACTAGCTAGTAACATAGCTAGACGTTTTTTAGAATGTTCAGGTACTTTCAAGGTACTTTTAGTCAATAATGGTTTCTTAATATAATTATTTATATTAAAATTAACAATTTTTTGCCTATATCCCAAGGTCAATACTCCTGAACTCACATGGCAAGCGCCATCTAGTTTCTAGAGAAGGTACCCACGTTTTGCTTAGACAGTGTACTCACGTGATAGGGGGCAGGCCTATCGCCGTTTTTTACAATTTCATTAACTTTTTGAGAATTATAAAAATACATCACGCACTCTTTTTTCCGTAAAAACTATGAGTATGCAAAAATTTTAGACTCTTCAGGATGCGAACTTATATCGGGGTACAAAGTATCGCTTTACGGATCAATATATTGTTCAATTTGGAAAAGCGAAAATTTTTAAGAGCGCACACAAATTCTAGGGTTCGATTCCCGGGTGATACATTCGTAAATTAAAATTATTAAATATCATACTTTTACTGAATGTACAATGAACATGATTCAAATTTTTAGACGTCATCATGCCTATTTGTCCTGGCTAATATTTAACACATTCGTAATCGTTGAAGATGACCTACTCAATCGATGGCTTAGTGGTAAGCTATCGATACTCACTGTACTCAGTGCCGTCTTGCGCCAGCTTAGAATGTCTTAGTGACAACCCACGGGTGCTGTATGAGAAGACTAAGGATAGGGGGCTTTTTAAAGTGGGTTATCCAGTTTGAACTAAAGCATAACATTTTATCTAACTCTGGCATATTACGTGTTGCTGACGGAAACGGAAGTTGATGGCGGCTCTCAGCTGGGTCGCTTTGCTGATAAGAAACGTAGTATTAGCAGTTTAGAGTTTGAAAGTTCACGCTTTTGAGAAACGACAATGAGATTTGAAATAGCACAGGATTTTTAGGAGAGAAAACGAATGTATATACATACTCAGATAATTATACACACAGTATTAAATTACAAAAGGGGGTAGCCGGAGCCTCAGAATTAAAAAATCACAGAAATTTTTAACTTGTTTTTTTATTGATTTCATTTACTTTTTGAGCATTATAAAAATGCATCAAGCACTCTTTTTTCCGTAAAAACTATGAGTATGCAAACATTTTAGACTCTTCAGGATGCGAACTTATATCGGGGTACAAAGTATCGCTTCACGGATCAATATATAGTTCAATTTGGAAAAGAGAACATTTTTAAGAGCACTCACAAATTCTAGGGATCGATTCCCGGGTGATACATTCGTAAATTAAAATTATTAAATGTCATACTTTTGCTGGATGTACAATAAACATGATTCAAATTTTCGGACGTCATCATGCTTATTAGTCCTGGCTAATATTTAACACATTCGTAGTCGTTGAAGATGACCTACTCACTCGATGGCTTAGTGGTAAGCTATCGATAATCACTGTACTCAGTGCCGTCTTGCGCCAGCTTAGAATGTCGTAGTGACAACCCACAGGTGCTGTATGAGGCGATTAAGGATATGGGGCTTTTTGAAGTGGTTTTTGGGCGGATGTTTGAAAACCCATCACCAACGATACTTAATTTCTTCCATCTTCTCCTCTATCAACTTCCAAATGTGGCTGAGGAGTTTCCAGCTCTAAAGCTCTGGCTACCCCTTTTAGGGATGTTTGGCCCAGAGTATTTGTGTGTATGTACTGCATTCAGGAAAGCCTCGAGCTACGACAGGGTTATTTATATGGGCTACGATTATTACTAAAAATGATATATAATTAAGATGATAACCAATTAAGTGGGAGATTCCTCATATTATATAACTAAAATACAAAGCGGTCTACAGAAGCAGAGAACGTTATTTAAGTAAAAGTGTTCACCGTACAATGTTGCAATACACGTTCACTGCATCAATCACTGGAATACCTATACAGGGTGATTTCGGGGTCGTGATCCCAACCATTTTTTACTGACTCAGTAAATGATTGCGATGCTACCTGTATTTATTTTAATTGAAACAAAGATGATTTGTTATATACTTATTTTTATTTACTGACTCTAAATGCGTGGTCACCCTACTTTTTATATTACACCTTTTTAGAAAACAAACTCTTTGTTAGAATACTTAATAATTTATGAGTAATAATGTGACAACACGTCAAAGTCAATAAACAATAACAATAAATAATAACGAAACAAAGATTTAAAATGAAATAAATTAATTATGCCTCCGCCGTTATTCGTCTTTTCCTTCTAAATACGACAAAGTAATCGACGTAATCGCAGAAGGCATCGAAGAAATTCCTTATCTGTCTATCAATATCGTCATATTAATTGCAACTACTGCAACGATTGTCAAGTCCATGCACTTGACAAAACAATTCTTGGGAAATAGTAGGGTGACCATGATCTCCTATAGTATCAGTTTTTTTTTTGTAAACTTAAATAAGTCGTTGGTGTACTGTTAGTCCTAACCTATCGTGATGCTTAGGAGAAAGTAAGTGGAATGCTTCTTTCTTGCTCCACGACCCCGTAATCAGCCTGTATATTACGATCACGTTACTATCGTCAACTTACGTTTGTTTGTATTTTAGAAGTGTATTATTTATCTTATGCTGGCTTGAATCACCTGATAAAAAGAAAAGTTAAGATGATTCCGTGCTTCGGAGGGTACGTTTAACCGTCGGTCTCGGCTACTATCGCGGTAGTAGTCGTAAGTCACAACATTCACAACATCCATCACAACATTCACACACACCCATACAATTAATATATATCAAACATATATGTGTAGGAGGTGTATTTATATATGTATTTATAATATACTAGTGGATCGGCCCCGCTTCGCACGGGTAGCGTAGTTTTAAAAATATTGGAGGTTTCTTCAATCACTGCTCAAGCGTTATGAAATTAACGCCTTTATTACAACTTACAGCACTCATGTCTGAATATAGTGTTACTTTGTGATTTTGAAAGCGCTTTTATGATCGGTTCAGATCAATATCTCCGAAATTAAGCTAATTTTTAGGTTTTAATTGATGCAACTACTGGCGCCATCTAGTACGTAATATGTAAACTACTAAGGATTTGGTTTTGATCGCGTGCGACTATTATGTTGGGACTTTTAATTTTGGTGTTTCTATACCGATTTCTATGATTCTTTTTTTATTGAGTAGGTAATAATGTTAACTTTGGAAATAAGGTGATTGAGAGTATTATAAACGTAAGAGAAAACAAATATAATCAGAATGCGCCGAACTGCTAAGCTATCAGGAGTTACACGTGTTGTTGTGAGTCAACCATAAAAGATAGACATATACTGTTGCGGAATATTTTTTAGATAATTTTATGTAGAATATTTCCGTCATAAGTCATTAAGGCTGCACACGCGAGGGAAGCTTAAAAAATGGAGTAACTTCTCCCATTTTCCCAAAATTCCCCTTTACTATTCTGCTGTATACAAAAACCTGCCTAGGAGTATGAAGAATAATTTTACCAAGTTTCGTTAAAATCCGTCGAGTAGTTTATGTTTCCATAAGGAACATACAAACCGACAGACAGACAGACAGACAGACAGACAGACAGGCAGACAAAAATTTTACTGATTGCATTTTTGGCATCAGTATCGATCCCTAATCACCCCCTGATAGTTATTTTGAAAATATATTCCATGTACAGAATTGACCTCTCTACAGATTTATTATAAGTATAGAAGATTATAAGTATAGAAGATATATTTTTTCCTTCTTACTTATTTTTTATTTTTTTTTTAATTTTTATTTAATTTAGATATATTTATAAACACAAAATATTTAGTTTCTTAAGAAGAAGGAGTATAGTTGTTTGTAATTATTTATGATGTTATGCCGTATGAAAGTAGTTATATCTTATATACTAAATTCATTTATTTAAAGAGAATAATAAAAAAAAACTTTTTTTTTGTGTATGTCTGTTAGTATTTTTCTTTTTGCTGTTTTATTATTTTTGTTTGTTTAAATTATTTATATTAAATTGTAATATTAGTTTTTCGTTATGGCGCTAACTGAAAACCAGCGTATGGGAAATTCATCAACCAAGTTGTTTGACTTTCTCATACACATGCTGAGTTGGTGCCTTTTTGGTGCATTCTTTTTTATTGTTGTAAATTTACTCTGTATTTCTTGTTGTGTGCCAAATAAACAATTTTTCTTCTTCTTCTTCTTCTTCTAAGTCTGCCAACCCGCAATTGGCCAGCGTGGTGGACTATGGCCAAATCACCCTATATAGGGTAGGTGCGAGCCCTTTGGTGGGGACATATATGGGCTGTGAGTGAATGAGTGATTACTTATCTTCACAAATTAACTATTGCAGTAATGAACACTGTAATGGTTTTTTTTGCTTACGTACATAAAAATATATAAATGTAAACTATTAGATAAGGTAGAGACAATCGATCGCTATTATGTATAATTCTTGCCACCCTTTAGCGCATGCATTCAAAACTTGATTATTAATAAAATTAGTTTGTTACACATTTCAAAGCAGATAAAAGAAGGAAATTATGTATGTATTATTAGAGCATTACTAGCAACAAAACGTTTATATTACATTCAATATTGAAATTCCCTGCTTGTGGTTTGAGGTGAATTCTGTGGCCCATCTGGAATTGACAGGAATATTCGATCATTGAAACATATTTGAATATATTTAAATAAGCTTAAAACCAGAATTTCAGATAAACTAAAATAATCAGGCGAGTAGTAAAAAACAGAAAAATGTAATTTCATTTTAAAAAGTATGGTAAGGATTTAAGTGTGAGAAACTATAGGTGCTATAACATACATAACATATTTCGATATCAACCCTCAGCTCTGACTCTCAGTCTAAACTTCTAAAATCAAAAGTTTTATTGAATCTCGATAGCTAAGTGAAATTCCAACGCTTCTAATGCAGGAAACGTGAGTTCAAATTACTAAGTCGGGTCTTCACCGAAGTGTCTTTTCTCAAGTCAAACTGTGATTTATTTGTAAAGGGTATTAACGGTAAAAAATTATCATCGTAAGAAATGGATAAGTTGTACTCACTAATGTAAGAGTGTATTGAGTGAACAACAGGTTATATACGGCATTAGAAAATTCATCGTGACTATTCTAATAATATCATCAGTATTACCTATATTTTAGTAGCTGAATAGTGTCGGCTTAGAATAGCAACTATCCACTTCTTCCCTCGAGTGTCGTAAAAAATTACCAAGGGTTGTGGGGCTTTTTAAGTAAATTTTGGGCGATGCGATTGGAGACCTATCACCAAAAACACTTCTTTATAACTTTCGGAGGAGTTTTTGTTTCTCAGATTCTGGCTACAGTTTTTGGAATTTACATTCATGTAAATACATAAATACATACATACATACATACATTCTCACGGCTATAAATCCCTAGAAGGGGTAGCCAGAGCTAACGAATTAGAAATTCCTCAGCCACTTTTTGAAGTTGCGTGGGGAAAAGATGGTAAAATAAAGGTTGTTGGTGATGGGTCTTCAACCGCATCGCCTAAAAATCCCTTAAAAAGCCCCTATACCGTTAGTCGCCTCTTACGTACACCCACCGGAAGAAAAGGGGTAGTGCTATTCTAAGCCGACACTACACAGCAAACGTATATACATACGTATGTTATTTAATTATTTTATTAAAAGTTCATCGGTAATTTTCTTTGTTTAAAGTTAGTAATGCCCCAAAACTTAATCAAACAAATTAGTGAATAATAAACGTTTAAGCATTCGAAATTGATTTGGCAATCTCAACCTCTTACCGACTCAAGTGACAAGTTATGATTGACCGACATCGATGATGCGAAACATACTATCTTTATCTGGATATGGAGATGTTAAGAACTGTATTCATTAACATACATGATACATAAGATTATCGCATTCCTGTGGAGGGAAAAGTCAAAAAAAAAAAAAAAAAGTCAAAAAGTTTATTCTTCAAAATTAAGTTAAAAACTAACATTTTTTGAACGTCAAATGTTTTTAAATTTATCATTAGTCCGTTGCTTCGGAAGGTGTTCGTAAAGAGAAGAAGCAACAAAGAAACTCTTTAAATTCACATTTTTTCATTTTTTCAAAACATGGTTTGTACAATTTCAGTTTATTAACATGTTTTTATGGATGGATTCAGCTTCAGATTCCAAGATTAATATCTTTAACAAATCATGACTAAACTTAAAAGGTTAGTTAGAAGCTCAAAAGAAAATCCTCTGCAATTATAAAGATGAATAGGGAAAAGATTACTTCAAGAAGTCTATCAACCCTTACAAATATCCCATAGAGATATGATTATAACTCTATATGGGACAGTCTCCAGCAGTGTTCCTATATTGGTGAAATGATGATTATTAGCACATATACATTTATTCACGTCATTCGTTTAGGGGTAGGCATAGATTTATCGATCGCCTGGCAATCGTCATCAATATTTTCATACATGCTCTTGTTATTCTATTAGTTTGTCTTTATTAATATATCTATAGCAGGTCGGTGTTAGTGTGGTATATTTAGTACGTGTTCTTTTCAAAAAGGCAGACGTCCGTAGTGTGAAGAATAAAAGAAGTAAGTAAGCAATGTGTATAAATGAAGCTAGGGAGGTTTGTCAGGATCGTACAATGTGGAGATCATTAGTATCGGCCTACCCCAATTGGAACTGATG
Organism: Bedellia somnulentella; assembly: GCA_963576735.1. Lineage (NCBI taxonomy): Eukaryota > Metazoa > Arthropoda > Insecta > Lepidoptera > Bedelliidae > Bedellia > Bedellia somnulentella. The sequence continues at coordinate 9,675,260 of OY755187.1, read as the reverse complement.
CCTTGAGTATGTATGTTTCATTGAAAGATCAAGACTTATTTTAACAGAGATTACTTTATGTCTGGTACACTCAGACATTCTGTTGAGCTACGTGTCATCTGATCTATCACTATATGACTATCATCTATGACTATCTGTGAGATTCATTTACATAATAATGGACTTTAAGCAATATCCAGGTCGAAAATTTTGGGTTACTATGAATAATTGTTCCTAGTCATTCTTACGCATAAATTTATCATTGAGCAGGCAGACACCATACGTACGCATTCATACGTACTCTGTTAACCGCATAATTCAATCACATATTTACTATTATGTGTTTACTCCGAACTTGAAACCAATTTTTCTGTTTGATGAAAAAACTTCATCAGTAATTCTGGAATAACTTTATTATAATACATACATACATACATATACTCACAGCTATAAATCCCTAGATAGGGTAGCCAGAGCTAAGGAATCAGAAATTCCTCAGCCACTTTTGGAAAGTTAAGTGGGGAAAAGAGGTAAAATAAAGGTTGTTGGTGATGGGTCTCCAACCGCATCGCCCAAAATTCCCTTTAAAGCCCCAATACCGTTAGTCGCCTCTTACGTACACCCGCCGGAAGAATTGGGGTAGTGCTATTCTAAGCCGACACTACACAGCTGAGACACTACACTATAATATGAGAAATATTTTAATACTAGTGGATCGGCCCAGCTTCGCACGGGTAGCGTGGTTTTTTAATATCTGAGGTTTCTTGAATCACTGCTCAAGCTTTGAATGCTCAAGCGCAATGATTACTACTTAGAGCACTCCTGAATGCGAGCGCTCATATGAACGGTTTAGTGTCGCCGAACATAAACCAATTTTTAGGATGAGTTGAAGTTGAGTTGAGTAAAACGCTATGAAGAACTTATAACAATTACAACTACTGGCGCCATCTAGTATGTAATATGTAAATTAGTAATTATTTGGTTTTGATCACGGGCGCGATGACTTATTTCATGTTTAATTTCGGTGTTTCTCTACCAACTTCCATGATTCTTTTTTTATTGAATAGGTAATGATGTAAACTTTTTTAAATAAGGGAGAGTGTTATAAACGTGAGAGTAAACAAATATAATCAGAATGCTCCGAACTGCTAAGCTATCAGGAGTTACACGTGATATTGTGAGTCAACCATAAAAGATAGACGTGTGCTGTTGAAGAATATTTTTTAGACTATTTTATGTAGAATATCCGTAATACATGATTTCTATGTAACTATAACCATTAAGGCTGCACACGCGACGGAAGCTTAAAAAATTTAGTAATTTCTACCGTTTTCCCAAAATATCCCCAAATTCCCCTTTACTACTCTGCTGAAAAGTATACTATAACCTGCCCAAGAGTATGAAGAATAATTGTGCCAAGTTTCGTTAAAATCCGTCAAGTAGTTTTTGTTTCCATAAGGAACATACAAACCGACAGACAGACAGACCGACAAAAATTTTACTGATTGCATTTTTGGCATCAGTATCGATCACTAATCACCCCCTGATAGTTATTTTGAAAATATATTTCATGTACAGAATTGACCTCTCTACAGATTTATTATAAGTATAGATTTGCGATTCCCGTGGTTTGAAACTGATGAATATCTTACATATTAGTCTTATCCCATCAAAGTGGTTAAGTATAAATTACTTTGCATTACTGGCAAATGTTTGTTGATTTTTTATAATTTTGAATTGCGTTTAATCATTCATTTTTTATTTTTTCTAAGTTTTCAACAAAAACAGTTACATAGTTTTTTTTACTTTCACGGTTGCACATTATAATTAAAACAAATATTGACTACATGATAACTCAAAAGTTTTCGAAACGTGTCGGGCTTTATAAAACCATTTAATAACACGCGATTAAATATTATATTATATATAGACCATAAAAATAAATATGCATAAAAAACATCGTGAAACATACAAAACCCCGAGGCATCCATCGCAAGATGTTATAATTGCAGTGACCATAACAGTGTGTAATTATGACCGCAGACAACTCACCTTTACTTTCTAAATCATGTGCAAGCATTTTTCGATCGCATTCGATCACATTCGCTTCTGCTGTGTTGTAATCAATAATTTATCTCTTTCCACAGACGTTGCAATCTCTACATCCTTTGATATTCCATAGAAATGTAAAATAGCTTTGATCTATATTTAAAATATATATTGGTTCAGAATTACACTACCCTGTTTCTTGTTATGGGTGTTAGTAAGAGGCGACTAAGGGCTCTTTATGTAAATTTGAGGCTTTGCGGTTGGAGACCTTTTCCCTTCTCAACTTCCAAATGCGGATGCAGCGAATATGTTCGTTGGTATCTAAACATGAAAAAGGGGCAATATGGAGTATTTGGTCGTTTTAAAATAGATTTTGTTCGTTGTTTAAGAAAAGCATTATCCTACTTGCTTTTATAAAAGAGTTGATTTGACATATTGTACCCTTCATAATGTTAAACAGACAGTTGACTTTACGTTCTTTTCTTATCTTTTTTCTTTATGATTATTATGCTCGTCGTATATAACATAAGTTCAAAAATAGTTTTTTTTACTAGCTTAAGTAGTAGTTGTACGTGCAAATGTTCTATATGAAACAATAAATTACAATTTTCATTTTTTTCTATTAAAGTAATTATTGTCGACTTTGGAATCTCTGTGTCTTTATTTTTTTGAATTGTAAATGTAATTCAATCATTCATGAGTATATACTAACGGCTGTAACTCCCAAAAAAGGGTAGCCACAGCTTCAGAGATAGTAATTCTTTATCAACTTTTGGAAGTTTAATGGGGAAAAGGTAGACAAATGGGTCTCCAACTGCATCGCCCAAAAATCCCTTAAAAGCCCCAATACCGTTAGTCGCCTCTTACGTACACCCACCGGAAGAAATGGGGTAGTGCTATTCTAAGCCGACACTACACAGGAATGTAATTGATGTACTAACATCTTACCATCCAAAGATTGGCTGAAAGAGATTGCTTAAAGTGATAAGACCGCCAATTCTACTTCTATTTTAGATCAGAATCCCTGTAAAAGGTTTCAACTATGATCATAAAGAAGCATGTACTAGTGTTTTGGTATTTTGGATGTAGGTAAACCCGATGCAAAAAAAGCTAGTTAGTTAATAATTACATACATATACTCACGCCGTTTATTACTATCGGGGTAAGCAGAAGCTATCGATTGTCACTTTGTGTGATCTTCCTTTCAGTTGTTCCCATAAGGGACTTCATTTACTTTCATCAATATTTTAAGGGTGTTGTTTTAGGGTATATTTTTTAGTACTTAGTTAATTGATGAATTGAGAATAATTGACAATTTATACTGGGGTTTCTTCATCATTATCATCCTACATTAGTCTTGGCCGCTTTATCTATATTTAACTGCAATATAGGAGCAGTCACGCATTCTTACTTCTTTATCTCGCAATATTATTAAAATGGAATTGTCTTTGACATTCTTTTATGATACATCATCACGGTAGATTGCTCTCAGTGTCTAAACATTTATAATTAAAAAGTATGGATAAAATTCTTCAGGATTAAACAAGTCATAATAATATATACATGTGTAAAAACTAGAAATAACGCTGAGCCTTGAGTAGGCTATAGAATCCATAACTCTTTATAGTACATACATATACATACATACACATACTCACGGCTATAATTCCCTAAAAGGGGTAGCCAGAGCTGAGAAATTAGAAATTCCACAGCCACTTTTGGAAGTTGAGTGGGGAAAAGATGGTAGAATAAAGGTTGTTGGTGATGGGTCTCCAACCGCATCGCCCAAAAATCCCTTAAAAAGCCCCTAGTCCGTTAGTCGCCTCTTACGTACACCCACCGGAAGAAATGGGGTAATGCTATTCTAAGCCGACACTACACAGCTTCTAAGCCGACTCTACACAGCTTTATAGTAAATTCTTCTATATATACATATATAGTACATGCTTCTATATAGTACATCATAGTTGAAACCTTTTACAGGGATTCTGATCTAAAATAGAAGTAGAATTGGCGGTCTTATCACTTTAAGCAATCTCTTTCAGCCAATCTTTGGATGGTAAGATGTTAGTACATCAATTACATTCCTGTGTAGTGTCGGCTTAGAATAGCACTACCCCATTTCTTCCGGTGGGTGTACGTAAGAGGCGACTAATGGTATTGGGGCTTTTAAGGGATTTTTGGGCGATGCGGTTGGAGACCCATCACCAACAACCTTTATTTTACCATTTTTTCCCCACGCAACTTCCAAAAGTGGCTGAGGAATTTCAAATTCCTTAGCTCTGGCTACCCCTTCTAGGGATTTATAGCCGTGAGTATATGTATGTATGTCTTATAACAAACATATAAACAATCACACTTCTAAGGATAATAACATTAAGTATTTGTCTAGAATACTAACTTGCAATTGGTCCTTTTTTTATCTTGCTGTGATTGTAGTTTATAATATTTTTGGTTAAAGATTGCGGCGTAAGAATTTATTTTGTATTGGTGTGCACAGGAACGGTCGTTGTAGAGATTTTTGGGAACGTCTTTGTCCAGCTGTGGACGTCTATAGGATGATGATGATGATATGAAAAAATTGGCAAAAGGCGAGTTGGCCTGCGCACTTGTGATTTCGTTATATAGGGGAAGTATTGTGTGAATTCGACGGAAGCTTTTGAAATATATGTATGTTATTCAAGTATTGAGAAAAATAAACTAACTAAAAAACTAAACTAAATAAAAAACTCAACTTCCAAAAGTGGCTGAGGAATTTATAATTCCTTAGCTCTGGCTACCTCTTCAAGGGAAATATAGCCGTGAGTATATGTATGTATGAGAAAAATACAGCATCTATTTAAAATCTACTGTTGAACTCATCCGTGGTTAATCAATTCTATTGACAGAAAGACAGCAGCATTTGAGAACTAAGGACCTATATTACACTCTGGGCACGACACCTTAAAACAAATTGCAAAACAAAGACAACAAAGCATAATGAGAAACTACACTATGCAAGGTAGCTGCTATATATGTACAAATTGTTATACAATATCGTGTAGTACAAATTGCAATTAATGGCTGGCAAAATAGAATGGCTCACGATGCGGTCTAGGCTACAAAGGCCACGTAAAAAATTCAGGCCAAGCCCCAACGCCGAGGAACATTAGGCCCGTCCTTGGAGGTAGCTAGTCGTTAGCGCAACCGTTACGAAACGCAGCCTGTTAAGGGGAAGCTTGTTTTAATATCTGTTTTTTGGACGATTCTATGATGGTTTATTGACGTCTTATTAACATAAATGATAAATATTTTCTTGGCTACCTTGATCTTGTAATATGCCTGTATATGTTTATTTATTCATAAATTTTGTCACGTTACGTAAAATTGAAGTTAAGCGAGCGAAAGCACGGAGCTTGCTATTGAGGAGTAAAATCAGCGGCATCACATAGCCGAAACAGGAACCACATACATACATATACTCGCGGCTATAAATACAAAAAAGGGCAGCCAGAGCTTTAGAGGTACTCAGAGAAACTCCTCAGCCACATTTGGAAGTTCATAAGGTAGAAATAAAGTATCTATGGTGACGGGTCTCCATCGTCTAAAAACCACTAAAGAGCCCCATACCCTTAGTCGCCTCTAACGACACCCGTGTGTAGGAAGGGGTAGTGACATTCTAAGCCGGCACTGCACGGCTTAAAATTAAAAAGGCACTTTATAGGTAATTTTCGTCTTCCTCAGTTTTCTTATGACGTCAACATGTTAAATAGTCGTTCATGAACTGATTTTGCAGAAAATCTATTTTACATATTTAGGTACAAACGGATAAAAAACAGATGTCTGATAAAAAGATATACAACTAAAGACAAAATTGCAAAATAAATCTTATTCTATAGAAAATGGTTGTGTTCTTGTGCATGTGAAATCGTGTTAATTTAATTGAAAATTTTACAATTCAATTGAATTTGATGAAAAAATACAAAATCCACTTCCTCATTTCAGCTTACGCGCTCGCTCGTGTGTTTGAGTTCAAACCTTGCAGTGAAACATAAAACACCTTAAATTAAACAAACAAAAGTTGTAGAAGCTTCGCCTTAACACTGCAAATATCATCAAACATTAAAACACAGTACTCTCCTCCAGTGTCTTAACCGACCGCAATGAGCTGGAATATCTGAACACCTGCCGTAACGTAATTACTGCTATACGTTTACTCGACGCCTTTGGATTATACTAATTTAGTGTTTGTGTGCTGCTATTGAAGTAGAAATATGTTAATTTTGCTGTTTTTTTATAAATATATTTAGTCTCCATTCGGCTGGATATTTACTATTGATTGCCACTTTGTATAATCCTGGAAAACGTTTTAAGCATTAAAATACGTTAATCTATGGACGTCGTCTTCCAAAGAGATCAAGGAGTTGGTATTGAATATATATGACTGCAGAATGTTACACCGACATGAGCGTCACTAATAAAGAAAGAATAAATAAAGGAAAGAAAAACTTCGACACAGGCGGGAATCGAACCCGCGACCTCGGGTATACGCCCCGACGCTCTGCCAATTGAGCCACCGTGTCAATGGCTGCCAGCCACATGAGGTTTTCATGAACAAAACGATTTAAATTATGAGCGTCACTCTTAAGTTTATGATGTATTGTTCTATACATGAACTTTGATTATTCATTCTATGAACGCCTGTTTTTTTAAGCACGTAGGTAAAATATTCGCATTATGAGAATCACGCCTTTGCATTTCCTTAGGATGTTTCTCTCACCGCTTACAACCTTGATAAATGTGCTATGCATACTACTTTAGAAAAAACACGGAGGTTTTAGCGTTCTTACGAAGGCGAAAGTCCGTAATGAAAAGAATAAAATAGCATTGTATGAGAAGAGTGATGAATGTGACAGAAGCAAGAGAGATGTGACAGGATCGTACAAGGTGGCGATCGATAGTGTCTGGCTACTCCAATGGGAATTATAGGCGTGAGTATAAGTAAGTAAGTGTAAGCCAAATCCTGGACTCAAACTTACACCTGCTAGTATCTCAAGTACTTCTCTTCCCACTGACCTACCAAGGTTCCAAACAACAGATTTACTCAAGAAAAAATTCGCAGAAGCAAACACAAAATAAAAGCTACAAGTTATAATAACAATTTCGTCAAGTCAAACATGGGCTCGCGTCGAGTAACTTCAAAAGAGTTGCCCTTCTGTAAGCTCGTTGCGTACGTGGAAGCCTAAAGCAACAAACTTTTACATAATTCGAGTTAATCCCAAATTTTCTACATGACTGTTCCATCTTACCGCTGGGTAAAGCTTTTTTCAGGGTCGTGTGGTGAAGAGATAGCATGAAATTTATGAATATTATTAACATACATATATGAATATATTCACGCCTTTTGTTTCTTTTGATGTAGGCAGTAATATTATTAAATATACTTGTTCTCAACTATACCTATACTCAAGGCTAAACTTATCAGAAAAGGGTAGCTGGAGCTTCCAATTTCGAAAATACTTAGCCACTTTTGGAAAATAAAAGGTTTGAGGAAAAATGGTATAATAAAGGATAGTTGATGAAATTTCTCGCGGAAAGAAATGAGTAGCTGTTATTCAAAGCCGACAAATATTCCATAAATTCATTACATTCGTTTCATTTAAAGAAAAATATTCTAATATATAACTCTACAAAGTTCACCTGTAAATTTTCAAAGAAAACTTTTAGCGATACATACATATATAACTGATATACTTACGGCTATATTTCCCTAGAAGGGGTAGCCAGAGCTAAGGAATTAGAAATTCTTCAGCCACTTTTGGAAGTTGAGTGGGGAAAAGATGGTAAAAATAAAAGTTTTTGGTGATGGGTCTCCAACCGCATCGCGTAAAAATCAAATAAAAAGCCCCAATACCCTTAGTCGCCTCTTACGACACCCGTGGGTAGAAAGGGGTAGCGACATTCTGAGCCGGCACTACACGGCTATAACTTTGTAACATTATATTATGACTCTATCTCTGTTGTAAAATCGCTGAATCTTACATAATATTGCTGAGAAATCCTGGTCTTCATTTAATTTTGAACCTTCTTATTTATGTTTTACATAAACGTTCACGCCGTTTATCCCCGAAGGGGTTGGCAGAGGTACCAATACTCCTGAACTCACATGGCAAGCGCCATCTAGTTTCCAGAGAAGGTACCCACGTTTTGCTTAGACAGTGTACTCACGTGATAGGGGGCAGGCCTATCGCCGTTTTGTACGAATACACTGTCACATGACTAAGTACAACTCAGCCATGTGGGTTTCCTCACGATGTTTTCCCTCACCGTTAGCAACCATGATAAATTAACCACACATATGACTTTAGAAAAGACAAATTGGTGTAGGCCCGTCCCAGGATTGGAACTCACGCCCTTCTGTTTTTCGGGCGGGTGTTCTACCCACTGGACTATCATGTCGCTATCATTTATGTTTTATTATGTTAAAAGAGTCTTTGTACTATTTTGTACATTGGTATATACAATCTTAGAGACAGAAATGACCTAAGATGTTATCAACAATTGTGAAAAACTCATTCATAAATTTTTATACTCACGTCTTTAGTTCCCATTGGGGTAGGCAGAGAATAACGATCGCCACTTTGTACGATCCTGGGAAACCATTCGAGCTTCGTCTACATTCATCAATCTTTTAATACATGCCCTTTTATTCATCGTCCTTCAGACGCCTGCCTTTTTAAATAAAATGGAAAACAGTTAGTATGATTTTAGTCTATTGGGCATAAAGACAAAAATGCTCAAAACCTTATACATATTAATAGACCTAATATATAATTCGGCTTAGAATAGCACTACCCCGTTTCTACTGATGGGTGTACGTAAGAGGCGACTAACGGTATTGGGGCTTTTAAGGAATTTTTGGGCGATGCGGCTGGAGACCCATCACCAACAACCTTTACTCTACCATCCTTTCCCCACTCAATTTTCCAAATGTGGCTGAGGAATTTCTAATTCCTCAGCTCTGGCTACCCCTTCTAGGGATTTATAGCCGTGAGTATATGTATGTATATATAGTGATATGAAGCAACGGACTAATGATAAATTTAAAAAAATTTGACGTTCAAAAAATGTTAATTTTTAACTTAATTTTGAAAAATAAACTTTTTGACTTTTTTTTTTGACTTTTTGATATATGTACATCCAAAAACGCTCCCTAAGGACCGTAGAGATTTGAAATGTGTAATGGCATAATAACTCACACGCATAGATGTTATATACATTTAAACCCACGCTCTGCATGATAGGAACTGAAGGGCAAGCACGAGCCGTGTTTAAACTAGTTATCGCGTGGGATAAAGCACCAATCTTTTACGCACTTACTTAGTATCGTATACTGCCATCTCATTCTAACCGTTATCGTGTCGATAACATAGCGCTCGTGCTTGCCCTTCTGCTCTACACACCGAGTACGAGTATTATAAAACTAATAAAACCTAACACGTCTATCTTTTAATTCAAGCTCTATTCATGTATCTTAAAATCTTCCCAGCGTAAGTTCTCTTATTACTTCAGCCGTGTAAACTGTAAAACGGGCGTGCATTATCCGACCATTGTTCTCGGATTAACAGCACAGTTCAACTATTCCACAACTTAACAATAGATGAAGCGGTTCGATCTCAACTGCAAGAACTAATTTCGTGTTGGAATTATCCGTGCTTTTTGTAGCCATTAAATTCTGGGCTACGATGTACCTATTTTAAATAGCATAGTTGTTGGAGTTCCTTTTGTAGAAGTTGTTCAAATAGAAAGTTGGAATAATTATGAGAGGCAGAATATTAATTAATGTCAATAATCACTGCTATAAATCGTAAAAAGAGGTAGCCAGAGCTTCAGAGCTAGAAACTCCTCAGCCAAATTTGGAAGTTGATAGGAGGTAGAAGAAATAAAGTATCGTTGGTGATGGGCCTCCAACCGCATCGCCCAAAAACCACTCAAAAGCCTCATACCCTTACTTGCCTCTTACGAATTGAAATATTAATTGGCATTATAATCATATAGCATTCAGAGTATCTGCTTTTTTCCTGCGTGTCCAAATTATTTGAAGCTGGGCCATCCCAGCAAAAACCGTGTATTCTTACAACACGGCTATAAGACTGTCCCATATCATGTGAGTGCATCTGCCACCCCTTATGGGATTTACGGCGTGAACTTTGAGTTCCGAGGTGAGAAAGTCATTAAAATTATAATTAAAACAGCTTAAAGCTGATGCATTTGAACGATGTGGTCATCTATTGATCTTATAAATTAAAACGCTTCGACGCAAGTTTGAACGGATAAGCGTTGCTCCATCAAATTTAATTACAAACTTTCCAGGAATAATTTAATTTTATTGTATGTACATTTCGAAGCAAGTTTGTTCTAAAACCCATCATAAGTTTCAAGGAACTTATCGCTGGAGATGAGGTTTCGTTGCATAACAGAAAACTGGACTAACTTTGATGAAGCAAGTCTAAAGTCCATTAAATCTTTAAAAGAAAAGCTCGACTATCAAGTCAACACTGTCTCGACTCATTGCTTCGTAAAGCAATCTTATGATTTGTGGTATGGATTGAATGAATCAATTTATCTGCTAAGTCATTAAGAAAAGGTTTATAAAAAAAACCTTAGAATAAACTCAACGAAGCTTTCTAACCTCGGCTTAGAATAAATTCAACTCAGTGTTCACGATTTATAAAATCCAAAAGCGTGGCAGGGGTACTAATACTTTGAAATATCATGTGTCATTTTTTTGGTTAACGGATATTCTGAGTACCCACGTTGTTTTTAAACATCGTACTATTGCTGCTTTGTACAAATTACACTGTTACATGACAAAGTACAACTCAGCTATATGGGTTTCCAACTTGTGGTACGGGTCTTGGATAATTTTAGCGGGCGAAACTGTTTATTGAATTCTATTTTCACTCTTATCTATCTATACTTATAATAAATCTGTAGAGAGGTCAATTCTGTACATGAAATATATTTTCAAAATAACTATCAGGTGGTGATTAGGGATCGATACTGATGCCAAAAATGCAATCAGTAAAATTTTTGTCTGTCTGTCTGTCTGTCTGTCTGTCTGTCTGTCTGTCTGTCTGTCTGTCGGTTTGTATGTTCCTTATGGAAACAAAAACTACTCGACGGATTTTAACGAAACTTGGTACAATTATTCTTCATACTCCTGCGCAGGTTTTTGTATACTTTCCAGCAGAGAAGTAAGGGGGAATTTTGGGAAATTTGGGGAAAACGGGAGAAGTTACTCCATTTTTTAAGCTTCCGTCGCGTGTGCAGCCTCAATGGTTAAACTTACATAGAAATCATGTGTGGTGGAAATATTCTTCATAAAATTATCTAAAAAAAAATCCTCAACAGTATATGTCTATCTTTTATGGTTGACTCACAATAACACGTGTAATTCTTGATAGCTTAGCAGTTCGGATCATCCTGATTATATTTGTTTACTCTTACGTTTGTAAACCTCTCACTCATCCCTAATTTAAAAAAGGTAACATTATTACCTATTCAATAAAAAAAGAATCATAGAAATCGGTAGACAAACACCGAAATTATACATATAATAAGCCATCGCGCCCGTGATCGAAACCAAATCTCTACTAATTTACATATAACATACTAGATGGCGCCAGTAGTTGCATCCTACATAACGTAATGATTAATTTTTTAGATTGTTATAAATACTTCATGGCGTTTTATTCCAAAATTTGCTATTAAACGGAAATACTGAACCGTTCATTAAAGCGCATTCAAATTCACCAAACTACACTGTTAAGGGAGTGCTATAAATTTAATAAATTGAAAACATTACGCTGAATTTCACAATGCTTGAGCAGTGACTGAAGAAAGAAACCTCAGATATTAAAAAAAAACAACGCTACCCGTGCGAAGCTGGGACGATCCACTAGTATTATATATAAAAATATAAAATAATTAGTGAGTAAAACAATCAAGCCCAGAGCTATTGAACACATATGGCATAAAATCAATTGGTATACCGTATTGTCTAATAATTAGTACCAAACCAAAAGTTTATAACATCAATATTATATTATATATTCAATCTACATGAGAACATTGCACTTCTATTTCTATATTCTATATATTCTATCTATTATACTTTTAGTCTAAAAGTTAAGTATGGATATAATGTCACCTCAGAAGCCGATCTTCGAAGTCAGAATAATTGCATACAAAGTACAAGTAACTTAACCCAAATAATAGTTATATCGGGGCCCGGATGCGCACAGCTTATCACTACAGAGCCCAGAAGCCTAGCACAAGCTTCATTTTTGCGTCACTATATCGGTCAAAATGTGTTGACAGTATACGATACTAAGTAAGTGCGTAAGAGATGGCTATTTTATACCACGCGTTATCTAGCTAAAAGGTCGCTCGTGCTAGCTGGGCTAAGCTCTGGGCCCGTGATATGACGTTATTAACTACCCACTTCCATGTCATGCGTCTACTTGTAATATACTTAGTAGTAGTAGTACTTGTAATATGTTAAGCTTTATGCATTCACTACTTTGATATATATATTACTACTTTGATATATTACTAATAAATAAAGAATAAATAAACGTTTTAGTAGTGTTTGCGTGTAAAAGAAACAAAGGATAGAAGAATTTTGCGCTGGCAGCCATTGACACGGTAGCTCAATCGGCAAGAGCGACGGGGGCGTATACCCGAGGTCGCGGCTTTGAATCCCGCCTGTGTCGAACTTTTTCTTTCCTTTATTTATTCTTTATTTATTAGTAATAATCCCCACATGAGGTTTTCATGAACAAAAAGATTTAAATTATACTTTGATATATGTTTGACCCTTTCGTAGGAATGAATAAGCGATTAAGGTGTTTGGTGGCCGGTTTTGCTGTATAAAATAAATAGACGTGTCTTCACTACAAAGTTTTCAAAATAAATGTCCCCAAAATAATGTTTTGCATTCTTTTGGGGTACTAATTGCATTTTTACTTCACAACTTCAAATGAACATAGAAAATAAGAATTACTCAGCGGAATACCGATTGGATCACTTTAAAAGTACACCTAGGCAGTACAGTCTAAACTACGCTCCGGATAGACACAAAGATGTGAAGTGTGCAGTGCAAGTGTGTGCAGGCCTGCACATACATAAAAACATTACATTAGTGCCGTCAAGAAATTATCGCCGCATTTAGTCTGAACTTCTTAGTCAGTCATTTTAAATGGATACAAAACCACACATGTTAGAGAAAGACCATAGAAATTCATAAAAGTTATAACATTAATTAATAATAGAGTTTCGCAGCAGATAAGGCCAAAACTGAAACTACGGGCGAAGTTGTTTGACATGATCACGTGATGTGCCCGCAAACAATACCCAGTTATCGTACAACAACTAAATTAATTATAAACTTTGGAAGCGGACAAATTACACTGACCTCCTTCGGGATTTTTCGTCGTCTTAACTTAGATTCTCTTAGCTTTGAAGCGGATTAGGGTAGAAGTAAAACAAAGATATTTTGGATTTATTTAGCTGAGATTTTAATGGTTGGATGGCGTAAACCAATTTCTTTTTATATTTTTGCAAAACTGCTGGATTGTAGCTAGAAATTGACACGTTATGATTATTGACATGTTACGTATACCTAGGCCGTAAGTTCCCATTGGGGTCGGCAGAGACTATCGATCGCCACTTTGTGCGATCCTGGCAAACCACTCTTGCTTTGTTCACATCCTTCAATCTTTTCATACATGCACTTTTACTCTATATACTACTTAATTTAACTGTAAGTATAATATAATTTATATTAGGGGCAAAATAGTTTTACTGTGGACGTGATAGCGTCTTATTAATGGATAAGCTCTGCAAGAGAATGTGTCACGTTCCGAAAGTGAGAAGACACGACGTGTCGGCATACAATTGAGGGCACTGCTGCCCTACCAAATGTTGGTAGGGCAGCAGTGGGCTACCGAAATAGTTTTGAATTATATTACTGGTTGGCGTTATGTGTTTATACAAAATTTATGATTTGAAACAGTTTAATAAGATCTAATTGAGAGTAATTAAATTAATAGAAACACATTATTCTACACCAATGTTTTTAACACGCTATTATTACTTTAAATTTTCATTGGTAACTTTGCTCTCAACATATTTTAAGCAAAATACTCAAACAAAATTTTCTACGATGGTTTGATACAATTTTTTGGTGCATTGGGTATGAAAAAACTGTATAATTATTTTGAATTAAACATTGTTTGTTATGGAAATAAAGTTAACAGGCGTCACATACAGGTTTTTTGGGCAATGCGGTTGGACACCATTACCAACGATACTTTAGTTCTACCATCTTGTCCCCTATCAACTTCCAAATTTGGCTGAAGAATATCTAGCTCTGAAGCTCTGGCTACCCTTTTTTGGGATTTATGTATGTATGCATGTAGGCGGCACTTAATAAATGAAATACAAAACAACAAAGTTAATTCAAGTATTCATTCCCCGAGGGCATTATGCTTAGCTTATCTCAAAAACGGTAGCAGCAATCTATGAAAACTTTGCACTTGTTCTTTGTTTAAATGTTGTTACATGTTTTCCTGTATGCAGATAACACGCATTTGTAAGTGTAACTAATTTTTATTCATTACTTCAAACATACACTTTTATTTCTACTAAAATATTATAACTTTAAAATACACACACTTAATACTAGTGTGTGTATTACGACGTGATAGCTCAGTGGGTAGAACACCGGTTGACGTGCAAGCGACTAGTGTTCAGATCCCGGGTCGGGCCTGAATTTTTGTTTTCTAAAGTCAATTTCAATTTGTCTTTTCTAAAGAAATATGTGTGGTTAATTTATCACGGTTGTTAACGGTGAGGGAAAACAGCATGAGGAAACCCACATGGCTGAGTTGTACTTAGTCATGTGACAGTGTATTCGTACAAAACGGCGATAGGCCTGCCCCCTATCACGTGAGTACACTGTCCATGCAAAACGTGGGTACTCTGAACACCAGGTGACAAAGTCACGTGATGTTCAGAAGTATTAGTACCTCTGCCAACCCTTTCAGGGATATTCGGCGTGAACGTTTATGTTATGTTATTATGTTATGTTAATACTAGTAAAAAGTACAGTTAGACAAAATACAGTTTTCAATAAACCAACACTGCTACATATCAAAAAACTTAAATGATATTAAAAACACAACCATTTTATAATAGTAGCCAGTGCACTTTGCAGTTATAAAATCCTATTACTATTGTCCTACTGCTCCCTTTGATTCACTTAAATATTATCAGGAATAGTAAAGTGTTTCAAAGAATAAGCTTTCAGCATTATATCAAATCCACAGGGCTCTCGCTAGCTAAATGATAAAATAGTTCAAGGATTAACAGGCACTTTGAGAAATAAGGGTATGGAATAGGAAAGTAAATTTTCTACCCAAATGGGTTCTGTCGCCTAAGTTTTACTATTAAGTATATGCCAAGCACATTTTATTTATATTAACATCATATACACTCAAAAGTACAAATCCAAAAAAGGGTAGCCAAAACCTAAGAATTAGAAATCAGTTTTAAAAGCTGACTAGGGAAAGAATGGTTTTTGGCACAGCCACATTGCCCATTCTAAGACTATACTGAACAGCGTTAAATTAATATTTAATTGAAAGCGAGTAGAAAAATACAGACAAGTTCGAAACCAAATAATTAATGAAGCAAAGATAATAAGAAAAAGAAAGAAAAACATTTATTTGGAACAAAAACAATAATAGAATTCTAAATTTATACATTATAAATAAGAGTGTATTATTTTTTGCACCAACTCAGCATGTGTATAAAAGAAACAAGCAGCTAGGCTGATGATTCTCCCATACGCTGGTTTTCAGTTGGCACTGAATTATTATTACATAATACTACTAAAAAACTAACTAGCTAGTTAAAAAAATACTTAATCTAATATACCTACAAACCCTCTTTCAACACAACACATGCATTCTGAACCCTTTGTATGAGACGTTTTGTACGATCGAGAAGGCAAATATAAAATTAATTAGTATTAAAACTATCACGCTATCACGAAATAAGAACAGACGGCACGCTTAAAAATTAAACAATGTGCGAAACCCTTAAGTATAAAAATTCAAGCCTTTTTCATGCTGATCTCTATAAAAAAACGAGAAATAATTCCCCCGATCGGAATTAAACGAGGGATTGTCTACGACAGTGCGCCAGAGCGAGATAACTTGAAGACGTATAGAGGTTCCGGGCTACGTGAAAAATAGCAGCTTAACATCTTAAGCAACTTTTCTTATACATATCCAGTCACCTCACTTGAGTTGACTTCAATGCTGTGGAAATTTTATAAAGGAGATATATTGGTGAAAGTGCTTGCACTTAATTTTTGCTTGATTAATGTTTTTAGCTACAATACAATTATTAATATCAAAAACGGGGTAGTGAAAGCTTCAGAAATTTAAAATATTTAACCATTTTTGGAATAAATAAAGAATAAATAAAGGAAAGAAAAATTTCGACACAGGCGGGAATCGAACCCGCGACCTCGGGTATACGCCCCGACGCTCTGCTAACTGAGCCACCGTGTCAATTGGCTGCCAGTGCGAAATTCTTCTATCCTTTATTTCTTTTACACGTTTAAGTAGTGTTTACGTTTCCTACCTCCGAATTTTAACTAATTCGGAAGGAATTCGAGGTCGCGGGTTCGATTCCCGCCTGTGTCGAAATTTTTCTTTCCTTTATTTATTGTTTATTTATTTGTAATAATCCCCACATGAGGTTTTCATAAACAAAAAGATTTAAATCATTTTTGGAAGTTTATTAAATACAAAATTGACTCCAATTAATGTGTCTCCAATTGCAACAGGCTACAATAACTTAAAAGTTAAGTTGCAATACTCGACGTTGCCTTTTAGGACACCACCAACGGGATGAATAGGTTAGAAAAATTTCAGACGACAATACACTACTGCATATTGTAATTTTACATACATACATACATATACTCACGGCTATAAATCCTTAGAAGGGGTAGCCAGAGCAAAGAAATCAGAAGTTCCTCAGCCACTTTTGGAAAGTTGAGTGTAGAAAAGATGGTAAAATAAAGGTTGTTGGTGATGGGTCTTCAACCGCATCGCCCAAAAATCCCTTAATAGCCCCAATACCGTTAGTCGCCTCTTACGTACACCCACCGGAAGAAATGGGGTAGTGCTATTCTAAGCCGACACTATGCAGCAACATTATTATTTTACTAATAAATTTTTCCGAAGTCTGGTTTTTGTATTTCATCCGAGGCTATTTTATTGTTTTACTCTTTTACACTCTAAACATTTGGTTTTGTCACAAATTATGAATTGTGAAAATTGTGTTATTATAAATTTTGTTGCCCCTACTACAAAAATATTTTGTACAACTAATCAATGATAAAACTTGATAACACAATAAATCAATTAGTCACTTGACGACTAGGAAGTATGGAATCCAAATGCTTTGTTTTTGTGCACCAAGAATTTGTAAACTAGCACGTAGATAACAAAATTTCTCAGTATTTCGTAATTGTTATGCGCATTGCGGAAGAAATTGTTTTTTTGTTATTAAATTCAACAATAGACGTAAGAAACAATCAAATAAGTGGTCCTTTTTAAAAGGACTCCATACCAAATATGGAAAAATGGGACCTTGTTACAGAGACAACGCTTTTCGCCTGCTGTATCTGATGAGCTTCGATACCTAGATATTTGAAATATTTTACAGAAAATATTTTTGTTGCTGCCATAACGATCAAATTATATTGACGGAGTTTTCTAGACGAAAAAAAATAGACCCTAAATATCCATGACAATAAATAAAAGTTATTTACTTATTCTCAAATCAAATTAATAATTAATTTCTGTTTTATAGGTTCCTCTTTGTGCGCTATCGTATTCGAACTTTGCCGGTTTTTCATATTAATCTTTCAATATAATATATATGTTCTAGGATAATCAAGTTTATTGGTACTAACTCCTTTATCTTGCAAAATAGATATAAGTCAATAAACAGTAATATCAGTGAACTCTTATTATCTAATACTGGAAAACGAAGTTCAATTCGGAAATTTAAAATTAGTTTTTCCGAAAATCAGACTACAAACCTTTAATAAATTATCTCCACTTAACTTCAAAAATAGGCTGAAGATTTATTTATTCGCAAGTACTGGCTACCTTTTTAGGATTTATAGGCGTGAAGTTACACATGCTCACGCCTAACAGACGTACATATGTCTGTATGTATGGTTTTTTTTTATATTGCTTATGTATTTATAAACGGTAGTACTCGTGTTTATCTAAATCATTATATCAAAAAAACCTCATGCCATTGAATAAAACGTAATCCGTTTAACCCTCCAGCAAATATGGAGTACAATAGACCCAGTTATCTGTTCCTGTATAAAAAGGCTGCCAGGTTTCAAATGATATCACGTAGACGCAGCCGATGAAATATGGAACGAATGGACATTCACAGGTTAAACTCGAGGCATCTCTAATTTTGTATAGAGATATTCTAGTCTGGTGAGTTTTTTATCGAGCCTCTTTACTTCTTCCAGCTTAGAAAAAAGTTTTAATTCAACAACCCATAAAATGTTTTTAACTTGACGCAATTATACTATTGAAAAACTTAAACAATTAGATGATAGTGTGGATATTTTTGTACTTACTTCTATATGATTCCTAAACAAAATAATTCAACTAAGATTATATTTTAGACCTACCCCAAATTAAATATTAATGTTACAAAAAGTCAACACCTTATAATACTATAAACACGTTCTTTCTGTATATCATTGTTTTATAATTGAGTATAATACAACATAATTATTTGAGAACAATTGATACTAATTTAGTGCAATAATTTAACTGAATGTGAATTGAAATTCCCCGAAATGTAGAGGTTTCCTAGTATCCGCTAGGTTCCGCAATTGAAACACTATTTTACAAATAGTCATGTACTTGTGATTTCATCTATTACTTATTGTATTTAAATACACTTATATTGCTTGCCGTGTAGTGCCAGAATGTGACTACCCCTTCCTTCCCACGGGTGTCGTAAGAGGCGACTAACGCCCGAGAACAACTTAAGTATCGTTCTGTCACATTGAAATCTTAACAACTGAATGGGACAAAACGAAACTTAAGTCATTTTCAGCTTGAACACTCAATTCAGAAATCGGGCGTAAGGGCTTTTTAAGTGGTTTTTGGATGATGCGGTTGGAGACCCATCACCAACGATACTTTATTTCTACCATCTTGTCCCCTCTCAACTTCCAAATATAGCTGAAGAGTTTCTAGCTAGCCAGCTAGCTAAACCTGTGACTATTCTTTTTTGGAACTTATGACCGTGATGTATATTTTATATTATGTATTTTATTATCATCATTTTACGCAGGGTTAGTTATAAGATATATTATATTATAGATTGCTATGTAGTGTCGGCTTAGAATAGCACTACCCCATTTCTTCCGGTGGGTGTACGTAAAAGGCGACTAACGGTATCGGAGTTTTTAAGGGATTTTTGGGCGATGCGGTTGGAAACCCATCACCAACAACCTTTATGTCACCATCTTTTCCCCACTCAGCTTTCCAAAAGTGGCTTAGGAATTTTTGATTCTTTAGCCCTGGCTACCCCTTCTTGGAATTTATAGCCGTGAGTATATGTATGTATAAGTTATAAGAATTATGCAAAGAGTCGTATTTAAAGTTCACAACTTTTTTATGGATTCTATTAAGTTAGCATATTTTTTTTCACTCTATAGTTCAAGTTAGATGAGGAGAACAGAATTAATCACTTTTGAAGTTCACGACGTTCAAACTATACGCTAAAAAAAGTGAAGAAAATTTTAAATGAGTTTTCACGCTTTCAAAACAAAATATTTCAGCTGAAATACCTGTCAATACAAACTGATTAAAATGCAAGGAAATAAATGTGAGACAACCTCCAGTCCTCGCTTGCGGTAGACACCCCTTTAAATTGTGTAAAGCGCGATAAGAAAGTGTTACATAAATGAAAGCCTACTTCGCTAAATTGTACTTTGCTCGGGTAGTGAATATTTCAGAGCCTTAAATATGGAGATAAAGATGTAGCGACTTCACACGGCACGGCTGAAATTACAAAAAAGGGTAATCAAGAAAAATATATTTAATTTAAAGATCACAAGTGATAATATCTAATACATCGCTGAATTGTAGCAGTGCTATTTAAACTTTCAGTACAGGATGGTATGCAATTCATTATGATTTGTCAAATTATTATCATCCATTTTCCGATGTGAGTTTTCTTAAGAGACTTACATAACGCCCAATTTAGCGCGGCAGAATTTCATCGTTTGTATAAATAATAGATTCGCGGACCTTTACAAACACAATAGAAAATTTAAGGACCCCCTTCATATAAAGAAGATTTTTATCTTAGTTTATTATTTAATTTAAATTCAAAAAATAGTACTATCATCCTAATAAACATGTATAAATACTCTCAGTACTCGTAGTTCACGACCACAGGTTTAAATACATATTAAGAGTTGTGTTATATAAATACCACAAAACGTCTAACCATTTAAACAAACTCCACAACTCCCTTTACATAACACAGTACATAGAAAAGCTATTCACCAAGATGACAGCCCTATTACGTAAGAGAGTACATTTATGTAACCAGCAGAGCCGCAGGACCAAAGAATCAACAGTAGGGTTGTGCCTGCCACTATCAATCATTTTCCCGCGGCTACGTGAGGCGGCCACATGAACTTCGCAGTTCGCACTAAGTTTGATATATGACGGTTTTGGAGTAATGAAGAATGCTTTTATAAATTGTGAAATGTTTCTCTAGGTGATTCGTTGAGGTGGAAATTTTGAAAGTTTTTGATACAGTTTTATTACCCCACTGCTTGAGAAGAAGGTATTCGTAAGAATTATGTTTAGACGTCGTAATGTTAAGTATGTATGTAGTTCTTTTTCTTGCTACAACTTAAAAGGCTTGTGGGATTTACACGTTTGAGGTACCATTTGATTTGTGTTATTCATTTAATATTGGTCAACAGTGCCATATAGTCTAAGATAAGTGCCGCCTATATTACTGTTACAGTTAAGGAAAAGCAAACCCCAATTTTCATAGTGCAATTATTATTGTACAAGTGACTTAAAATTTTCACAGAAATTTTAAAAAAAACTTGACATAATATCATAATTTTATACTCACTAGTTCTAAACCGGGTCGGGTATTGACAATCCAAAATATTATGAAATAAACAATACAGCCGATGGTGTCGTAAGGGACAACTTGTGGTTTGGTACTTTTCGAGTGATATTTGGGTGATATATTTGCTGTGTAGTGTCGGCTTAGCATAGCACTACGCCATTTCTTCCGGTGGGTGTACGTAAGAGGCGACTAACGGTATTGGGGCTTTTAAGAGATTTTTGGGCGATGCGGTTGGAGACCCATCACCAACAACCTTTATTTCACCATCTTTTCCCCACGCAACTTCCAAAAGTGGCTGAGGAATGTCTCATTCCCTAGCTCTGGCTACCACTTCACGGGATTTATAGCCGTGAGTGTATGTATGTATGTGTTGGGTGATATAGCAGGAAACTTATAACCAGCCATCCATAACTTTAAATTTTATGCCACACTCATCTTCGAAAACTAACAACCCTTTTTCTGGAGCCGTGATTATATGAATGTATACTGTACGGTACTCAACATTCTGATTTTAACATAAACAAGCTGAGTAATGGTAATAAGTTTCCGAAAATGTATGTAAATACACGTAAGACGATAAATTGCTTTGAGAGATTCAAGAGAGTTATAATCATTTGATTTATTTGAAAAGGGTCTAGTAGGTCGTTTTCGCGAAGTTTTTGATGACATAAGAACGTTTAAGTTAATACAATTTATAAAGCAAATACTGTTTTAACAACACAAGGTGATTATTATTATTTTCTAGGGAGACTCGGTGAAAATTAGACGATAGTATAATCATTTTAATATACATACATATACTCACGGCCCGGAATCCCTAAAAGGAGAAGCCAGAGCTTCAGAATCAGAAAATTCTTCAGCCACTTTTGGAAGTTGAGTGGGGAAAAGATTGTAAAATGAATGTTTTTGGTAATGGTTCTCCAACCGCATCGCCCAAAAACTCACTTAAAAAGAACCTTTACCCTTAGTCGCTTCGAGAAATGGGGTAGTGCTATTCTAAGCCGACACATGCAGCAATTCATTTTAATATAGCATGTAATTATTTAAGGTTCCTTTGTTTTTAGGTAAGGTACTAAACAGATTTTAATTAATACACCAAGTGTAGAACCAACCTGCTTAAATTCTTAATTAGATTAAACTATTGCATAGCAAATGTATTAACCAAAGGTAATCTGTGCCATTTAATACTTTTTAGAAAAAATCCTAAATATTAAAGTCACAAAAGCTATTTTTGCCCTGCATCAAGCTATCAATACCATAATCATACTAATCCAGTAAACCTGCAAATCGCACACGTTTATTAGCTCGTACCTCCGCACTTTAACTGCGAGTGAGTAGTTAATAAAATGAGGATACGCCGCGGCACTCTCCACTTCTATAATATCATAACGAAGTCTGAAAGCCTGGAGGCCGGGACACAGACTACTCATGTTAAGCACTAAATTTATTTAAACATACATACATACATACATATACTCACGGCTATATTTCCCTAGAACCAGAGCTAAGGAATTATAAATTCCTCAGCCACTTTTGGAAGTTGAGTGGGGAAAAGATGGTAAAAATAAAGGTTTTTGGTGATGGGTCTCCAACCGCATCGCCCAAAAATCCAATAAAAGCCCCAATTTATTTAAACATTAGTTATATATATAAATATAGTCACACCTTGAGTAATATACTATCAATCGCTGTTTTGTACGATCCTGGCGAACCTCTCGAGCTGCTTTAATCTTTTCATATATTTTGAAAGTGCAATATGCAGAATAATGATTAATATAACTTTTTTTCTAAGACTTTCACGATTGCACATTACAATTAAAACAACTATTGACTTTCGGATATTTAACTTAGCAAATATTAAACGCAAATGTAACTTAAATTTCGTGAAGGTAGTTAGTATTTATAATTTTATAGTACTGTAAAATGACAAATAACACCTCAGTTTTTCCGTGACCATGATAACTGAAAATTTTTCGAAACGTCGGGCTTTAAAAACTATGTAATAACACGCGATTAAATATCCGAAATCTCAATAGTTGTTTTAATTAATATAACTATTTGAACTCAATGTGTCTTCTCCATAATAGTTACCGTATATTACCGTCAACAAATTGGATCCATTCTATCCATCCGCTCAACCCATCTTATAACTTGTTCTAATATCTTTTTACAATATCATAGTTTGCTGCCAACACTCTTTTAAACGAAACCACCGTTTCGTGCGAGATAGAAGACCCTCATGGAATAGAAATAATAAAAAAGAAAATCCCTTGCAAAATAAAAATATTTTCTAAACAATA
Organism: Bedellia somnulentella; assembly: GCA_963576735.1. NCBI lineage: Eukaryota > Metazoa > Arthropoda > Insecta > Lepidoptera > Bedelliidae > Bedellia > Bedellia somnulentella. The sequence goes on along the minus strand of OY755187.1, from coordinate 9,651,663 downwards.
TGTCAGCCAATTTCGAGAAATGAAGAGATTCTAAACTGATCAATCGGCTTTCTAGTTCATCTATGTTGCAAAACATTGGTCTAGTTAGACATCTTGGTCTACTCGCTACGTGGTCAGTGTTACAGCACACACAGTCGACGTGTGCATTTTAAATCGAGTTATAGTATGAACTAGGCTTTATGTAATTCCTTTTATTGACGTACCCGTACAGCAATTTGCGTCAAAGAGAATGTGAATATTGAATTATAGATTTTATTTTATTGCGCAAGCCGACGAGCGTTGCTAATCATTGACGAAATGGACTCAGTTTTAGACACTTTATTGGTAGCTCAATAAATTTTCAGGCTTTATGGTTAGACCACTTCAGCCTGTGTCTTACTTGGAATTGACTGCTGTAAACAATCTCTACAACAAACGAATTTAGGTCGTCGCCTTTATCAAATCATTGTTCTACGAAATGTTTAGACTCCTACTGCCTTTAATTAGGCTATACTCGAAGTAGTGGTGAGCTCCCATTTATGCTTGACATCATATGTAATTTGTACATGTCACACAAAGTAGTTAGTTGAGTTAGTATCACGTACTCGTAATACAAGTTATACTTAGTTTGGGGCGAACTTGATCTGTATATTATGTCCGTATATTTATTTATTTATAAATTCTACCTAAATAGCTTTTTTGTTATATTTTTTGGGATTCATTAAGTTGGATTTTGGTGTTCTGTCTTTTTATATTATATTTTCTAGTTTCTTGATCCAGTACATACACTCATAAGAAACCTTAGGTATAAGGTAATATTAATAAATTCGGACACATTACACAAATCAACACAACCCCAATGTAAGTATAATGTTTGTCTGGTGGTATGGGACATTAACTATTCGCTATCTTTAAAAATATATACTATCACAGATACTATACAACACTACACACTAAAAATTAAATCCAAGGCCAAGAAATAATTTATAAACGTGACAGAGGGCATTTTATAGAGGCCGACATTTAAAGAGCTGGGAAATTGATATCTTTTTAAAAAATATAAAATAAAATTATTTCTATTAAACTTATAAAAGTATACATGTTTTCTCAAAGATTTACTATCACGTAAAATTTTTACTAGGCACACGTTTTTTCATAACATAACATAAACGTTCACGCCGAATATCCTATAGGGGTTGGCAGAGGTACTAATACTTCTGAACATCACGTGACATTGTCACCTGGCGTTCAGAGTACCCACGTTTTGCATGGACAGTGTACTCACGTGATAGGGGGCAGGCCTATCGCCGTTTTGTACGAATACACGCTCACATGACTAAGTACAACTCAGCCATGTGGGTTTCCTCACGATGTTTTCCCTCACCGTTAACAACCGTGATAAATTAACCACACTTATGTCTTTATAAAAGACAAATTGGTGTAGGCCCGACCCGGGATTTGAACACTAGTCGCTTACACGTTAACCGGTGTTCTACCCATTGAGCTATCACGTCGTCGTTTTTTTGTATTTGTTAATTCATCCAAATATTTTTCTCTTACTCTCATACTCATCAGCTATTACCTCACAACCTCCACGTTAATGAGTCACCTAACACAGCACTGTAATACATATGCGTGTAAATTGTCGCGGTTGTCGCCCCGACGGTTACCTACTTAACGTTATTTACGGTAATGCAGTGATAAGACCTCTTTGCATTACACTTGTTAGTCATGCATACTATGCTCAGTGCTATTAGCTGTAGGACAGGATTATATTTTACATACATACATACATACATATACACACGGCTATAAATCCCTAGAAAGGGTAGCCAGAGCTAAGGAACTAGAAGTTCCTCAGCCACTTTTGGAAAGTTGAGTGGGGAAAAGATGGCAAAATAAAGGATGTTGGTGATGGGTCTCCAACCGCATCGCCCAAAAAACCTTAAAAGCCCCAATACCGTTAGTCGCCTCTTACGAACACCCACGGCAGAAATGGGGTAGTGTTATTCTAAGCCGACACTACACAGCAATTTAGTATATTTTACCTGTATGACTTTATACAAAAGAGGGTAGACAGATTTGTCATCAACTATTGAGAGATGAAGTGGGAAAAGACATATATAAATATACTCACGGATATCACATACATACATACTTTCATGTACTCACGCCATTAGCTTTCATTGGAGTAGGCAGAGACTATGGATCTCATCAATCCCGAAAAAAATTAGCCAGAATTTCAGAATTGGCAATATTTCAGCCATTTTTGTGGTCTCAAACTCATACGTTCTCGCCGTATATCCCCAAAGGGTTTGGCAGAGGTACTATTACTTCTGAACATCACGTGACATTGTCACCTGATGTTCAGAGTACCTAGGTTTTGTTGGAAAGTGTACTCACGTGATAGGGGGCAGGCCTATTGCCGCTTTGTACGAATACACTGTCACATGACGGAGTAAAACTTAGCCATGTGGGTTTCTTCATCGTTAATAACCATGATAAATTAACCACACATATGACTTTAGAAAATACAAATTGGTGTAGGCCTGACCTAGAATTTGAACCCTTATCGTCGCCACGACAAGCGGTGTTCTACCCACTGACCTATCATGGTTGATATTTACTACTTTAAGTAGGTAAAAATATACCATGTAATAGATTTTCATCTATTTATATATGTCGTAGGATGATTTGATGTTTAGGTTTTTTGCAAAAAACCTAGAGATTTTGCAAAAATCCGGATAATTAGACAACGGTTATAATATTTTCTAATCTTACTAGGTTTTTTGCAAAAAAACTAGTTGGTTTAGTATGACGAAACGAAATGTCAGTTTTTATGAATACTGTACACTCATTGGTCGATTGCAGTACCCCATAAACACGTCATCTCAGATTGGTTGTTAGTTAAGACGTACTACTTCATTGTTCCTACCTACATTTAATTTGATTTTAGTTACAAAAAGTTCCTAAGTTTAAAAACAGTATTGTCATTTCCCTTTATAACTATAGATATAATACCTTAATACTACAATTTAAAACGAACTTAATTTATTGTTCCTACCTATATTGAAGACGTCCGTGGCCGAGTGGCCCATAATTCAAGTGTTACTTAGTTTGGGGTAACTTGATCTGTGTATAATAATGTCCGAACGTGATTGTAATTTTACTCCAACAAAATAGTAAAAAAATATATTTGATTCCAAGTATCAAATAAGTATTGTCATTTCTTACCCTTTATAAGTCTAGCTGTAATATCTCAATACCACAATGACGAACCAATCAGAATAAGTGTAGGCGAGCAATCAGAAATCAGCCAATCAGCATTAAAGAAGTACAATCTTACTAAACCAACTAGTTTTTTTGCAAAAAACCTAGTAAGATTAGAAAATATAACAACCGTTATCTAATTATCCGGATTTTTGCAAAATCCCTAGGTTTTTTGCAAAAAACCTAAACATCAAATCATCCTACGACATATACATAGCGAAAATCCATAACAAATTACCTAAGTCGTAGTGAATCAAGCATCCGTGTCCCTAAGTAATTTGATGCAGCAAGGAAAGGACAAATCACCTCCATAAATCTGCGTGTCATGCTTAGAACGGGAGATAAAAATGAAAATTAGCAAGGGAGGGTTTGAAGAATACCTCTAGGATTTAACCGACTTTCCTGCAGTATTATTCACTGACATTTGAATGAAAGTGTTGAGGTGATTCATTGAAAAGGTGGATAACTCTTTCAAACATATTTTTACGTTAAGAATGAAATATTCAATCACTTCTGTGAACTAGTATGTTTGGTTGTGTTGGGTTAGTATATAATACATGCCATTACTACTTGTGTCATTCATTATATTCATTAGCAGTGTGGTGCCGACTTAGAATGTCGCTATCCCTTTCTACCCATGGGTGTCGTAAGAGGCAACTAAGGGTATAGGGAATAAGTGGTTTTTAGACATGATAGTCCAGTGGGTAGAACACCCGCCCGAAAAACAGAAGGGCGTGAGTTCCAATCCTGGGACGGGCCTACACCAATTTGTCTTTTCTAAAGTCATATGTGTGGTTAATTTATCATGGTTGCTAACGGTGAGGGAAAACATCGTGAGGAAACCCACATCGCTGAGTTGTACTTAGTCATGTGACAGTGTATTCGTACAAAACGGCGATAGGCCTGCCCCCTATCACACTGTCCATGCAAAACGTGGATACTCTGAACACCAGGTGACAAAGTCACGTGATGTTCAGAAGTATTAGTACCTCTGCCAACCCCTTCGGCGTTATTCGGCGTGAACGTTTATGTTTATGTTATGTTATTTATTTGAGAAACAAACGGTATACAATATTTCAAATAAGAGAAAAATACAGAGAAGTTCTTGACCTATAAAATTTCTACCAATTGTTATACAGACGAACAGAAAAACGCAAAGTAAAATAACTATTGAAAACAAAACAATTATACATCGGTTGTAATATGGATAATTTATACAGATGAAATTAAGTAAGTTAAATGAATTATATTGTCATTTCCACCAGACCAAGCAAACACAATAAGATTACAAAATATGCATAGAGATTTTAGGAAATAATATTAACAATAATTTATGATAATAAAATATACCTAAATAAGATACTTACTTTTCAAGGTTAAAATACAGAAATTAATAATATATAATAAAATATAATTATGAATAAAAGTACTTACAATATATACTTTAATAATAAATATAACATAATAAGTATAACATATATGTTGTTAGGTTATTTAACAATGTGCGGCAGTATTTTCTTAGTGGGTTGACATTTAGAAACTTGCTCGTAATATGTAATTACACTTTGTAGTAATAAGTTCTTTATATAAAACAATGTTTATATTACAGCAGTTGAATGGGGACAGTAAAGGATTGGTCGTTGTGGGGATCTTTTCCAGTAATTCTTTCTGCTGATAATGATGTTGAATTAGGATAAAGAAATCCATACTTGATTCATAACTATATACATACATATACTCACGCTATTCGTTCCCATGGGAAAATAAAATCTAGAATACTATCGAAGGCCATCTTGTACGATCCTGGCTAACTCTCGAGCTTAATTAATTAAGTGTGAATGAAATGGTAATAAGCCTTATAGATTTCAAAAATACATTTGGTAAGATGCGTTTGACTATGAAAAAAGTTGTTTTATTTTTTTTGTAGTGTGTGTGTAATGTAAACGAAACTTCACAAAACCTTAGTTCGTTACAACTGATTCTTGTCAATTTATCACAAAGGAATTCAAAGGCAGCAAACGAAATGTTTTGTCGACAAATAGCCAATCAGGAAGGTGAAACGCTTTAAAGGTAGCTGAATGAAGACGCGGACAATTTACGTAAATGGCTTATTTTCAGTCGCTTTGTCGCTAGAGATTCTTGGGGCTTTCGGAAGATCGATGCTCGCCCAACAGTAATTTACGCTGAGAAGAATTAGATTTGACTTGCCATAAAATGAGATTTTTTAACACCATTCGCTGGATTATGAATGTTGTATCCGTTGAGGGTTGCAAATTGAAACAGTGGGAAGCAGTTGATTTATGAGCAACAGTTTTCATTTCGCTGGTTTTGTTGAGAAATGTTTTTGGCATTCCACTTAAGATTTCTTTGTCGGCCTATTAAATTTCTGTTAATTGTGCTCTTGAAAAATTTCGCCCGTATTTTAGAAAGATACAGGGTAATTCTATAAACTTTATGCGCTCTTAAATATTATTTGAATTTACTGAGTTCATCTGTGAAATCGCAAAGTGAAGTTAGCTTTGTGGAGAACAGAATTAGGGTAAACACAAGCAGTGCCTGAACCAAATACGCCTCAATACCTTTTGGTACGTAAAACATTTATTTGGTAGAGTGTAAATAATATCTTAGCTGTTATTCACAGTCAGAAACGCTAGTTCCAACAAATGTTTTGTTCCGGAGCAAGTAATCACATGAATGAATCTGAATCGGATTTTTAGTTATATAATCTCAACTCATCTTATACATTCACGCCGTATATTCCCAAAGAAATGGCAGATGTACTAATACTTGTGAACATCACTTAACTTTAATGTCACCTGATGTTCTGAGTACCCACGTTTTTCTTGGACAGTACACTTACGTGATAAAGGGTAGACCTATTTTGGCAAGGCAGTTTTTATGCAAATACACTGTCAAATGACTAAATAAGTTGTATAAGTAAACTAAAATTACCTTCATATACGAATGATTACATATTTATAGTTAGAGATATTTTAATAGTAATAGTGTCCTAAAGTTAAGTGTCCTTAAGTGTCTTAAAGTTTGGAAACTAATCAAATTTTAATTTGAGTTATAAATTATTCTTGTTATTATATTTGAATAAGTTTTTTGTAAAGCAATTACCAATACGAGTTAATTGTTGCATTTAAATGTAAGAGACGCATAATTTAGTAGTTAGTTATTCGATCAGCTTCTAAAAAGCTACGAACAAATAATTAAAAATGCGCTCTTAATTTAAAAGAAAAATAATCATTGAAAATAAATTCAGGAGCTGTTACAGAGAAGACTGACGGAATTAATGCACTGAAAGTAAGGACGTTTGCAGAAGTTAGTGCGCACGTATGCAAATGGCTGTAAAAGCTTGCCAAGCTCCCACCAAGCAACAGTTTTCGTCTCTTAAAAAGTGAACAGTTAATTTTATGTGAAATTTCAATTTCCGCTCGTGAATTGTAAATCAAGCGCCAGTTACAACTTGAATAAGTATCTGCCATAATTTCAGTAGAGTCCTGAAATATTATGCAAAATCTTGCAACCCTTGGATCATTCTGAAGGCTGTTTTTCATTCTTAGAATTAAATTCAACAATACTGTCAGAAAATGCTCTCTGTGTTCAATTTGAATTTGTAAGTCATTGCTGAAACATTAATTTGTACTGATAGATGGCGTTTGGAAATCTGCCAGTGAATGTTGAATTAAATTCAAACTCGTCTTTGTATATTAAATGCTCTTGTTTGTAGAAAATGTAACTTCGACGATTTAAGTACTTGAATGAGATTCAGCCGAGCTTATTCTTATTCGTTATTGTATTATACTGCTTGGGCAAGATCTATTGTCCTTGATTTACCATTATAGATGAGTATCAGCTGACCTCGGAAAGTAAGAAAAACTAATATTAACTTATTGCGTAGAATACCAATTTAATGCATTATAAAGTGCACCTTGGCCAGGCGTACATTCTTAAAACTAAATGATAGGCCTCAAAACAACAGCTTCGTAAGACGGTCAGAGATGTCAAAAATATAGTATGTCTTGTTCCTCACATCACTGTTTTCCGCAGCTGGTTTAAATTTACTAATAAGTTAAACTAAATCATACATACATATACTCACAGCTATAACCCCTAGATAGGGTAGCCAAAGCTAAGGAATTCGAAATTTTTCAGCCACTTTTGGAAAGTTGAATAAGGAAAAAATTCTAAAATAAAGGTTGTTGGTGATGGGTCTCCAACCGCATCGCCAAAAATCCCTTAAAAGCCCCAATACCGTTAGTCGCCTCTTAAGTACACCCACCGTAAGCAATAGGGTAGTGCTATTCTAAGCCGACACTACACCGCAAATTTTGATAGCGGACATGATGGTAGAAAGAAAGTATTGTTGGTGATGGGTATCCAACCCCATCGCCCAAAAAACACTTAAAAAGCCATGGGGCTTTTGTTTTTGTTTTTAAGGGTATGGACCATTAGTCGCCTTTTACGACACCCATGTGTAGAAAAGGGTAGTGATATTCTAAGCCGGCATAACACTGCATAACTAATTTACGCACGGTTAAACTAAATCATAACATCTTATCGCCACATTTTTCTGTTCAACTTTTTATCGAAAAAATAAATCATCTAAGTGTAGCAATTTACAGAATTAAAATGCAAATTTCAGTAAAGCTTGCAAACATCTCTCCTGTTTTCAGCCCCGTCGCCTCGTCAGCAACTTTTAATTTTTATTTCCCTGCATTTTTCTTTACCAGCTCTGTCGTTATTTCTCTCTCTATTGCAGTTTCGTTTGTATCCAATTTCGCAACGTTCGGTGCAGATTCTGTATCAAACGTGTTTTTTTTTACAAAATAAGACTAATTGTTTTACGTTTTTCTGGTTTGGTCACAAGATGGACTGATATTTGGTATATTATACATTTTAGTGTTTATTTGCAGTTTAGATTTCAATTATCTCTACATTTCTCTACACACAATCATCTTCTACGTTCTGAATAAGAATGCGAGAGCAAAAAGTACAATAAATAAAAATTAAAAGATATAGAGAGGGAACGTAGGGCGATGGCAGTCAGCTGTAATATGCTGGTACGCAGGTTTGCGCGTTGTAGTCAGTCTGTTAAAATAACACTGTTTAAATCTTACTGTCAAGTCTTCTACACGTGCAGCCTGTGGGCCAGCTTTACACAAAAGGCTGTCAACGCTCTACGCGTTCAGTACAATAATGGATTCAGAATGTCGTTGGGGCTGCCTCGATCCTGCAGCGCATCTCGCATGTTTGCCGCGGCGCTTACGCGATAATGCGTAAAAAGGCAGCGTCATTGCTCTGCAGAGTTCGGGCCAGCTCTCACTCCATTCTGAAAACCATCGCAGGAAGGTACGACTCGACAATCTTTCGTCATCTCTCTAATATATTGGTTAGGGGGAATGAGGGGCAAATTTATCGAAACTGACTTTATGTTTAATTGAGTTTTAGGTTTGATTTTATTTAATTTTAATTTAATCTAAATTGTAATTTATTTTTATTTTGTTTTGATTAAAATCGTAATTTATATTAATTTGATGTAATTGTTAATTTAACTGCATTTTAATTTTTAATACTAATATAGCTCTTAAGTGTTACTAATACAAATGGATCCATTGTTGTCTGAATAAATAAATGAATTATTATTATTATTAAATTATTAAATACCTGATACTCAAAGAATATAATCGGATATGACCAAAACACCATATAATTTTTATTGAGATTGGATTATTCTTATCTTGTTAAACTGTTTACATAAAAAATAACATGAAACTGTTAAAATTAGAATGAAAATTACAAATCCAAAATACTTCAAGTATTATAATGTCAAGGAACCGAAAAGCACCAAAATTCAATTGAAAGAATGGTCGAAATATATCACATAAACCTGCATTTTCCTAACTTTACAAGAATTACAGTTCAATAACAAGTAACAACATTCTAACTTGCAGAACATTATATACATTTCAAAGCGTATTGAAATTTGTTAGAATAACCTAGGATAGATCCAGTACTATCTCCTCAGTACCCAGATCACGTCTCGCACTGAACTACCCGTCCGAAACATGTCGAAACATGTTCCTCGCTTACTACACTACACTTAGTGTTGCCACCTCAGCAAAGAGCGAATTGCATAAGCTTTAATAAAATATAAACTTTTAATACCAAATTAATGAAAGTAATACAGAGAATTGTTACATGATACTGTAAAAAAAGAAAAAGGAATGTTAAGATGGTTTGTGCACATAGAGAGGATGGATGAGAGTAATTTGGTCAAATAGATTTAAAAAGCTAATGTGGAGTGTGCTCAAAAAGGCAGGCGTATGAAGAATAAAAGAGCATACGTATCAAAATATTGTCAAAGTAAGATTATTATTGGTCCAAAAATTAAATGCCGCATTTGTTTAAACTAGTACGAGATCATTAATAGAACACTACGGATAACGCGACTAGTACCTTATATGGATCTTTCCTTGATAATTGTAGCTATCTTTAGTACATAATATGCCTAGCTAACATCTTCTCAAAAAACTGTAGAGATCAAGTCTCAACTCAACTCTTAACTCAAACGTATAACCCCAAAGGGGTTGGCAAGGGTACTAATACTTCTGAACATCACGTGACGTTGTCACAGGCAGGCCTATCACCGTTTTGTACGAATACACTGTCACATGACTAAGTACAACTCAGCCATGTGGGTTTCCTCATGACGTTTTTCCTCACCGTTAACAACCATGATAATTAAAGAAAGAAAGAAAGAAAGAAAAGTTATTTATTTGCTATTAAAGGCACAAAAATTAACAAAATACACACAGCAAGTGGAACCAAGTTTACAAAAAAACAGTATAAACAAAAATTTTTTAAGAACACAAATGTAGAAAATAAAAAAATATATCATTTAACTAAAGACAGAAAATTTAAAAATAAAAAAAACACAAACAGAAAAGCACATCAGTAAAAAAAAACAAAAAAAAAGTAATAATAAAATTTTGGGATGTTGTGCCCTCCAACAGCAAAAAGGCAATGACTCAGCAAAGGTTGTGAGTTTTACCTCACAACACTGATTTTCAGTCAGCGCCTAAACCAGCGACATCATAAGCGTCACACCAGCAGCAGCGTGATATTTTAGTAACACACTAATAGTATACTTAAACATAAACAGTACCTAAAGATATAAATATATAGTACATAAAATATAGAAATGAATACTAAAAAAAAAAGGAAAGAATAAATAAATAAAAAACAATGATATAGTACACATAGCATAGTAATTCTTGTTAATATCTTCTCAAAAAACTGTAGAGTTCGAGTTCGGGAGAATTCATCAACTAAAATCTGAAATGATTTCCCAAAAATGTAAGATCTGCAGTTAAAACTGTAGGGTTGGCTACACTGCACTCTACCAAAGATATCGGGTTTTACTTCAACTGTGAACTCCAATGTGGTTCCTAGTTCTTATTTCAGCTGATAGCTGGTTTGCGCTACGATTTGTTGAAATCATCTCTGTGGAATAGCGTATTTATTTTATCTTTTTCGTGACTGTTTTTCTGATTGCAATTTTTAATGAAGAAAATTATACTTGATATTTAAACGAACAACTGCTTCAAACTTGACTAATTTAATTTTAGTCTCTCTTTTGTTGATAATTGTAGCTTGTAGCTATCTTCAGAACAAATTTGCCTTAACATCTTCTCAAAAATCTGTATAGATCAAATCGTCAACTGAAAAACTGAAAGGATTCCTAAAAATGGAAGATCTGCATTTAAAACTGTAGGGTTGGCTACACTGAATACTCTTCCAAAGATATCGGGTTTTACTTCAACTGTGAACTCCGATGTGGTTCCTAGTTCTTATTTCAGCTGATAGCTGGTTTGCGCCACGATTTGTTGAAATCATTTCTGTGGAATAGCGTATTTATTTTATCTTGTTCGTGACTGTTTTTCTGATTGCAATTTACTTTATGAATTAAATTTAATTTAATCAATTTAATTTAATTTATGAAGAAAATTATACTTGATATCTAACCGAACAACTGCTTCAAACCTGACTAATTTAATTTTAGTCTCTCTTTCGTTGATGATTGTAGCTGTAGCTATCTTCAGAACAAATGTGCCTTAACATCTTCTCAAAAATCTGTATAGATCTGAAAAACTGATAGGATTCCTAAAAATGGAAGATCTGCATTTAAAACTGAATACTCTTCCAAAGATATCGGGTTTTACTTCAACTGTGAACTCCGATGTGGTTCCTAGTTCTTACTTCAGTTGATAGCTGGTTTGTGCTACGATTTGTTGAAATCATTTCTGTGGAATAGCGTATTTATTTTATCGTTTTCGTGACTGTTTTTCTAATATGCATTTTTAATGATGAGAATTATATTTGATCTCTGTAACCGAACCACACTGCTTCAAACTTGTCTAATTTAATTTTAGTCACTTATTTCCACAACTTAATTATAGGTCCACAATTTAATTATACTATAATAAAACAAACATTATAAGTATTTACTTTTACTAATAGATACATTTTTATATAAATATAAATAACCATCACATCACCAGCGATACTTTATTTCTACCATCTTGACCCCTATCAACTTCCAAATGTAGCTAAGGAGTTCCTAGCTCTAAGGCTCTCGCTACCCCTTTTTGGGATTTATAGCCCTGAGTATATGCATATATATGTATGTAAATATAAATAAATTTTTTACTTCAAATAGAGTACATGGTATATATTTATTTATCGGCCCATCCCAATGAGAACTAATAGGGTTTGTGTTGTATATATGTTACTTATGTAGAACATTTTTAAGTCAAAAATAAATGCTAATGCAAATAACGTATGTGGTATACCAGGAGAGTCGCTTTTTATTTACAAAGATGAAATTAAATCAATATCAACAGCGTTTCAGCATTAAAACTGATTTCGCTAATATAAGTAAATGTTTAGTGATTATGATTAGCCTTTGTACATTTTATGAAACAATTTATGTCTCGATGTAAATTATTATTTTTTTGTTCCAGGTAAAAATTAACAAGAATGATAAATTCGTAAGTATTTGTCACAGAATGAAGTTTAAAATTTTGTCTAGTATTTTAACAACGAAATGTTATTAAATTTATTAAACCGATTGAAGTTTAAGAAAGATGTTACATTGCTAAAGAAAAAAAATATCAAGTAAGGATCCCACCAGTCCTAGAAGAGTGGTAAGAAAACGAAGTTTGAGAAAATGAGAGACGCCATGTATGATAAAATCTTAGAGTTTGAGAAAAATGGGAGAAATTTGGCATTATTATATGTAGTGTAAACCAACTGTCTCTACCAAAAAATAAGCCTTTAAGCTCTCAGTAGTTGTTTCAATTAGTGATACAGTTTTATTTCATTTCCCAACATTTAAAACTGGTCCTAAGCGATGTCCAGAAAATATAGCAGTAGTTAAATTATTCAATGTTCAATGAAAAGAAATTGCTTTGCAAAGTCCAAGCAAAAACGTCTAACAAAAACGAGTGTTGGCAACGGTTAGCTTGCTAGCAAAGCGATACAAATTTGTTGGAAAATGAGTGAGCGCTACACACCGAACTTGCTGCATTTTCCATTCCCTCTTTCAGCCGTTTGCTCATTTCCTGCAAGCAATTGTCTTCTCTTCATGACTTTGTTCGCCGAGTTTTTCAGCAGGTTTTTTTACATTTGCACCCTATTCATTGGTGGACTTTAATATTCTGCAGTGTTTGGAAATTGGATTTATAAATACTTTTACACTGTTAGTATTCAATTAACGCAAAGTCTACCAAAGTTGATGCTGTATAAACCAAAGTATAGGCAGAGGTTCTTATATAGTTGTGAATATCACTTGATCATTATATATCAACTTGTGATCAGAGATCCCCCAGTCTAATGTCTTTAACAGTTATAAACCTACCCCCTCATGTTTTAATACACTGTCAGAAAAAGTAATATCCAGCCATGTGGAGGTTTTCAAATTATGTTTTCCTCACTTTTAACAACCTTGATTAATAAATGGCTCATATGACTTTAAAGATATGGCGATCGATTATCTCTGCCTACCTCAATGGGAACTAAAGACGTATGCACTTTAGGAAAGGCACATGCATGTATGCTTCTTTGTATGTGTCCTACTGAACTATCAGAGTTTTTAATAAAAAATAGCACACACAATAAAATAAATGTTTGTTTTATATATTCTATCAATTGCTTTCCTTTGAAAACCTAAATTGAAATACACCGGTTGGAAAACACGAATACTATTTTTGGTTCACATTTACTGTTTTTCAAATAAAACTCAATAAAAATATTTATGGAAGCTTTACGATTTTATTTTTATGCATTTAAAATCAAAATTGAAAATCTATGAAAGTCAATTTCGAAACATAAAAGGCTAAGCTTGGGGTAGGCAAAGACTCTAGAACGCAATTTTTTAAGATCATGGAAAACCTGACTAGCGTCAGTTATAGCCATAAAAAAATTTCAAATGTAATTTTAATCTTCAGACTTGAGATGGCTGGTTAGTCGGTGTATTGATTTTAACATACATACATATACCCACGGCTATAAATCCCTTAACGGGGTAGCCAGAGCTTTGGAATGAGAAATTCCTCAGCCACTGTTGGAAGTTGATTGGGGAAAAGATGGTAATAATAAATGTTTTTGGTGACGGGTCTCCAACCACATCGCCTAAAAATCACTTCAAAAGCTCCCCTACCCTTAGTCGCTTCTTACGATCACCCATGGGAAGAATTGGGGTAGTGTTATTCTAAGCCGACACTACACGGCTAAGATATCTAGCCGATATAAGATTCCTGTAGTTTTTGGATCCATCCAAACATTTAATTTTTGTTCAAATTCATTACATAAAAGGCCTTATTGTATGTCACAACCAATGACTTTTACGCATTTTTGACGTTATTTTGTTTCCGTATACAGGGAAAGCATCATAAGGCTAAAATACTACTATTGACTGCAATTTACTTAAATTCTATACGTTCTAATGTATTCAGCCGCAGGTTTAGGTCAAAGCAATTTCTAACTGAGCCTTAATTGTCTACTTTTCTCCTCTGTTACAATCGCACGTGTAATACATGTCTTTTGTTAGGATTTAGAAGGAGAGAAGTATAAGGATATTAATAATAATGTACACCCAATGACAATGGCAATGTCACGTGATGTTCAGAAGTATTAGTACCTCTGCAAATCCTACTGGGGGCATTTTTTAATATGGTGAATATGAATGCTGAATTATAGATTTTTTTCGTATCGTGGATTTAATATCCCGTAGCAAAAGTCAATATTTATAAGGGCTAACTTGATATGTGTGATACGTCGCCGAATTTAATATTTATATAAAAGTATTTTTATGTTTTTTTTTTAACCTTTATTATAACCATCTTTTCCCAATCAACTTCCAAAAGTGGCTGAGGAATTTTTCATTCCAAAGCTCTGGCTACCCTGTTAAGGGATTTATAGCCGTGAGTATATGTATATATGTATTTTAATATTTTTGAGGTATACTTCTTAAAGATTTTTAACGCTTTTTTAGAAAACATATCAACAGTGTACATAGGTTTACATAGAAACAGTTGGAAAAGTTTTAAAAATTAAAGAACCTATGCCCAATCATCTAGATTTCATTCCATATTTGCTTTATTTTACCTTTCACTTATTTTATTCGTCTCTTCACGTAATATACTTTCTTAACATTTTATATCTTCTAATACATAAAAATCACGTATCACAGTGTTTGTCACCAAACTCCTCCGAAACGGCTAAACCGTGGGTGTACGTAAGAGGCGACTAACGGTATTGGGGCTTTTAAGGGATTTTTGGGCGATGCGGTTGGAGACCCATCACCAACAACCTTTATTTTTACCATCTTTTCCCTACTATCATTTCCAAAAACGGCTAAGGAATTTCTCCTTAGCTCTGGCTACCCCTTCTAGGGATTTACAGCCGTGAGTATATGTATGTATGTAATTTATATGGCAAAGCCGGGTCAGCTAGTATACATAAATATATATATGCGTTTTATGTCTCTAAATAGAAAGGTCAAAGTTGGTCGCCTGTACTTATTTCCTAGAAAGGTGCACTCCATCTTGAAAGCTGAGCCACAAAATGCAATAAGCTCTGAGCTTAAACCTTTTAAGTGCTCGACTCTAGTGTTGTTTGAGCAATTTATTGTATAACGCTGTAGCAAAAGGAATTTTGTGATGCAAATGAAATATGGATCAAATTAAAACTGTTGGAAGACCTCTGATTTTGCCGTCTAATAAATTTATTAATTTCGAAATTAAACATAAAAACATTAATGTCACTAAATTACTCACGTTATGAATTCCCATTGGGCTACGAAGAAACTATTCATTGCTGCTTTGAAGGACGATGATAAAATTTAATCGATTTTTTACAGTCATCACTCTTTACTTTCTTATTTTTTTCATTTCGGATAACTGCTCTTTCAAATCAATTACTAATGGTCATGTACTCGTAATTGCTGTGTAGTGTCGGCTTAGAATAACACTACCCCATTTCTTCCGGTGGGTGTACGTAAGAGGCGACTAACGGTATTGGGGCTTTTAAGGGATTTTTGGGCGATGCGGTTGGAGACCCATCACCAACAACCTTTATTTTACCATCTTTTCCCCACTTAACTTTCCAAAAGTGGCTGAAGGATTTCTAATTCCTTAGCTCTGGCTACCTCATATAGGGATTTATAGCCGTGAGTATATGTATGTATGTATATAAATAATATTTGCCGTGTAATGCCAGCTTAGAATGTCACTTCCCCTTTCTGCCCACGGGTGAAGTAAGAGACGACTTATGGGTATGGGGCTTTTGAAGTGGTCTTTGGAGACCCATCACCAACGATATTTATTTATTATATTACTTCCAAACGTGGCTGAGGAATTTCTAGCTCTAAAGCTCTGGCTATCCCTTTTTGGGATTTATGGCCGTGAGTATATGTATGTATGCGTACAAACATCTCACGATGCCATCATCTCCTAATATTTATTTTCACAAAAGGACCTTTTTAAAAAAGTATATTTATTCTTTTTCATATGGTTATCAGGAGTGGCAGCGGCGGTTTCTCAATGAGTAGTCTAAGGACACTCGTCTCTTGAGTGACTCGCTGCTTTCTTGAGGGTTAAGAAACACATTCGGAGTTATATCTTATATTCACACTTAAATACAAGAGAGTTCTGGATCCATTACTATAAAGAGTTACTGTTATATCAAAAGAGTGAGAATAAAATATATATTCGGCAACTTTTTAACAATCTGCTAATATTTAAGAAAGAACTGCAAATGACTTTTGTTTAAATTTAATTAGCCTCGTTTGGAACTTGAGTGAGGAAAATATCGAAAAATAAACGATGGGTTAGTGATTGATCTCCACCTAAATCTACCAAAAATCACTTTAAGCGCCAATACCTTTAGCCCGCTCATACAACATCAACAGGGTTAGTGCTATTCTTAGCCGACACTACACAGCAAATATATTTTTAATAACATTTTATCTTATGTAGGAAATTTATATAAACTCCCTTTTCCCTTTGGCTTTTAAGGGATTTCTGGGCGATGAGGCTGGAGACCCATCACCAACAACCTTTATTTCACCATCTTATCTCCACACAACTTTCCAAAAATGGCTGAGTAATTTCTGATTCCTTAGCTCTGGCTACCCCTTTTAGGGATTTATAGCCGTGAGTATATGATGATGATGAACTCCCAAATAGCATGCATAAAAGATAGACATTAAAGAAGAGCCTTATTTGAAATTAGACAGTAACCAAAGAAGACATTAGCCCTTGTCTGCCAGCCCAATAACTGACCCTTAAGGCCCTACATTTACAGCCAATAAACCGTCCGCAAATGTTACCACTAAAAAGACGTTTACCGTTTTTGTTACTCTCTCTTAAGTGCTTTTCTTAGATAAATCTTTTCGCGAATTGCTTGTAATTGGTTCGCTTTCAATTTCTTACTGGGTCCATTACTATTTTGGAAAATCGGTGAGGTGAGTTAACTTCATTAAACTTGGTTTTGATTATATTTGTTCATTAACAATTACTACTCAAAAAAGCGTCCGAAGTCTGAAGATGAAAAGAACATGTATGAAAAGATTGATCAATAAGGAACCTCAAGAGGTTTGACAGGATCGTACAAAAGTACAATTGATGGTCTCTGCCTACCCCAATAGGAACTAATAGGGTGATATGATATTACATACATACACACATACATATACTCACGGCTATAAATCCCTAAAATGGGTAGCCAGAGCTGAAGAATTGAAAATGCCTCAGCCACTTTTGGAATTTGAGAGGGTAAAAGATGGTAAAATAGAGTTGTTTGGTGATGGGTCTCCAACCGCATCGCCCAAAAATCCCTTAAAAAGCCCCAACACCCTTAGTCGCCTCTTACGTACACCCACGGGAAGAAATGGGATAGTGCTATTCTAAGCCGACACTACACAGCAATATGATATTATACTCATAAAAGCGTAACCAGAGCTTTATCTTTTATTTATTTTGTATTTAAATCTGACATTTTAAAGATATGCTCCCCTTTATCAATTTGCAAAAGTGCATTTCTCAAACATCCACCCAGTTTACCCGAACGTCCTGTATATTTTCACGTCTGCTTCAAAGACATCCATTCAAGTTGTCTTTACAAAACAAAATTGCTCTTGTGTTTGTTCTGTCGATTGCAAATTCACGATGCGTCTCGATGTCTGTGTCTGCGGATAGGTTTCTATCGGCGGTGTTTTTGTTTGTTTGTTGTATTTGATCGATTTTGTGGAAGGAGATGGATAATGGATAAATAGGTTGTGTTTCGATAATTTTATCATTTGGTATTTGGACATGTATGTGTTATTACTGAAGTTTATACTCCTCATCCAGTTTTTTGCAGTGAGATAATAAATTTGTTAATAAGTTCGATTTATAAAATCATCTAGGTGCATCTACAGCGTACCGACCTATCTTCATCAGTATATTGAGTATGTACTTTGCCATAGGGGCACCATTTATATACATACATACATATACTCACGCCATTAATTCCCATTGGGGTAGGCAGAGACTATTGATCGCCACTTCGTACGATCCTGACAAACCTCTCTAGCTTCGTTTACATCCATCAATCTTTTCATACATGCTTTTTTATTCTTCATACTTCGGACATAGACACGAAAAATAATAATATAAGATATACGTAAACATAAGTACGAAGAAACGACATGTATGAAATGTTGGATGAATATAAATGAAGCCCCAAAGGTTTCCTAGGATCGTACAAAGTGCTCTGCCTACCCCAACAGGAATTATGGGCGTGAGTATATGTATTCATATAAGTAGTTTATTTAAAGTTATTAAATGTTAATTCATCAGATATATAGTTTCTATAAGTAGATAGTGTTAGTCTACATTTGTTTATATAACCAACAAGTAGGTGTAATTAAAATATAATTAATTCAACAGTGACCGAGAATAATAATAATTATCATTTATGCTTTTAATAAACTGTTAACTACGTTTTGGAATTTGAAATATCTTTCCAATTGCCTTGCAGCGTAAATAAACACATCTACTTTTTCTGGTCCTGTAAGTATTATTATCCTATTAATGATAATAGTAAGTAAGCAAGGAAACAATTACATTACAACTAAATAAATGATTTATATGTGTTTTCTTAAGAATTATTATTTGTTGCACTGGAAAACACATAGTTACAAAATTTAAATCTTTTTGTTCATGAAAACCTCATGTGGAGATTATTACTAACTAGCGACCCGCCCCGGCTTCGCACGGGTGCAATGCAAAATATACCTACTACAGAATGTCCTTATACACAACGTTCACAGCTTTTTTGTCATTAGCCAATACAAACATGTTTTGCTTAGACGTTACTCTTGACAGCGCGACATATAATTGGCCATGTGAAAAACACTCAACACTCAAGTCTAATCCTGCAACGTTAAAAGTTTGACCCTGCGATTTATTAATGGTCATTGCGAAAGATATCTTTACCGGAAATTGTAGGCGTTTAAATTGGAACGGTAAATCTGATTGTATCAGAGGAATTCGGGGAATTAGTACATCTTCTCCGGTACCACATCCGGTGAGTATTGTGCACTCTATTATGAATTTTTTTAGTGATTTTACCAGCAAACGTGTGCCATTGCAGAGGGTTCAAAGAATTAAGCAGTTTAATTAATTCTTGATATTTTCCTCGCTAGAGAGCTCCGATAAACGCGTGCGATCGCTGCAAATCATAAAGTGCTACATGGCGAAGCGCGGCCATGCATCGACGCGCTATTTATAGGCACGCGCCGCGCCGCCGCCCGGCGCAAACAACTACGACCCTGCATTTTAAATTTGTAATATCTTCGGTAATATTCACTTAAATTACATGCTGTAAAAAGCATATTGATCTATAATAAATGCACAATTTATTTAAGGTACTTAATTGGATAAGGATTTATGCTGTATTGTTTAAAATCACTTCGTAAATAACCATTTTTTAGTAAAGAATAAAAATGGTTATGCTGGGTTATCCCTAAGAGATAGACATATACCATCGCGGACTTTTTTGTTGAACTTTTTAAGGTGAACAATAATGTAGTACATTATTTTGGTCTATCTCGTAGGGTTCAGCCAGCGTTTGCAATATAAGCGCAAAAAAACGTGCTTATTTACGACATCACATTAGAAACCTTTAAATTTATCAGTGTTTCTCTTCTATATTATGCATTTATTATACATACAAACCTTCCTTAAGAATCACTCTATCTAATAAAAAAAACCGCATCAAAATCCGTTGCGTAGTTTTAAAGATCTAAGCATACATACGGACATACAGCGAAAGCGACTTTGTTTTATACTATGTATTGATAAATAAAGAATAAATAAAGGAAATAAAAGTATTATACCTTCCGAATTAGTAAAAATTCGGAGGTAGGAAACGCAAACACTACTTGTAAAAGAAATAAAGGATAGATGAATTTCGCGCTGGCAGCCAATTGATACGGTAGCTCAATTGGCAGAGCGTCGGGGCGTATACCCGAGGTCGCAAGTTCGATTCCCGCCTGTGTCGAAATTTTTCTTTCCTTTATTTATTCTTTATTTACATAGTTACAACATCAAGTGTCCTCTGTAGTCGCCCTCTACTGACATTACCATATATAGTTAGTAAATATTTTTATTAAAATCTTAATGAGAGTTTATGAAGTTAAAGCAAAAAAATGAGAGTGGTTCTGTGCTGTGACATACTATCGAGAGAATAAATATTTCACATGTTACATAATTATATTAGCTGTCATTAACTCTCCTAAATATTTAACTATAACTTTAAATTAAATAAAATTATATTTGTTGATATGACAGATTTATCAAAGAAGGTAACGTATTGATATACAAGTAAAATGTATTGACTGGTGAGACGGTATCAAACATCAAGGTAAAACGGTAATAGATTTTCTTTCTATACATGTCTGTAGCAAATACACAAGAAGCAAGAAGATTGTCATGTGATCCGAATGAAACAATACTCCATTGAACACATTATGACCTCATATTTCCAGGAACAAGAAAAATGTGGTTCTTTTGTTTATAAATATTAATTAAAGATCAATACTACATACATACATACATATACTCACGCCTATAAATCCCAAGAAGGGGTAGCCAGAGCTAAGGAATTAGAAATTCCTCAGCCACGTTTGGAAATTTAAGTGGGGAAAAGATAGTAAAAATAAAGGTTGTTGGTGATGGGTCTCCAACCGCATCGCCCAAAAATCCCTTACAAGCCCCAATACCGTTAGTCGCCTCTTACGTACAACCATCAGAAGAAATGGGGTAGTGCTATTCTAAGCCGCCACTACACAGCAAATAGATAGAAAGATTAATACTATTTTATTTATATATTATTTCCTTACAAGCGGCTGAGCAGACTAGCTAAGGATAGTCTATTGATTTTTAATTAGATTTTTTTTACATCATTTTGTCCATAGTTGTACGAATCTGACAACCTACCATACTTCTCTTAAACTCGTTTAATTCTTCTTACACGTGTTACCGTCAGAACACTGCATCCCTCTATCTTTCAAGTTGCTTGACTTTCAGTTTATCTATCTTATTTTTTTTAGAGCGGAAACGATTTAATAGTCATAACTTAACTTTTTTATAACATTTTAAAATTTTTTGTCCTAAAATTTAAATAAATCCTACTATTTGACATATATTTTTTAAGTAGATATCAAATATTAACAGATACAAAACAATTGCAAATAAATGTGTTCCATCAGGGTTACAACTACCTAGGTATCAAGAAGGTAGGCATCCACAGTATAAAGCATAAAAGAGCATGAATGACAAGATTTATTTGTGAAAAGAAGCCTACCTCAAGAGGTTTGTCAGGATCGAACAAAATGGCGTTCAATAGTTTTTGTCTAACCAAATGGGAACTAATGTTGTCAATATATACATGAATTTATCTTAATACTGTACCATTTCCGTTCTTTATCAATGTTATTGGCATGAATCATTATTCCGCGTATAAATGATATAACATTTACAGATGTGCGTCTTATTAACCCTAACAGCTGCATCAATTAGATACATACACATAATCATGCCATCAGTTCCAATTGGGGTAGGTAGAGACTCTATAGCGACGATATAGCTACAGAGATACACTCGATACATACGATTCTGGAAAAACTATTGAGCTGCATCTCTATTTATCCATCTTTTTTACATGCTATTTTAGTATTCAAAACATTAAACTCCGTATATCCCCGAAGGTTTGGAAGTGGTACTAATACTTCTAAACATCACGTGACATTGTCACCTGGTGTGCAGAATGGGTACCCACGTTTTGCTTGGACAGCGAACTCACGTGAATGGGGACAGGCCTTAAGCTATTTTGTACGCATACTCTGTCACATTACTAAGTACAATTCAGGCATGTGAGTTTCTTCACGATGCCTTCCCTCACAGTTAACAACCAAATTAAATTAACCACACATATGTCGTTAGAAAAGACATATTGGTTCTACCAACTGAGCTGCCACGGCTGCTAAATACTAAAATGGAATAATTATAACACTTAAGTGGTTTAAAATGATATGTACCTATGAATTTTATGTAATGTTGTTACATATGTACATACATACATACATATGCTCACGGCTATAAATCCCTAGGAGGGGTAGCCAGAGCTAAGGAATTGGAAATTCCTCAGCCACGTTTGGAAATTTTAGTGGGGAAAAGATGGTAAAATAAAGGTTTTCGGTGATGGGTCTCCATCACATCGCCCAAAAATCCCTTAAAAGCTCCAAATCCGTTAGTCGCCTCTTACGTACACCCACCGGAAGAAATGGGGTAGTGTTATTCTATGCCGACACTACACAGCAAATTGTTACATATGTGTGTTTAATTTAATAGCCCTAGAGGACTTTGATTGTTTTTTACAATTGCTAAGGTAAGTAATAGACTAGTGATATTTAATCCGACAGTCTATAAGTACATTTTGAGTTTTAATTACAAAAACTTTGATTAATGACTGGACATGATAGATCTTCCTCGCAATAACTATTTGTGAATAAATATCAACAGAAAACTCCATTACACTGTCTCTTTGTTTGTAGTTTCATTCGATTAATCATTCATTTTTTCATCGTTTTTGACATGTTAAGTCCGTTTCAATACCAGCTTAGGTATAATATTTTAGTTGAAAAAGTATTTGGACATTTGAATGTGTGTTTTTATAATTTTTGCACTTGTATAATATTTTAAGCATAATCATAATAATTATTCTTTACGCGGTAATAATACTTAAGCTGAGTTCATCCATTTTCCTAAATTATCAAAACCCATTTTAGGTTGACTGTGATGATGATGATTATTCTTG
Source organism: Bedellia somnulentella (assembly GCA_963576735.1). Classification (NCBI taxonomy): domain Eukaryota; kingdom Metazoa; phylum Arthropoda; class Insecta; order Lepidoptera; family Bedelliidae; genus Bedellia; species Bedellia somnulentella. The sequence goes on along the minus strand of OY755187.1, from coordinate 9,628,482 downwards.
TTTATTAAGAAGTGTTCCTCGTACGATGGATATGAAATATTGCATACGGTTTCGTTTAATACGGTTTAATTGACGATGAGAATCTTAGTAGCTGCTGTAAAAACCTAGAAGAAAGAATTAATAAGCATTTTATTTTAAAAGTTTATAATATACATACATACATATACTCACGGCTATAAATCCCTAGAAGGGGTAGTCAGAGCTAAGGAATCAGAAATTCCTCAGCCACTTTTGGAAGTTGTGTGAGGAAAAGATGGTGAAATAAAGGTTGTTGGTGATGGGTCTCCAACCGCATCACCCAAAAATCCCTCAAAAGCCCCAAAACCGTTAGTAGCCTCTTACGTACACCCACTGGAAGAAATGGGGTAGTGCTATTCTAAGCCGACACTACACAGCAAATATATATATATATATATATATTTGCTGTGTAGTGTGTATTATATATATATATATTAATGATATAAAAAAATAAAATTTAAGTAGTTTCCGCTTAGAATAGAACTAACCCAAGTCTTCCTACAGGTATCACAAGAGGCGACTCAGGGGATTTGGGGCTTTCAAAGGTATTATTGGGCGATGCGGTTGGGAAACAATCTTTTAATCTACAATCTTTTCCCAATTAAACTTCCAAAAGTGGCGGAGGGATTTTTTATTCAGTACCTCTGGATACCCTGTTTTAAGATTTACAGCCATGAGTATTTGTATGTAGAAATTGTACTGGTTATAGAATTTTCCCTCGTGAATAGTGACAAGTGATTATTTTGGTTGTGAAGCACATGGTAATTAGTAGTATCAACTTTTTTAGCGCTATTTTATCGTCACGATATCGCTTGTAATGAGAAAACAATATACGATTCTATGTAAGTGCGAAAGAGATGGCTGTTTTATACCACGCGATATATAGTTAAAAGGTCGCTCATACTAGTATGCAGTTCGTAGGTGCAGATGAGCCTAGGAATGAGTAACATTTGCAAAAGGTGTTCAACTCTGCCTTTACGAATGGATTGGTAGAACCGTTCATTTACTTAAACTCTGGTTTATTAATTCAAATAGGGAGCCGAAGATTTTGTGTTATAATACATTTACTAATACTCTCGTCTTTATTACATACATACATAATCATTTTGGATTGATCTTACCATTCAAGGGTTGTGTGGAAGAAATCGCTTTTAGTGATAAGACCGCCAATTGTACTTTTTCTTTTGTTCTGAAATTTTGTTAAGTTTTTTTTTCTTTTGTGATGTACAATATTGTATTTCTGCATATACTCACGATCCTAAATTTCAACAAGGGGTATCCAGAACTTTAGAGCTAAAAATCCTCAGCCATATTTGGAAGTTGATAGGAGACAAGATGGTAGAAATAAAGTATCGTCGGTGATGGGTCTCCAACTGCATCGCCCAAAAACCACTTAAAAAGCCTGATACTCACAGTTGCCTCTTACGACAGCCGTGGGTAGAAAGGGGTAGTAACATTCTAAGCCGGCACTACACGGCAATTTATTCTGATTCATAAAATATCATCATCGACACAGAAAATTTATCGCCACTTTGTGCGATTCAGACAAATATCAATTGCTGGTCTCAAATTCAAATTAAGAGTAATCAATTCATATATACCTAGTGTTCAGTGATTCTCTCGGTTTTTTTTTATTAATCAAAATAATACAATGAGTTCTTCAAATTGTGTCTAGCTACTTGACAATAAAGGTCATTAGAATGAGTAAACTTCCGTTGCGGTAATTAACAACAAGCAGCTGTTGTCAATACTGTCCTATTAAACATGACGTGTCAACTAGATCCTGAACACTGAGTTAAATATATAAGCAAAAACAAGCCAAGATTGTTTCTTATAAAAATAGGAAAAAGTGGTTGTTTGTAAATTAATTTACACTTTACACATCCCACAGCTGGCTGCTGGGCAAAGGTCTCTTGGTCCAATTGATTTTGTGGTTCTTGAGTTCATCACTTCATGGTTTCGCGTTTGGGATCCAGAGGGTTGAGGCCAGAGTAAATTGGCTCATTTACACTTAATATATTATAGTAACCGTGGGTAATCGTAAGAGGCGACTAAGGGTATTGGGGTTTTAAAAAAAGATGTTTGGAGATGTGGTTGGAGACCCATCACCTTTATTTTACAAACATTTCCTAACTGAGCTTTTAGAAGTAGCTAAAGATTATCTCTTTCTGAAGCTCTAGCCACCCTTCCTATAGATTTATAGTCGTGTATATATGTATTTATATAATCAGGATAAATACATCTATTAAGTCAATATCTAATTGTCAAAGAGTGCTTCAAAATCTCCCACTAAAATCTCAAAGAAAATGGGCTAAATTATTTATAATTCTCATATTTTTATAGATATACTTAATATGAGTTCTCAAAATTTTACTTCATTTTGAAACAGTATTATTTATAAATACATATTAATTTTCAAGATGTGTAATGAAGAGTTTCCCTTTCTATTCTACATATTAATCGTTAAAGAAAATAATTACACACGTACGGACTAAGCACACAGATCAATTTAGCCCACAATTTCTGTTTGTTTGCATTGTAATGAAACCTCCGGGTCATGATATGAATGCCAGTTATTATTGAACCATTGAAAACAATGAGTTGACAAACCCAATGTTATGTTTTGTGGACAGTGTACTCGAGCTAATTATAATTAGTGTTTAGAAACTGTAGAATTTGTTTGTCAATATTTTACATTGGCAATGTCGTACTTAGTTTAAAAATCGGTTTGGTTATCGAATATTTGTAGGGAAAACTGGCGTATGAGTTCAATAAAATTAATCTCTTTACTGATAATTTATGTAAAAGGGTAGGTGTATGTTTTATAAAGTCATAATAGAGGGCTGGTAATACATTTGTCGAACACTGAGCGGTTTATTTTTTAATTTTAGAATATATTATATTGAATTTTTTTTTATGAACCTATTGTGTCCCACTGCTGGGCAAAGGTCTCTCCCTGGATTTTCCATTCATCCCTGCTTTGGGCCTGCTCTCTCCAAGCTTTTCAAAATGAGTCCAGGTCATCCCGCCATCTCCTTCTTGGTCTGCCTCTGCGCCGGCGGTCGTTGCTAGGAACCCATTGGGTTACATTTTTAGCCCACCTGTCCGGCGGCATACGGCAGACATGCCCCGCCCAGTCCCACTTCAATTTGGCTGTCTTAGCACCCACGTCGGCTATTTGAGTTTTGGAGCGCAGGTCGGTGTTGCGAATGCGGTCTGTTCGCTTCACACCCAAAATACTGCGCTCAATCGCTCTCTGGCACACCTTGAGTTTGGACTTCTGAGACTCAGTCAGTGACCATGTCTGTGCACCGTAAGTTAGGGCAGGCAGGATACACATATCAATGAGTTTACGCTTCAGGGACAAAGGTAAGTCGCCCTTCATTAGCGACTTCATGGACCGGAAGCTCTTCCAGGCGTTTTCAATCCTTCGATCGATTTCCTTGTCCTGTCTGGATTCGAAGGACGCTATCTGGCCCAAGTAAATGTACTCATCGACGTATTGTATTTCCTGCCCTTCTACCTCAACCCTACGTTTTGTGCTATTGGTCATAACTTTCGTCTTCGACCGGTTCATCATCAGTCCAACCTCAAGGCTTGCCGTGGATAGCTCTCGCAACATTCGTTGGAGCTCGGGTGATGAGTGGGAGAGTAGGACTATATCGTCAGCGAACCGGAGGTTTGTCAATTTGTGGCCTCCGATATCGATGCCCTTATTCTCCCATGACTGCGTCAACTTCTTGAAGACTTCCTCAAGGCAACTTGTAAACAAGTTAGGAGACAATGGGTCGCCCTGTTTGACTCCCTTCTCAATTGGAAACGTTGGACCTGGCCTTTCCAATTTCACGTTAGCTGTGCTGTTCTGTAGATAGCACTAACGATAACTAATATTAAACGTTACATCCTTTTATAATAAACGAGAGAGGGTGGATTTTGTGAACCAGCCTGTGTCGCGATGCTAAGAGCTAGAAAATTGGTTCAGATATCAAATTGAAGGTCTCCATTTGAAGTTTTACCGAAAACTCATACATTTTCCATAACTGGATAAGTTGAATTGTTAGCGATTTATAAATTTTCAAAATTAGCCCATAGACTTTAATGGAGTAAAAGCGCGCGCAAATGTGTCAGTCACAGCTTTTAGTATTATAATACATAATATAAAAAAGCCCACGGGTATAAATATAAAAAAAGAGAAGTTAAGATAGTGTTTTAGTATTTTGGATGTAAACCGGGTGCAAAAAATGTAGTCCACGCGGATGTAGTCGCGGGCAAAAAGCTAGTTCATGTTAACTGTAATGTGCAATCATTTTAATCTCTTAAAACACTTTTTCATGTTACCAACAATAATTTATGTGTTATCACGTCTCAATTTCATTTCAAATAATTAAACAACGGACAAATTTATCAAACTACAACCTTAACAACGCCATTATACGAAAGTCCTAAAAAAACTAGAATTTCTTTAAGCGTAGTCAAAATCATTAGAAGGAGATGTGCCTTTCCCTAATTACCGTCTCAGCAAAAGGTCGCAAAGCAAGGTCATACGATAAGGCTTTATGACTATGACGTCATCACAGTTAGGTGTCGCAAGGGTCGATAAATCCTGCCTTAACATTATCTAGAGGTTGTAAAGTTGATGGATGAATATTCTAAGACTATCTTTATTAGGGCTTATATCTTGTGGAGTAAATTTGAGTGATCATTATTATTCGGTCTATATTCATATCAGCCACAATTTTGTGTCCTGCGTTTAGGTTTTAGAATCAGATGCTCTTTTTGTAAATGTTTTGAAAAATGAATTGATGAGATAACTTTTGTGGATGCTTTTCTTGCTAATAGTATATATTTTTTTTAATAAATAAATCGCTATACTATTTGTGTTTTAATGCAACTTTGAATGAATGATATAAGGACCAAATAATGTAACACTTTCGAAATATATTAAGAACAAGAAAAGCTTTCACAACACATTTTTAACGTCAGTTTTTAAAAGTACATACATACATACATATACTCACGGCTTTAAATCCCTAAAAGGGGTAGCCAGAGCTAAGGAATTAAAAAATCCCCATTCACTTTTGGAAAGTTGAGTGGGGAAATGGTGGTGAAATAAAGGTTGTCGGTGATGGGTCTCCAACCGCATCGCCAAAAACTCCCTTAAAGCCCCAATACCGTTAGTCGCTTCTTACGTACACCCACCGGAAGAAATGGGGTAGTGTTATTCTAAGCCGACACTACACAGCAGAAAGATTTTTAAAGGTCAAACGCAAAAAACGCTTTTACAAAAACACTACACATTTAATAAACCGATTTAAACATAAAACAAATCCAAAAATTAATCTTAAGAAAGCCGCTAACAGATTTCCTTTCAACCTAAAACTGTTTCACAATCTCTCAGCTAATTAAATCTTTTGTGCGTTACAAGAAACTTATATTAAAATGTCATCAACAGAGGTCGAAGTTTAGTACAAACCAATTTGATGTTACGCCAACGCCCGCCTGCGTTCATAACAGGGTTCCTAGAAAAATGTCTGACAACTCAATTACTCTGTAGACTGTCTTCGCTATAAACAGTTTCTGTCTATTGTTTTATATTTTTAATAATATTGTCGGTATCAATATTAAAAGTATATCTTGCAATCTCTGTATACGCATGACTTGGTAGCTAAAAAGTAGTTGATAACATACATACATATACTCACGATATTAGTTCCTATTGGGGGAGGTAGAGACTATCTATCGCCACTTCGTAAAATCCTGTGTAAATAACAGTAAAAATAAAAATTACATAACATAACATAAACATAAACGTTCACGCCGAATATCCCCGAAGGGGTTGGCAGAGGTACTAATACTTCTGAACATCACGTGACTTTGTCACCTGGTGTTCAGAGTAAACACGTTTTGCATGGACAGTGTACTCACGTGGTAGGGGGCAGGCCTATCGCCGTTTTGTACGAATACACGCTCACATGACTAAGTACAACTCAGCCATGTGGGTTTCCTCACGATGTTTTCCCTCACCGTTAACAACCGAGATAAATTAACCACACATATGTCTTTACAAAAGACAAATTGGTGTAGGCCCGACCCGGGATTTGAACACTAGTCGTTTGCACGATAACCGAGTGTTCTACCCACTGGGCAATCACGGTTGCTATAAAAATTATTCATCCCAATTTTAATTATTTAAAAGATCTAAATGCCATACTTACTTTGAACGAATTACCCAAAGAGATAGGACAGTAATATTTTTAAACCAACACTAAAAAGTTCAAAAAAGATTTTCTTCTGTTAATGTGGCATAGTGTGATTCCAATCTTTTCAAACAGAATGACGAATAATATGCTAAGTAATGGAAAGATTACATCACATTTGCATGTGATATGAGTTAACCCCTGTCACGATATAACCCAAATAAGACATTATCGGTATAAAGAACCACACGCGATTTCGTCGCAACAGGTTAAATGGTACAACTGACCCTTCCATTGTTAACCCGTAAATAGTTATTTCCGTTCAGTTTAGTTATTCTAAAGGGTTTGTAAAGTCATATTTTCTCAAAAGATTATTTTGTAAGTACCGAAGTGCTTTTAGATAAGCTTTAATCAAATATAATTAGCACTAAACGGATTAATCGGTGATTTTATAGATTTTGTCAGTAGTGCCGCCTACAAACGTCTTAAAATATAAATTAACACAGTTGCTGTGCACCTCTTTTGCCAGTATGGGGTATGAAAATACATACATTCATACATACATATACTCACGGCCATAAATCCCAAAAAGGCATAGCCAGAGCTTCGGAGCTAGGAACTCCTCAGCCACATTTGGAAGTAAATAGATAAATAGGGGACAAGATAATAGAAATAAAGTATTGTAGGTGATGGGTCTTTAACTACATCGCCGAAAAACCACTTAAAATACTCCATACCCTTTGTCGCCTCTTACAACACCCATCGGTAGAAAGGGGTGGTGATATTCTAAGCCGGCACTACACGGCTCATTTATTTCATCAATATCTTACATAAGATGAAAATTAAACCACATGTGATAAGTAAATGCAATACGAGCATATTGAGTTCAATATAACGCAAACAAAGAAAGTGATCTACTCGTAAGTCACGTCATCATCGTAACGAGCACGTGCGCACGCGACGCGTCGGTTGTCAACTATTGGGACGGGGGCTTCCTATGCCAACTGGAACGAATATTCTTTTAGTTTTTTTTTTGGTAAGTTTTATGAAATGTTAAATAATGTTTTTGTTTTAAATATATATTTTTGGATTAATATATAGATACATGTTTGATCGTGGTCTAAATAATTTTAATATTCTCATCATCATCACACATCTGATTATTATCTTACTTAAAGAATAGGCCAAAACCCACTTTCAAAAGTTATGTCACCATTGGAAACCTACGACCTTCATAAATGTCAAAAGAAATCGGGACATGATTGGAAAAACCTTAAGTCGCCTCTGACGACACTCGTGGGTAAAAATGAAATAGTGTTATTCTAAGCCATCTGTACGCTGCTTGGGCGACCCACTGTTACAAAAACTGAAATAAATACTAAACTCGCAATTTTGCCTAATTGACAAGAAATGTATTTTCAGATACATAGTCAAGATTGCATGTAATTCAATATAGGTGTCAAAATACAATATAAAATCATTCATTTACTAGTAGAATATTTTCTATGATGCTTTTTTCATTGCATATTTCATAAGTCACTTATTATATCAGTCAGAAAATTGTTTTTAAAAATTCTAATAACCTTGAAAATCCCCAAAAAACAGATCAGATAAGAAGAGTCTGTATCGCGACCGGTTAGATCCCGGCACCGACGCTAGTTGCGTAACAATCGTTGCGCCCGACTGAGAAAGTCGTGCAAAATAACCGGTTTGGTGCACCAGTGCAAGAGATCTTTCTAGAACTAGGGTTCATTTCTAATAGGCTGTGCCTAGGTTGTATGATTGGCTTATTTCTTTATACAAATACCCACACACACACACACACACTTACTTACTCACACATACATATATAAATTCCAGCATACAGCTGTTTTGTTATTTAAATGTTGCATTATAATTTTTATTACCATTTATTTTAATTCTAATTTTAACTCTAATTATTATAATGTTAACTTTAATACTGTAAATTTTAACAATTGTATAATTTATCATTCGTATTTTTCAGTAATTGTAAACATTTTTTATTAATCTTCATGAATCTTGCGATACAGGCCCAGCTGATTGCAAGATCTCAATGAAATTTCATGCCATGTACACTGAATTTTTGTAATAAATGCTTATATTATTATTTTATCATAGATGGTTTACAACAGTCATATGTTACAGAAAAATCTATACTATACACAACGACTAAAACTAAAATATATTTAAAAAGTCAACTGCTTGACATAGTTCTCATCCAAAGATCTCAAAAACATCTAGTCTTAGTTAGATACTTTACTTCTACCACATTATACATACATACATACTCACGGCTATATTTCCCTAGAAGGGGTAATCAGAGCTAAGGAAATATAAATTCCTCAGCCACTTTTGGAAGTTGAGTGGGGAAAAGATGGTAAAAATAAAGGTCTCCAACCGCATCGCCCAAAAATCCAATAAAAAGCCCCAATACCCTTAGTCGCCTCTTACTACACCCGTGGGTAGAAAGGGGTACCGACATTCTAAGCCGGCACTACACGGCAAATTATCCCCTATCAATTTCCAAATGTGGCTGAGGAGTTTCTAGCGCAGAAGCTCTGGCTACTCCTTTTTGGGAGTTTTGGGTCGTGAGTATATGTTTGTATAAATCTAGTCTTAGAGTTTTGGTTTTGTATCGGATAACGCAGTGCGTTAATCTAGACACATGGCTCCTAAGTAAGAATTGTGGCTCCAGAATTAAGAATTTTCATTCCTTGGACTATACAGCGTGTTAGTTTGACGGCGATTGTTACTTCAATATTAATTCGTATATTAAAGTTTAATGCTTAATATCCACCATATGAAATAAACAAAAAGATTAAAACCGCTTTAGCAGAAAAACTTACTTTCTCCATCAGATGGAAAACTGTGGTTATCTACACTAGCCTAGCGCACACACTCCTACCCGTATAATGTCTCACCCACACACAGAGAACAGCGGGCGCGTCATGTGACCATCTAGTCTTGCGCACACTTGCTCGTGACCGTATAAACCGCACTATGACAGCAATGCAAAATTTTTTTTAATTTCGCGGCTATGTTTGATTTTTCTTTGAACTTATAGCCGCGCCTGGTGAGGCTGTGGTCTTAGTCGCCTCGTATTTCAATCCAGTATTAAATATGGGGTAGTGTAATTCAAACATTTTCAAGTAAAAAGATTGATGGATGTAAACAAAGCTAGAGAGGTTTGCCAGGATCGTACGAAGTGGCGATCGATAGTCTCTGCCTACCCCAATGGGAACTAATGGCGTGAGAATATGTATGTAAAAATCTATCTCTATTAATTAACACCGACGATTATAACAAAACTGTCGTCCTAAATAATCAGCTACCGCTATTTTTGTTTTACTTTACATCTCTGCCTCCCCAAAGGGTAGTAACGGCGTGAGTATGTATGTAATGTATGTACTTCATGAGCGTAAGATAATAAAGTTAGAAACAAATAGAGACCCTCGAAACGATGCATTTACGTGGCATAAAATAAAGTGCGCAAGAGATACCTATTCATTCATTAACCGACATCGAAATTGGAGGAGTTCTTGGTGTTTACTAAACTCTCTCGGGGCTAAAGGGCTCTAAACGGGTGTATCTGTACTCTATCACAGTTAACTAAAGAATACGAATAAAAATAACTCACCCCGTTTTAATTGGCAGTGGCAGATCCGGGCTATCACCTTTATTTGCGCAAAACGCAGAACATTTTGAGAATTAACATTATAAAACACCAACACTGAACTTTGCTGGTTCGTGTACGCCATATTTACTCAACACAATCACATCACAACACAAGATACTAAAACTGAACTCACACTCCGAAAATTAATGCGAAAAATCAAAGTGACATCCAACCGTAAGCAACACAAACACAATGAGCTACAAACAACTAACTTAGTACTAATACTGTTCCTTTGATGAAATGCCGACAAGCCCGCCCGACTTGATACGTATGCAGATTTTGAATTTCGCGGCGATCGATGTTTACGAATTATGAATTTTTCTCTAAACATACTGCCGCATTCCAACGCAGTATTAACTATGGGGTAGTGTTATTCAAATTTATCACGTCAAATAATAACATGTAAAAAATAAGAAGATATTAGAAGCTAAGTTCGATTGATTACTTTACTGGCCTTGATTTGATTTGGCCGCCGGCTAAGGGTCACGGCGGGTCGCAGCTGTCAGCTGAGTTGCCCGCCTTGTCATCGCGTTTCACGCACACATTGAGCGTGTTGGTGTCAATAGTATTACTTTCTTAGTGCAAATTTTAACAAAATTTGAAAAAAAATAAGTGTGTTTTTTTTCAACGAATTCTGCCTCTATACGTGATAATTAATCATACTTTTCATTGAAAACAGTCGTTACAATTACACCCTGTATAAGTAAGACTAGATAGCAAAAAAAAAACCAAAAGAGTGATGGACAATCCTTTCTTACTTTTAAAGCCATCTTTTCAGTTGTAAAATAAGTAATGTTTTAAAATGTCTTATTAGTTATGATTAGTTATTTAACGATCACTTTATTAAGTTTTTAAGAACCATATTAATGTTATACATCGGAAAATTATATAGCAATTGTATAAATTTCAATGAAATATGATATTATTTTTTTATTGTCCACAGGTATAGATACTGCTGAAATCGACCAATTTTAACCGAGCGAAGGTAATATTTCTGTAAATCTAAAGGAAATACATTTCTGTCATTAAATGAAATAATAACCATGATTACCGTCCTATATTTATGATATTACAAGATTGCAATCACGATATTTGAACATTTTTCCAATTTGCTCAGTGGGCAAAATGTTGATACCCGAGATGTTCAGAGGCATCTACACCTTTATATTATTTCTAATTACAAGTTCAGTTACTTTTTTAAGTTTCCAAACAGTACAGGAATTCATATAAACCTGTAATAGTATAGGTATTTTGGTTCCGATCCTCCTGTCCGTCTATCCGGTGTTTATGCTATACAAGCGAATAATGGGTTTTCTAAATAGCTCATAATCTTTTGGAGGCGTTCTCTTTGAAGTTCTACTATCGTAAAGGGTATATGCAGCATAAATAATACGTGAAAGGCGGGGGTCCGAAGTGAGAAGAATAGTATATAATTATAAGTATAGAACGTAAGGGAAGCAAGAGAGGTAGTCTCTGCCTATTCCAATGGGAATAATAGGCGTGAGTATAAGTAAGTAAATGTCATGTCTATATGTGAAATAGTAGTCATCGAAATTAACTCTTGCAAGATTGATAAAGGCAAATAACTGGTATATTCATTTTAGATGATTCATATTTTTTACTTGCCCGGACGTCTACGGAATAATATATTTACTGTAAAGTGTCTCTTTGTTAATACTCTATTAATATTACCACAGCTGTGTATTGGCGGCATATAATAACATTTATCCCTTTCTTTCCGCGGGTATCGTAAGAGGTGACTCAGGGTATTAGGGATTTTAAAGAGATTGTTGGCCGATACGATAGAGATCCATCACTAACAATCTTTTTTTTGCAATCTTTCCCCACTCAAACTCCAACGGCGGCTGTAGAAAAACTCTGATAATCTGCCCCATTTTTGGTATTTATAACCGTGAGTACATGTTTACATGTATGTAACATTACTAACCACGTTTGCTCTATATAGGTATCTCTTTTCCAACTTTACTGCCATCTATCCAATATAATGCCAGTAGCTTTATAGTTTAATATATCGAACTCAGTAAACGGTAAACGAACTGAAGTCAACATATTCCCGCGGGAGTTTCATCATATATCTGGATGCATCGTGCACAAAACGTAACAGTAGGAAAACTCTATGAATTGTCAATATCAAAGTGGATTATTACTTGAATACACTGACTACAGACATATTAAATCATAGAAATAAATGAGATTTCTACGGGGCTATCTATCGAGCGAATGAGTAACAACAGTGACTGATAAATATACTCAAACAACCTTTATGTCACTTTATTTGATAAAATATTATTGTTACAAAGATAAAAAATAAATTAAGATGGTTGTGCATATAGAGCGGATGGATTCCCCAAGCATTTCCCAAAAGTTGCTAAAGAATATCTGATTCTGAAGTGGGTATATTTATGATATGGTCGTTGAGGAGATTTTTTGGGGAGACCTATCTAATAATAATATAAATAGTGTTATTCGTGAAAAGTGTGGAGTGAAAGATAATATTTGTAAGAAAGATAGAAAAAGGAATGTTGAGATGGTTTGGGCACATAGAGAGGATGTATGATAGAAAATTGGTAAAAGGGATCTATAGAGACACTAGCTCTGGATGGTAATTTTAGTAACGGACGACCACGGAGAACACACTTGGACCAAATTGAGAGTGTGCTCAAAAAGGCTGGCGTCCGAAGTATGAAGAATAAAAGAGCATTTATGAAAAGATTGATGGATGTAAACGAAGCTAGAGAGGTTTGTCAGGATCGTACTAACTCTGCCTACCCCAATGGGAACTAATGGCGTGAGTATATGTATGTTCCTATCTCCAGCAGTGGACGTCTATGGGCTGATGATGATGATGATATGTATGCCATGTATGTATATCAATGAAAAAATAGCAGTTAAAGCTAAAGTTATCATACTGTGTGGCATGTATCAATGATTTCAGTAACATGATGTAGCATTGCATTCCTAGCAGCCAGGCGTCCTTTGAGAGTAGGCTTCAGATGAGATTGCTACGACTTCTTTGAGCACTGGAAGATACACATAAGTATTGCTAAATCAATAAATGGAAATGTCATATTTCTACAATATATTTTACGTGATGTTCATCTCTACTGTACTCTGTAATTTAAAAGCGTATAACATAACATAACATAAATGTTCACGCCGTTTATCCCCGAAAGGGTTGGCAGAGGTACCAATACTCTTGAACTCACATGGCAAGCGCCATCTAGTTTCCAGAGAAGGTACCCACGTTTTGCTTAGACAGTGTACTCACGTGATAGAGGGCAGGCCTATCGCCGTTTTTGTACGAATACACTGTCACATGACTAAGTACAACTCAGCCATGTGGGTTTCCTCACGATGTTTTCCCTCACCGTTAAAAGCGTATGTCTGATGTAAACTTTCTGGCAAAGTCTGATGTATTATACACATACATATATATACCTAGAATGAGTAGGCAGAGCTTCAAAATATGATCAATCCTCAGGAACGGACGAATGCCCATGGTAAAAATCGAGGTAGGTGCAATAGCATGTGTAGTGTAATAACACTACACATGTTTTACATTAAAATTAAATTTCAAAATTATGTTAAATTCATGTGACTAAAAATAGATACACATGTACACACAGTATGTTTAATTAATAATAATGATCAGTATTTAGTATACTACCCACGAAAATTTAATATTCTGAAACAATGAAATTATATGCAATGTTGTATAAAATTCAAATTGTTTTAAATCTGTATTTTACAACGTTTTTGCCTTATGATTTCTAAATATGGTGTGTTATACCTATGCCAGAAGGGCAAGCACGAGCCGTGTTTAAACTAGTTATCGCGTGGGATAAAGCAGCCATCTCTTACGCACTTACTTAGTATCGTATACTGCCATCTCATTCTAACCGTTATCGTGTCGATAAAATAGTGCTCGTGCTTGCCCTTCTGGTAGCCAGAGCTCTAATATAAGAATTTCTCCAGCTACATTTGAAAGTTACATGGGTAAAATATTGGGTTGTAAATGTTAATTCTCGAGGGGAAAAAAATGTTTAATAGCACAAAAATTTCGTCCCTAAGACACCCACGGGAAATAATAGACTAGTGCTATTGGAAGCCGATACTACGCAGCACTACATATCGTATACATCTACTTTATAGAGATTTTATAAATAATGGTGTGAGGTTCGCTTTTCTTTGTCTAAGGTAGAGTTTTATACGATTAAAGATTGGCAGCCGATGTGGCTAACATCTCAAAGCTTAGCACCAACTATTTCTTACTACAAGAATTTTGCCAGAATTCACCCTTTCTTGTGCAAAAGCGGATGCAAAATCGTTGGTCTTGAATACTTGGCAACTTTTTAGCGATGTATGCATGTTGGTGTATTTTAAATGTTCTTATATGTTTATACTTTTTGAGGGAGACTTATACTCACGCCCATTATTCCCATTGGGGTAGGCAGAGACTATCGATCGCCACTTAGTACGATCTTGACAAACCTCTCTTGCTTCCCTTACATTCATTATCCTTCTCATACATGCTCTTTTATTCTTCTCACTTCGGACCCCCGCCTTTATAAGAACGTTGAGGGAGACATCATTGCTATTACAAAATTAGAGAGACCTAATGGTTAAGTTAAGCGCAACTAGGTCAGATTTGATTTTTTTTTGTTTATTATTGATGCTAAAGTCATGTAAATCGATACGACAACGACTATCGAAAGAGCATGTTAGCCCGATGCAGTAAATTGTGGTCAGTGCTGATACCAAAACTTCAAATAGAAATAGAATTGTTTTTCTAGATGGCGCAGTGTGTATCGTACAAAAAAATAATTCAATTTGTTAATATTTCCCAAAAAATACGAAAAGCTTTTTTTTTAATTTTTATTAATGTTTACTTATGGCACAATAAGCCAAAAGGCAAACGTGTTTGTGAAAAACTTAATCAATGTTTTCTATTTTGTCAATCTATATTAAAAATATACTACGTTTCTAAACACGGCATAGTATTGTATCCTACGTAAGTTCAGCTTTGTAAGTAACCCGAAGCTAATAAAAATACGTCTGGGAACTTGTAAGATGGAGTTGGAATAATGTAACAAGTTTCACTATCGGAACAGTATGCCGGTGAGTTTCATACAACAACCAAGATGGGGGTATAAATCAAAATTGTGCAACACTATACCAGCTGTTCGCTCACTACACTTTGGTTGTACTGGAAAGTTCTCTCTATGATTTGTCTTTGGTGTTTACGAGTTTGTGTTGTACAATGGACTCTTAGAGATACGTGTCAGCCTAGAATAGCACGATCCCATTTCTTCCCGTGGGTTTACGTAAGAGGCGACTAAGGGTATTGGGACTTCTTAAGGGATTTTTGAGCGATGCGGTTGGTTGGTTGACCCATCACCGACAACCTGTGTTTTACCATCTTTTCCCCACTTAACCTCCAGGAAAAGTGGTTAAGGAATTTCTAATTCCTTAGCTCTGGCTACCTTTCTTGGAACTTAGATATTATTCCCTTTTCGCAAATTTTGTTAGGAGAAAAGAAAATAAATAGTACAATAATTACAATCATTATACATGGTTTTTAAACTTCCTACTGAACTTAAATTAATTTTTGAAAGATGAGGAAGAGAACAAAATAATTTTGTCTTTAGATCAAATGAATATCTGTTATTTTAGCTGTCTTTTCCTAAACGTAGGTAGTATGTCAAATATTGGAACTGTCGTTCTAATGATGCACACATACAGAAGCTTTAATAAAAACATATGAGACAAATAAGTATACAAGAACATATTTCAGAACTATTATAGAGAATAAGTTTGGAATCAAAAAGCACTAACTTATAATGAGTACGAAAGAACTAACCATCTTTACTGATGGTTTATTTAACTTTACTAAGATGTGGGATCACCTTACGGAAACCTGATTTCAGTACATCGTTCCATCTACAGCCTTAGTTCTACAACTTTTATCTCTAATGCTTAACTCTCTTAACTTATCTTTAGCATACATATACTCACGGCCATAAAACCCAAAAAGGCGTAGCCAGAGCTTCAGAGCCAGAAACTCCTCAGCCACATTGAGAAGTCGATAGGGGACAAGATGGTAGAAATAAAATATCGTTAGTGATGGGTTTCCAACCGCATCGCTCCAAAACCACTTAAAAAAGCCCAGGTACACATTCTAAGCCGGCACTACATGGGACCACCACTTAATTAAAAATGATAACTGTAAAACAAAACTGCTTCAAGCCATTTCCTACTCAAACTACCACTTCTACAGACATGCACATACAATCAAAGATTAAGTCAGACTATTTTAAAGTTCAGCTATTACCCCGCGAGAGTAAACGTTAACCTCATACAGTAATGTCCCAGTGACGTAGGTTTGTTTTACGAGCAAATTTATGAGTCGAGAAGATGTCAGCTCTTCAAGAGCGAGGCTGTAATAAATTTTACGTCGAACAACTTTAGTTGACCTCTTTTACTTAAGGAACGTTTTAGCAATTCCTACCCCTATGCAAGGTTTACAAAAGTAGTGTTACCTGTAGGTTTCGTATACGATGTTTCAGAGATTTTCTGAGATCATAACTGTCAATATAACAGGTGACTACGGTAATGAATACATTTTTTTATGTTTCTCCGTAGCACCTAAGCTACTAAACTGACTTTAGTTAACGAGGTGACATTATTTGTCAAATGGCGCTCGTGACATATAGGCTATAAATATTCACGAGAAGATTAAAAATATTTGACCCTTGCTTTATTTCCTTTTACAAAATTTGCATTGATCTGTAGCGTCCCATTAAAAAGCTTCTATACAGGTTGACTATTGCAGTCAGTCTCCGCTTGATGTGTGGCATACATTTTATATCATATTTTATTAGGATAGATTAAACCTCTGTGGTAAATTACGTAACATTGTCATCAGTGTGTTCAAAGTACCCACATTTTGCTTCGACATTATACTCACTTGATAGGGGGCAGGCCTGTCACCGTTTGATACGAATACACTGTCACACGACAAAGTAAAACTTAGCCATGTAGATTCTTTATGATGTTTCCCGTTACCGTTAACAAGCACGATAAATAAGAAAATGAAAACATATTCTTCATGTAAAACTGTCAGTTCTGTTATTCTGAGTATAAGTAAGAGGAATATCAGCTTACATAAATTTCATGAAATAAAATATCGCAGCTTTAATATATCAAACGTTGTTACCCACCCCTTTTAGTTAGCGCGGCATACAGTTGAAAAGAAACTTTTCTAAGAAAATTCAGTGTATTGTTACAGTTCCTTTGATTCTACTCCTTTGTTTCTTATGTTTGTGACTTGTTCATTTTAGAGATTAATGCTTCAGAATCGTAAATATAAACCTTTACGGTACGTGAAGATAAACGAAATTCAAGTGGCTGAATTGAGTCATTTTCATTCTGTGTAGATTTTGTGTCCAATCAGAATTTAATTTAGATTAAACAACCGTGATAGCCCAGTGGGTAGAACACTCGGTTATCGTGCAAGCGACTAGTGTTCAAATCCTGGGTCGGGCCTCCACCAATTTGTCTTTTCTAAAGACATGTGTGTGGTTAATTTATCATGGTTGTTAACGGTGAGGGAAAACATCGTGACAAAGTCACGTGATGTTCAGAAGTATTAGTACCTCTGCTAACCCCTTCGGGGATATTCGGCGTGAACGTTTATGTTATGTTATATTATGTTAGATTTTCATGAAGCATTCATGGAAAATTTAAATGAAAGAAGAGACAAAGAATGAGTCCGTTTGTTTAAAACAAATTAAGTTTAATCGAGGAGTCTTACAATTTAAAATCAACTATTTAATAGCTCGGTTATTCTGACCAAGTGAAAAACATAGTTATTATACAAAGAGCGGATAGATGAAATTAAGTTTTGAAATTTACTTTATTACTTTGTATCCTACGAAAGGACTCTATCCTACTCTACATAATCCATCACGGTGGACTCATGGTGATGACCGCATAAATTTATGTCTTTTAACGTTTAATTGTAGCTGGGAACGACGACCGCTCAACGTGCCCTCTGATTCATGGAATACTTTTTTTAATGTCCTATAATTATATTGATCGCTCCATCTTTGTAAGAATATCAGAATTTTGGGCCTCATGCTTTAACTATTACATCACAAAGCCTTTTTTGTACAAATTATAAATTATTTAAATACCTGTATTTGCTACAAGTAAAAATTGCTGATCCTATAACGTTATATAACTTTGAGTTCTGGTAAATTAAATTCCTGATAACCTCCTCCATTTTTCATAGATTACAAGAGACTGGCTTCAACAAAGATTAGTTTAAAAACCCGACATAAGAGTTCAGATAAAACAATTCAGTCGTAGCAACAAATACATAAAAAAGATCTCTTACTCTACTTATTTGCACACATTCATACCTGCCCCTTGCCTAGTCGAAGCGTGGGTTTTCTGAACAGCTGATGCCAAAAATGACACATAATAATCAGAACTTTTAGTACCTCTGCCATCTTCGGGGTTTTACGATGTGAACATCGAGATGTGTTAGTTTCTATTGGCCTCCAAAGGCTGACAACGCCTATCGTAAGCGCTTTCATTAATCAGCTAATAGGTGAAATTGAATTTAATAATTAAAAAATATTAAAACACCAAAAAATTTCACTGATTTCCGGTTCATGAAAATGCTTATGAAAGCTTCAATTTCAGTTGGTTTAACAGAATTATGGCACAAGAACGATTGATAAATTAATAAGTTCACTGACGAGCAACTCTCAAACCATTTTATTTAATCACATATTTTTGCAGCTGTGTATATTAGCTTAGAATAGCACTAACTTATTTCTTGCGGTGGATGTCGATCGGGGCAATTAATGTATTTGGAATTTTTATTTCTTTATTTACTTACTAGTGGATCGGCCCAGCTTCGCAATGGTAGCGTTGTTTTTTAAATATCGGAGGTTTCTTTTTTCAGTCACTGCTCAAGCATTGTGAAAGGAGATTGACCATTTTTGTATGAACTTTGGACCAAGTCCTGCCCAACATTGAATGATGGTACATAATGTTCCTAAGACTAATATCAGACTGTAACCCAAAGCGATTTAGAATCTATCCGAGGAGTACTGAGAAATAATTTTCATAGGATTTACATTGACGACAAAATCATAACCAACAGCTGTTTTTTTTTAAATAAAACACGGTATATTGTAAACAATGGATTATTTATTAATATGAAAACACTTGTTAAGTATAGTGCTTTGATAAATCAATCATTTATTCGTTACATGATCATGATGTAAACATTAGTGATACCCAATCAATCATCCTCATCGTCATCTATGATTATTGAATCTAGAAATAAAGCAGGCCGCCTCAAAACGCCTTCCTGCCTAGCTCACCCCAAAAATCAAACTAGGCAAACAACGTGAACAGCAATAATGATTAATTGAACGGAGCCCATGATTGCTCTCGTCGATTAAAAAATGAATAGCCGGGTCGATAAGTGATGCAGATACGATAGTCCAAAAGTAATGCCGGGTAGTACGAAAATAAGGAGATAAGTGCACAGTACGATTCACGTCAAAGAGTGGTGATAGACTGCGATACTAACTAAAGGGCGCGCGCAGGTACAGAGTAACTGGTATACATACATATCTAAATATGAGGAAGCAAGACTTTTGATTTCTCTCAAATCTCGCTGTGATTTTGTACCGTACCTTTCGATCAACTTGTCTTGGAATTGAAAAAAGAGACAGTGCTATACAAAGCTGTCAACGTACAAAAAACTTGCTTTGCGATACTAGCGAGGTCGGGACCTGACTAGAGGAAGAATAAATAAGATAATAATATTAAACAACAACGTAAATATTATAAAAAAATGAAATATCAAAAGTTAAAGTGCTACGAAAACCATAAGGTATATTATCGGGTAGTACACAACCTCGTGGATGTTGTTTTTTTTAATTATTTTTCTTAAATACCATTTTATGAAAGGTAAAATAAAAAACTATTCCCACGCCTGGGCAGCATTTGGTCCAAAATGGTCAATCTCCTTTAGCGCAATGTTTTCAGTTTATTAAATTTATAGCACTCCCTGAACAGTGTAGTTTGCTGATTTTGAATGCGCTTTTATGAACGGTTCAGTATTTCCGTTTTTTAGCAAATTTTGGAATAAAACGCTATGAAGTATTTATGACAATCTAAAAAAGAAATCATTACGTGTCAAGAAATCATGTAGGATGCAATTACTGGCGCCATCTAGTATGTGATATGTAAATTAGTAACGATTTGGTTTTAGTCACGGCCGCGATGGCTTATTTCATGTATAATTTCGGTGTTTCTCTACCGATTTCTATGATTCTTGGATGAATGAGAGTATTATAAACGTAAAAGTAAATAAATATAATCAGAATGCTCCGAACTGCTAAGCTATCAGGAGTTACACGTGTTATTGTGAGTCAACCATAAAAGAAAAATATATACTGTTGCGGGAACTTTTTTAGAAAATTTTATGAAGAATATTTCCGTCATACATGATTTAACCATTAAGGCTGCACACGCGACGGAAGCTTAAAAAATGGATTAACTTCTCCCGTTTTCCCAAAATTTCCCAAAATTCCCCTTCTTAAAAGTGTACTATAACCTGCCCAGGAATATGAAGAATAATTGTGCCAAGTTTTTGTTTCCATAAGGAACATACAAACCGACAGACAGACAGACAGACAAACAAAAATTTTGCTAATTGCATTTTTTGCATCAGTATCGATCACTAATCACCCCCTGATAGTTATTTTGAAAATATATTTCATGTACAGAATTGACCTCTCTACAGATTTATTATAAGTATAGATAACAAAACAAATATATCTAGTTTAAACAATTTTATAATAAAAAAGTGAAGATGGAAAAAAGTAGTAACGACGGATTATAAAATAACAATTTTATATTAAATTAAAAAAAATACGACGTGATAGCTCAATGGGTAGAACACCGGTTAACGTGCAAGCGACTAGTGTTCAAATCCCGGGTCGGGCCTACACCAATTTGTCTTTTCTAAAGACATATGTGTGGTTAATTTATCATGGTTGTTAACGGTGAGGGAAAACATCGTGAGGAAACCCACATGGCTGAGTTGTACTTAATCATGTGACAGTGTATTCGTACAAAACGGCAATAGGCCTGCCCCCTATCACGTGAGTACACTGTCCATGCAAAACGTGGGTACTTTGAACACCAGGTGACAAAGTCACGTGATGTTCAGAAGTATTAGTACCTCTGCCAACCCCTTCGGGGCTATTCGGCGTGAACGTTTATGTTATGTTTATGATATGTTATGGAAACGAGTAGTAACGACGGATTATAAAATAACACGTTATATTTAAATAAAAAAAATACGAGTACACTGGAAACACAAAAGAAATTAAAATACATGGGTTGTGTTGCAATGCAATATTCTAATGTTAATTGATTTCTAGTTATATTACTGAACTTTATTATTTCATACGTTTCAGGGAAATTATAATAGATCTTGCTTTTTCGAAGTCATTTTTTAAATTCTTTTGAATAAGTTTTTTCTTTGCAAGCAAAGATGCATGATATTTAAAATGCGAAAAATCCTATTAAGTAGAGATCAATGATTTCCACCTACCTCAAAAATAATTAATGGCATATGTACTGAAGTCAGGGCAACCCCTGCAAAATAAGAAATTCCTCCCAAATCCCCTGTAAAATAAGGTTGAGGTGAATCCCACCGAATAGCGAAAAAACTCTTAAAAGCTGAAGTAGAGATGCAAAATCCCACGGCTGATAACCACAGCAGTGCCATATAGGTGTGTACTGCGCTGCATCCGATTGAGCTCCGTGGCGACGCTCGGGACATTGGTCACGCCTGGGGTCAGCGCTTGGTCAAAGAGTAGATACGACACATGCGGAGATATGATACACATTTTAATAAAACTACGAGTAACTTTTTCTTTCCTTTATTCACACATACATACATACATTTACTCACGGCTATAATTTCCTAGAAGGGGTAGCCAGAGCCAAGGAATTATAAATTCCTCAGCCACTTTTGGAAGTAGAGTGGGGAAAAGGCGGTAAAGTAAAGGTTTTTGGTGTTGGGTCTCCAACGGCATCGCCCAAAAATCCAATAAAAAGCCCCAATACCCTTAGTAGAGTTATATATATTATTAATATGTGTATTCAGCGACTAAGCCTGGACACATAGTTTATTGATCCAAGTTTACTAATAAAACTAGTCTTCATTAATTTGAGCTTAATTATATTATTATTTTACTATAAAACTATATACTCGTACAATCAGCGACTTAGCCTGACATCATACAAGTAGTAAGGCACTCGATTTGATAAACATTTTGCTTTGGACAGATTTCATAGTTTTTAAACATAATTACTTACTTACTTATACTCACGCCCATTGTTCCCATTGGGGTAGGCAGAGACTATAGATCGCCACTTTGTACGATCCAGGCAAATCTCTCTTGCTTCTGTTACATTCATCATTCTTCAAATTATGTAATTTTTCTTGGTAAGGTTGTAGTGTCAATTGTTTTGTGTTTGAAATAGTTATGAGTTAGTTGCCCTATGTTTACAAACCACAAAACAATGGTAGCGCCAATCTTAATGTATTTATCCATATAATAATAATTAACTTTTTGATTTTGTTTAATTGATGCAACTATTCCCTCACAAACACTAATTAGTTGGGCGTTTAGAGTAGATTGCTAAACATATAGATTTCATTTGAGGGGATCCGATGATAACATTTAAATATAATTAAAGTTTGAATGAGCTTTTATATCACTCGACTTCCTACAGAACATACCTAGCTTATAACTTAACCATATCTATTCCGCGGAAATGTATATTATTTATATCACTATCCGATGAAATAAAGAGGCCCTTCATTAACAAGAAATTCAAGCAATTTACAGAGTCTCATCTGCATAAACACTTATTCATTGAGCTAAGCGTCAGTTGCTTTGCATGTGTGCGTTGGTTGAGGTAGCCTGGATTTATTGTGCTTTGTTTGTGTGTGTGTTGCGAGTACGTTTTGCAA
Organism: Bedellia somnulentella; assembly: GCA_963576735.1. Lineage (NCBI taxonomy): Eukaryota > Metazoa > Arthropoda > Insecta > Lepidoptera > Bedelliidae > Bedellia > Bedellia somnulentella. Next base: position 9,605,471 of record OY755187.1, on the reverse strand, counting down.
TTTTTGTGTGTGTATGCTTTATGCACCAATACTAGATATTAGCAACTAGGTAGGTAGGAATATGTATTACAAGCTGTTGCTAAAAAATAACATAACATAACATAAACGTTCACGCCGAATATTCCCGAAGGGGTAGGCAGAGGTACTAATACTTCTGAACATCACGTGACTTTGTCACCTGGTGTTCAGAGTACCCACGTTTTGCATGGACAGTGTACTCACGTGATAGGGGGCAGGCCTATCGCCGTTTTGTACAAATACACTGTCACATGACTAAGTACAACTCAGCCATGTGAGTTTCCTCACGATGTTTTCCCTCACCGTTAACAACCATGATAAATAACTACACATATGTCTTTAGAAAAGACAAATTGGTGTAGGCCCGACCCAGGATTCGAACACTAGTCGTTTGCACGATAACCGAGTGTTCTACCCACTGGGCTATCACGGTTGCTAAAAAATACCATTTATTATTTCCAAAAATTATCTTACAAAATAAAGAACCAAAAAAACATAACATAATTTTATAAGAAGTATCTGTGTATCGTCGGCTTGGCAGAAATTACCCGTGGTTGAGGTGAATAAGGAGTAAAGGACCTTTTAAGTTATGGCTTAGAATGTCGCTACCCCTTTCTACCCACGGGTGTCGTAAGAGACGACTAAGGGTATTGGGGCTTTTTTTTGGATTCACCAAAAACCTATATTTTTACCATCGTTTTCCCACTCAACTTCCAAAAGTGGCTGAGGAATTTATAACTCCTTAGCTCTGGTTACCCCTTCTAGGGAAATATAGCCGTGAGTATATGTATGTATGTATGTATCACCAACAGTACTTAGACTATTCCTATTACTAATTTTTCCCCATTGTATGCTTTTTCCAAAAATGCCTTTTTGAGACACTATAATCGTGAGTAAATTTATTTAAATGGTTTTTTAATGGTTTTCGGGCGATGTAGTTAGAGACCCATCACCAACGATATTTTTTCCCTACTATCTTGACCCTATCAACTTCCAAATGTGGCTGAAGAGTTTCTAGCTCTAAACTAACCAGAGCGGTTACCCTTTTTGGGATTTATGGAAGTGAGTATATGTATGATTGTATGTAAATTTATGTATTCACATACATCAACAGTTAAGGGGATTTTTAAGCGACAGTTCGGGGATATGGTTGGGAACTATCAAAAATTTTGAAATTTGATAACTATTTTATTTTAAAGGTTTTTTAACATTTATAATAATAATACAAAGGGGTATTAATCTATACTTATAAACTAGATTTGGCCCCTAGGGAGTCTAATATTAGCAACCCTCCTTTTTTTGCAATATTTTCTCTAGGAACATCCAAAAGTGGCTGATGCATTTCTAATTCTGAAGCAATAGCTTCCCGTTTTTGGGATTTACAGCCTTTAGTAAATGTATGTACTAATCAATATAGATGATTTTTACTTAAAAAAAGATTAAGCGATCGATATTCTCTGCCTACCCCAATGGGAATTCAGAGGCGTGAATATAAGCAAGCTTTACTTATAAAATTACACTACAAAACCCTTAGAGTAGTTTGAAATAGAAAATAAAATCTGATTTGCTTGACACAAAGTCTTGTAAAATTCATTTCAGCTTTTTAGCAAAGTTATGTTTAAAGTAGCATAGTTACAAGATGTCTCATTAGTGCCTTTGTGCTCTTGTCCTCGGTGTTGAAGGGTTGGGGTCTAATAAGACACTTCAATCTCAACATTGTTTTCACTTGCTTATTATTTTTTAGATGAGTTTGTGTTATTGCATCTTCGGGGTGGGCAGAGGTTATATCTAATGACATTTGTAATTATTTCGCATGGATTTATGCAGTTAACAAATTTTGCTCAATACTACTTATTACCGACCGATTGACCGACGTGATAGCTCAATAGGTAGAACACCGGTTAACGTGTAAGCGACTAGTGTTCAAATCCCAGGTCGGGCCTACACCAATTTGTCTTTTCTAAAGACATCTGTTTGCTTAATTTATCATGGTTGTTAACGGTGAGGGAAAACATCGTGAGGAAACCCACATGGCTGAGTTGTACTTAGTCATGTGACAGTGTATTCGTACAAAAACGGCGATAGGCCTGCCCCCTATCACGTGAGTACACTGTCCATGCAAAACGTGGGTACTGCGAACACCAGGTGACAAAGTCACGTGAGGTTCAGAAGTATTAGTACCTCTGCCAACCCCTTCGGGGAAATTCGGCGTGAACGTTTATGTTATGTTATGTTATGTTACTACTTATTATATATAAATGTGGCTGAGGAATTTCAAGATCCGAAGCTCTGGCTTCTAGTTTTTGTGATATATGGCCGCGAGTATATGTATGTATATAAATTTATGTGTGTATATTCAAGGCAAAAATAATAATTTCACATAAGATTACATTTTAAAATAAGCTAGTTTCTTAACAAACACTCTTTTTTGCTTAGAATTGAATGCCTGTTTAGAATAAGGCTTCTAAATGTATTTCCAAGGACACAGATTAATAAATGTCAAGGACATTTACAGAGTCTGAGACAGAATATAATTACTAAGCAATTGAAGAGTCTTTTAGCAAGACTCCAAGGCTTGATCCTCTATTTCACAATTGTTTTTTTTTTTAAAAAACTATAAGCTACTAAACATACATACATACATATACTCACGGCTATAAATCTCTAAAAGGGGTAGCCAAAGCTGAGAAATAACAAATTCCTCAGCCACTTTTGGAAGTTGAGTGGGGAAAAGATGGTAGTACAAAGATTGTTGGTGATGGGGCTCCAACCGCATCGCCCAAAAATCCCTTAAAAAGCCCCAAGTCCGTTAGTCGCCTCTTACGTACACCCACCGAAAGAAATGGGGTAGTGCTATTGTAAGCCGACACTACACAGCTACCAAAGATTTTTACAGTCTGCTTTCAGGATAAAATCTTAGAGTATGTTATATAATTTGAAAGGACTTTGTTAGTTTTAGAAGTTTCAAATCTAACATGACCCAAGTTGGCAATAAAAGCCACAATGAAATAAACTTCGGCCATAAGAAGAAACCAAACATAACAAGTATGGAAACATGCCAAAAACTTACTATATATTTTATTTAACGCAAAATTTTGTGAATTACAAATATTCTTATTCGCTCTACTCAAACTGCAGATGAAATTTTCAGTGTCGTAACTTTAAAATCTATAAGCCTATGGTCAAAATATAAGGAGTGGTTAGTATCAAGTTAATTTAAATTTGGAACATACATATACCAGGCCACTCAGAAAATATTGCGAAAAAAAGTTTTAATGTATGAAACACTGGCCGGTTGTAATGTATACTGAAAATATGAGTCTTTATAAATAAAAAAAGGTACGTTCCAATTTTAAAATTTTCCTCTTTATTTTTTACGAGCTATTTTAAATTGTCGTGTCTTACTGAAAAATGAATCTGAGCCGGGAACATTTTCGCGCTATGATTTTTTACGATTTCAAATGTCGCTTAAAACCAGACGAATCATACGATAGACTTTGAATGGCGTTTATGGATGAAGGGCCTTCCAAGGCAACCGTGTATCGTTGGTATAACGAATTCAAGCGTGGTCGCTTAACTTTGCGGGATGAAGAAAGAAGTGGTCGCCCTCTAACGGCTGTTACGGATGAAAACGTGGTGGAAGTGAAAAATTTAATTCATGACAATAGGCGAATAACGTATCTAGAGATTCAACACATTATGCAGATTGGATTGGGAAGCGTTCATGAGATTTTACACGAACATCTTCACGTGAGGTGGATAGTTATACGCTGGGTGCCACACAACCTCACCGAGGTACAGAAACAGGCCCCTGATGGCCTTTGATGGTGGCTCGTCTCGGCGTGTTTACGACATCGTTACAGGTGATGAGTCCTGGATTTATCAATACGATCCAGAAACGAAGCGCCAGTCGACGGTTTGGGTATTTCAAAACGAAGCGACCCCTACCAAAGTGAAGAGATCTAGAAGCGGTGGGAAGATTTTGATCGCAAGTTTTTTCAATATGACCGGCTATTTGGTGTCAATTCCTTTACAAGATCAAAGAAGTATTAACGCAGACTGGTATACTACTAAATGCTTGCCAGTAGTTTTCTCAGTTGTGAGCAACAATCAACCAAACACAGGGCTCCGCGGGCTACTGCCTCACCACGACAACGCGCCCGCTCACACCGCGCTCAAAACGACGGACTTCCTGAACAGCACGCCGGTCAAACTCTTGGGTCATCCTCCTTACAGCCCTGACCTGGCACCGTGTGACTTCTTTTTATCCCCTAAAATAAAAAATCAGCTCAAAGGGATACAATTTTCATCGCCGGAAGATGCGCTGTCAGCGTTTCAGCGGGCTGTAAATGAGATAAAACTGGTTTAGACGTATGAAACTTTGTATAGATGCTGGTGGAGAGTACTTTGAAAAGATTTAATAAAAACATTTTTACCCATAGAACTTTTTTTTTTATTTTCGCAAAATTTTCTGAGTGTCCCACGTATAAGCATATTCTCACTCCATCAGTTCCCATTGATGAAGGCAGAGACTATCGATCGCCACTTTGTACGATCCTGACAAACCTTTCCAGCAACATATACATCCATCAATCCTTTCATACATGTTCTTTTAACCTGGAAAATAATTAAGTTATTGTTGATTTTTTATTAAGTTGCTTTTTGGGTTTTGTTAAAGTTTTATTATTTATTTAGCGTTCCTAATGTAAGTTATTATTTTTTTGCTGGATAAGGTGGGTCTAGGTTTTGCAATAAAGGAACAATGACTATTTGGCTGGTTCTGTTGATGGTACAGGTAGATATTTTACCATCTTTTGTCTTCTTAACTTACAAGAAATATTGAGAAGATGCAAGGCCCAAAACTTTGATTACCCCAGTTTTAGGATTTATGGCTTTGGGAGTAAAGTCGCTGTGTAGTGTCGGCTAAGAATAACACTACCCCATTTTTGCCGGTGGGTGTACGTAAGAGGCGACTTACGGTATTGGGGCTTTTAAGGGATTTTTGGGCGATCCGGTTGGAGACTTATCACCAACAACCCTTATTTTAACATTATCTCCACTCAACTTTCCAAAAGTGATAAATAAAGAATAAATAAAGGAAAGAAAAATTTCGACACAGGCGGGATTCGAACCCGCGACCTCGGGTATACGCCCCCGTCGCCCTTGCCAATCGAGCTACCGTGTCAATGGCTGCCAGCACGAAATTCTTCTATCCTTTATTTCTTTTACACGTTTTAGTAGTGTTTGCGTTTCCTACCTCCGAATTTTTTACTTATTCGAAAGGCCACTTGTCTATCTTTTCAGATAGAATGCAAATGTTAAAAACGCCTAACTTTCACATAATTTAAATCTTTTTGATCATGAAAACCTCATGTGGGGATTATTACTAATAAATAAAGAATAAATAAAGGAAAGAAAAATTTCGACACCGGCAGGATTCGAACCCGCGACCTCGGGTATACGCCCCCGTCACTCTTGCCAATTGAGCTACCGTGTCAATGGCTGCCAGCGCGAAATTCTTCTATCCTTTATTTTTTTTACACGTTTTATAAACAAAAACTTATAAAAAAATTCGGAGGTATGAAACGCAAACACTACTAAAATGTGTAAAAGAAATAAAGGATAGAAGAATTTCGCGCTGGCAGCCATTGACACGGTAGCTCAATTGGCAAGAGCGACGGGGGCGTATACCCGAGGTCGCGGGTTCGAATCCCGCCTGTGTCGAAATTTTTCTTTCCTTTATTTATTCTTTATTTATTAGTAACTAGCTTTTTGCCCGCGACTACGTCCGCGTGGACTACATTTTTTGCATCCAGTTTACATTCAAAATACCAAAACACTATCTAACTACACTAACTTCTGTTTTTTTGTATTTATATTCCCGAGGGCGTTGTAATAGATTTAAAGAACATCGAGACTTTTTAAGTGATTATTGGGCGATGCAGTTGGACGGTTGGACGGACCCCATTCAACCTCCAAAAGTGGATAAAGAATTACTATCTCTGGAGCTGTGGCTACCCTTTTTTGGTATTAATTGCCGTTAGTATATTCTCATGATTGATTGATGGATGAATTTCATACATTCCTTTTTGTAGTTGTTATATCAGTCAATCGCATCAAGATTCAAATTTCTAGATACATTGTATTTATAGATCAAAAATCTGTATAATATTTCAATCTCTTAGGGGATGAGTTCCAAAAAACCTCTTTAATTGTTCATAAGAAACATGAAACAAACCATTTTTTAACCAAGTTTCTATGTTCAAAAATGAAAATATCTTGAGTAAGTGTGGATAGCAGTTTGGTGACCCGGTGCTGCCCCCTACTGTTGGTGATGTGTGAGAGATTGCAAATATCGGTCAACAGATGGCGCTGCTGAATTAACATTGAGATATTTACTATTATTAAGAAACTATGCATTCTGAGGATAAGAGACAGAATAGTAATTTATGCGCAAGTAAAACATAATATATCTATGAGAATATTAGTTAAAAATAGTTATAAAAACAAAAGCAAAAACAATATTCTCAAACCTACCAAATGAATATGCAAAATTCATAAAATATACTTTCAATTATCTTTATTCATACATATTCGCATAGTTGAATGTGAAAAACGAGGATTAGTGCATCCTATTATTCTAACCTAACACAAAAGCAAAAAAGTCTCAAAAAGACTTAATTCACTCGAGATTCGAACCTGGGCATCCGTTATCCGTTAGTTTAAATATAACCAATTGGTATACAGCTACGCCACAGATACATTAGTAATGATGTCAAATTTGTGATATGGTATATATCTAGTAGCCATACTATTGACAAACAATTAAATACATACGTATACATATACTCACGGCTATAAATCTCTAGAAGGGGTAGCCAGAGCTAAGGAACTTGAAGTTTCTCAGCCACTTTTGGAAGTTGCGTCGGGAAAAGATAGTGAAATAAAGGTTGTTGGTGATGGGTCTCCAACCACATCGCCCAAAAATCCCTTAAAGCTCCAATACTGTTAGTCGCCTCTTACGTACACCCACCATAAGAAATGGGGTAGTGTTATTCCAAGCCGACACTACACAGCAATTCATTAAATGGACATTTATTTTGATGAAATGGATAAAACCCTTATTTTTTTCAAAAACACTATTAATGAAGAGTACGATAAAGTCGGTCGATAAAAAAAAAAATCGTGTAAATATGGCGAGCAATAAGTTGGTGATGTGAGAGATATTGCAATTATCGGCCAATAGATGGCGGTAGTGAATTAAAATTGAGATATTTACTACAAACTATGCCTTCTGAGGCTTAAACAGAATGTTTATTTATGCGTAAGTAAAGTATAATATATCTATGAGAATATTAGTTAAAAATAGTTAAATAAACAAAAGTTATAAACATATTCTCAAACCTACCAAATGAATACGCAAAATTCATACAATATGCTTTCAATTATCTTTATTCATACATATTCGCATTGTTGAATGTGAAAAAGAAGGATTAGTGCATCCTATTATTCTTACCTAACACAAAAGCCAAAAAAAATACGCAAAAAGACTTTGGCCACCCGGGATTCGAACCTGGATCTCTCGTACTGAGTGATAACCAATCGGTATACCGCTACGCCACGCAGACATATGTGTAAGTCTCAAATTTGTGATATCGTATATATCTAGTAGTCATACTATTGACAAACAATTAAATGGACAGTTATTTTGATGAAAATGGATGAAACCCTTATTTTCTCCAAAAGACTATTAATGAAGAGTCCGATAAAGTCGGTCGATGAAAAAATTAATCGCGTAAATATGGGGAACCATATAAAAGTTATGTTTTTTATGCTCCTGTGGAAACCCTTGCAAAATCCGGGATAAATTATATCCTATATGTTGGCCAGGTGTATAACCTATATTCATGCCAAATTTGATCAAGATCGGTCCGGTAGAATTAACGTGATGAACGGACATACAGACAGACAGACAGACAGACAGACAGACAGACAGACAGACAGACAGACATTTTTTTCAAAAATAGCAAATTTGGCTTCAGTATCGAAAATAAAACATAATCCACCGGTTTTTATTTTTTTTTCTTCAATGTACAGTTTTGACCTCGTTACAGTCTTATTATAGTATAGATATATAGATAGATAGATAATCCCCACATGAGGTTTTCATGAACAAAAAGACTTAAATTTCCAAAAGTGGCTGAGGGTTTTTTAATTCCTTAGTTCTGGCTACCCCTTCTATGGATTTATAGCCGTGAGTATATGAATGTATGTATGCATGAGTAAAGAGCTTTTATTTTACAATCTTTTCCCTACTGAAGAATTTTCTGATTCTAAAGCTCTGGCTACCCCTTTTTTGTATTTATAGCCGTGAGTACATGTATTTATGTACTATGAGAATAGAGGAACTACCTTATTAATTAATTTTTAATCGTTGAATTTGGATCTTTAATACATTTGCAACGTGAATGAGGAAAGCCACTCAGATCTCCACAATCACTTAATAATCATCATAGGCATAAGTCACCTCGAATGAAATCAACGGGAAGAATAAGTTATTTTATTTCTTACTATTCTAAACCGACACTACATGGGAAATGCATACATTCGCTCAAAAACAAACGAGTGAATTCAAATCTAAAATTCTTTGGGGATTACTGCCACCCGTTTCCACCATTATTTACGTCAAAGTACATACATATACTCACGGCCATAAATCCCAAAAAGGGGTAGCCAGAGCTTTAGAGCTAGAAACTCTTCAGCCATATTTGGAAGTTGATTGGGGACAAGACGGTAGAAATAAAGTATCGTTGGTGATGGGTCCCCAACAAAACAAATTAAAAAGCCCCATATAGTCACTTATTACGACACCCGAGGGTAGAAAGGGATAGTGACTCCCTAAACTGGCACTACACGGCTACATCAAAGTAGTTATGAAATAAGCCATAAGTTGGCACAAATAATCCGAATTTCATCTAAGACTAGACTTAAAAAGCTTTTACTAGGTATATAAAATTACGGCGTTTTGAAGAATATAAAATCACTGCACCTAGGCGTCGCACCTAGTCCCAATTTGTAAGTCAAAACAAAGTTGGCCTGAATCGGGTATTCGCTTTGGTCTGTTTCCGTCCCAACGTCCCAACCTGTTTGCATATCGTTATCCAAACCCGAACAAAAGTCGTCCATACTTTTTAAAGCCTGGAATATTTAAATATTTTCTTATTTTATGTATTTTTACTTGGTATTTCAATGCAAAATATTTTTTAATGATAGTTTATTTCCGAAATTAATGAATAGATATAATAGCGATAGGCCTACCCCCTATCACGTGAGTACACTGTCCATGCAAAACGTGGGTACTCTGAACACCAGGTGACGAAGTGATGTGTGTGATGTTCAGAAGTATTAGTACCTCTGCCAACCCCTTCGGGGATATTCGGCGTGAACGTTTATGTTATGTTATGTTATATAATATATCTCTATTGAATGATAAATGAATAGATAAGGTTAATTATATTTATTCATTGGGAAAGCCTGTAGAATACTTTTTAATCTACTTGTCTTGAATCGTCGTCAACTTTGGGTAAGGCTATATTCTTCCAGCCTTTGGCTTTTTATATTGTTGTGAGCGAAGCAATGATGATGTTCTTCCCTCTTAATATCCGATTCTGATGGAGTTATCGAAGGTACGCACACTCTTTCTGAGATTGTTACTTGAGTTTTTAATTTGTAATCAAAAAAGAGATACACATTTTTTTTTATTGCAAACATTTTGAGATTCTTTAACATAAATAATTTTGATAAACGAAATTCTTTCCCACGAGTTTAGATAGTTGACTATTAAATTAAGTTCTCTATGCTGATGATATTATCTTAAATATCCACGCTTGGACCTTTGCACTATGCCTTTTTGGGTGATCTTTATGTGATATGCTTAGTTTTTGTAAGCGTAATAAATGTTTTAAGCAGAATTAGTTTCGACTTATTAAATTTTGTTATTAAATATACCACTAAATGTTAATACCCTGCGTTAATATTCGTTCACACTTCTTGAGAGTGTGATATGGCTTAAAAATTTAAAGATTCTAGACATGTAATAGGAAACAGTGACACAACAAATGTCATTTGAATGGAAAAATATACGTGTGTATTTGTGGTACAGATATTAATACGTATAGAAGTGTGACCGAATATTAACGCAGGGTATTAACTTTTAGTGGTATATTTAATAACAAAATTTAATAAGTCGAAACTTCTTCTGCTTAAAACATATATATAATATATGTATATTATATAAACAACTATGTATATTTCAACCATATGTCTCTAGTCTAGATGTAATCACAATGATTTAACTTAGCTTCAACAATCCTTACAAATTTATCCATTTGGATTTGAACCAAGAACTTACATGATTACATATACTCACGCCATTATTTCCCATTGGGGTAGGCAGAGACTATCTAGCTTAGTTTACATCCATCAATATTTTCATACATGCTCTTTTTTTCTTCATACTTCGTACGCCTGCCTAGGGCTTGCATTGTGATATTCTTTGTGGCCATTTGAATTTATACAGTACATACCGCACCCTCAGGACGAAAGAGGCTCAAGTCCAAAAATAGTGATATTGAATTACAACCATAGAGAGTCATAAAAAAGGATGCTCTATTCGATGAATAGTAAAACAAAGGCACTAATTGTTAAAAAACAGGATAGCGAATTTTCCTTCCCTATAACAATAAGTGCCTTCGTTTTAGAGCATACTTTTTTATGCCTCTTTATGATTGTAACTCAATATCACTATTTTTGGCTTGAGCCTCTTTCGTTCTGAGAGTGCGATACATATATACATATACTCACGACTATAAATCCCTAGATGGGGTAGCCAGAGCTAAGGAATTTGCAATTCCTCAGCCAATTTTGGAAAGTTAAGTGGGGAAAAGATGCTAAAATAAAGGTTGTTGGTGATGGGTCTCCAACCTCATCGCCCAAAAAATCCTTAAAATCGCCAATACCGTTAGTCGCCTCTTACGTACACCCATCAGAAGAAATGGGGTAGTGCTATTCTAAGCCGACACTACACAGCATTAATTTATAGAGTATTAAAACATTTTATCTAAATGACACAATTTTATGAGGCTTTTCATATCTTATCTGCTCTCATTCGATAAGCGATCATAACAAAAGTATTGATTTTTCGTTCGGCTTTGTCACAAAGATATATTTTATAAGTGGGTGCTACATTATATATGATAAAAGCTTTGTTCTTAAATTTACCATTACCTAACTATCTGTAAATTAAGATGCACGTAAACCTTTCATTTTGAACTAGAGCAGCATAATCACCATATTTAAGATAGGCTCAAACCCCCTGCAGGGCAAGCACGAGCACTATTTTATCGACACGATAACGGTTAAAAAGAGATGGCAGTATACGATACTAAGTAAGTGCGTAAGAGACGGCTGCTTTATCCCGCGCGATAACTAGTTTAAACACCGCTCGTACTAGCCGGGCTGGTGGGGACATATCTGGGCTATGTTAATGCTTTATTTCTCCTTAAACAAATAAAATATTTAATCCTACTGAATAGGCATCTTCTGATGATTTTCTATTGCCTCACAATATCGTTGAAATTCTGACCATGGTTTTTTGCCGCGTACCGTAACCATAATATGAAGAAATTCCAAATATTAGAAATAAACATTGGTTCAATGTATCCCTAGGGGTTATTAGTTAAACCTCTCGGATTCATTATTTGTGTATTTTATATTTAATCTATCTGTAGCTATAATAATTTATAACAGAGTAAATGTCACCTCTCAACAATAGCTCAATAACCAGTCCTGCTTATTGAGGTATTGTTCGTCAAAATTTCGGTCTATTAAGTATATTTCTATTTCCTATTGTCTCATGAGTTTTGCATGAAACGCAACATTTCGAGACATAAAACAGAATGAAGCGAGAAAAGTTTGCCAAGATCATACAAAGTAACGATCGATAGTCTCTGTATACCCCATCAAGAACAAATGGCGTGATCATATGCATGTATCTTCTTTTAAATAAACCTCTAAACCTTAGCCTACCTCTCAGAAATAAGCATCGTAAATCATGATTGTATTTGTTTTACTCTGCCCTATCGCAATGTTTATAATCCAATTATCTACTTGGATACAACGAAAAGGACAAACATTGCATAATTCATTGGATCCAGTTAGTGCGAGTGAGGGTATTGAACTGATAGAGATCAGGTCACGACTGGTGTGACCTGCAATGACTCCAGCTTCATGATCAAGGTTGGAAATAATCAGTCTGGTATTGTTTGTACGGAAGAGCGTATTTGAAGAATAATGAGTGAAAGAATGATGATTATGACGCCGTGTAGTGTCGGCTTAGAATAACACTACCCCAGTTCTACCCGTGGGTGACCCGTCACCAAAAACATTTATTTTTACTATCTTTTTCCCAATCAACTTCCAAAAGTGGCTGAGGAATTTCTAATTTTAAAGCTCTGGTTACCCCGTAAGGGATTTTTAGCCGTGAGTATATGTATGTATGTATGTATGTATGTATCTATTAGTCATTTTTACCGCGGATATTGCAAGTGTAGGCTCAAGGTATATTATTAAGTTTTAAGTGATTGTTGGGCGATGTGGCTGGAGAGCAACAGTACTGTATTTTATAATATTTTTTCTGTTACATTTTCAAAAACGGCTGATGATTTGATGAATTGTTTGATTGGATGCTCTTCTTACCCCTTTTTTGAATTTATAGCTGTGAGATCGGCATACGTTGCAATCACTCCAAAACAAAGGAGCCGTCAGTTATGGATGCAAAGTGCCATCCCATTGCCATCCAGGTTTTGCAACTCCTTTTTTCGTAAAGTATTAGCACCATTGCTGTGTAGTGTCGGCATAGAATAACACTACCCCATTTCTTCCGGTGGGTGTTCGTAAGAAGCGACTAACGGAATTGGGACTTTTATGGGATTTTTGGGCGATGTGGAGAGACCCATCACCAAAAACCTTTATTTTATCATCTTTTCCCAACTAAAATTTCCAAACGTGGCTGAGGAATTTCTAATTCCTTAGCTCTGGCTACCCCTTCTAGGGATTTATAGCCGTGAGTATATGTATGTATGTATGTATTTTATATTTATGAAGTTTATATACCGTCACTAGAATAATGTTTTAGAAATTAACATCGTTCTAGTGCAATTTCATGGAATATTAGCATACCTTTGACTATTATAGCGACGTTACTAAAACAGCTTTGGGCTGTTCATTTTAATATAATTGGAGCTTTGACTGTACAGCCATTTTGATTGTGCAAACTATCCTGAATATTTCATATTAAGGCTGAAATGAGCTAATTTGTAAAGCAAGTATGATTAATATGGAAAGTGGATCGTTTTGATCGAAATTATAATTAAATTGTTCCAACGGTTTAGAATGTTTTTAGTATATTGGTTTTAAATTGATTGCCTCCGCGTCGATTAAATTCATTTTATTATAATTTTAAAACCCGGGAAATTAATGTTTGTCCAGTGGTTTTGTCAAAAAACTTACGTATCGTGTGTTACCATGGATGTTGAATCCATAGATTGGCAGGAAGTTACAAACGTATTAATATAAACGTCAACTAAGGCAGGACTTCTCACGGACACGACAACGGCCTACAACGGTTTTGGCATTAAACATGAAAGAAAATAATCGTCTTATTTACGTCAATTTAGGTATTTAAGTCTTAAATGTGGTGATTTTAAAAAATAATAATTTTACAGCACATAATCAATATCAAATACGTATTTCTTGGCACACATGAAATTTTAAGCCATTTATGTCCAAATTAAGACTGTAATAATTATCAGTCTATATGCTTTATTATAGATCTTAAACCAAAGTTTTCACTGCAAATATATGATAAAAAATATCTTCTATCATCATTATATAACAATTTCTGTAATTTTAACAAATTGGCAAAAATAACAAAAACGTGAATTTTTATCAATTTTAAAAGGGCTAGTATGGAATCCGCCATACTAATGTCACGCACACTCACTCATTTACGCACACCGTTGTACTTTTTTTGGTCTCGCCTGTCGTCTTTATATTGTCAATCGATATGCGTAAGTATAGCATACTAAATCTATGTGTGTTACTTACAAAAACCGTCATAAAATTTTAATATTATACCATATTGAATGTTTATGCTTCTCCCTAGTAAAAAATATTAGTTAATAGGTCTTTACCTTAATTCCCCCTATCAGCGTTGTCTGCAGTTGATATATGTAGTTGTTAGCTCAGTAGTGGTTAGAACACCCGCTTATCATCCAGATAGGTGTGGGTACAAATCTCAGGTCGGCTCTACACTGATTTGTCTTGTGTTTTATTCCTTTTTTTTTGGTTAATTAAACATGGTTATTAAGGAAACTACATAGCTAAGTTGTACTTACTCATTTGGCAGTGTTTTCGTACAAAACGGTGATAGGCCTGCCCCCTATGGTGAACACCGGATGACAACAATGTTATGTGTACTTGTACCACCCCCTCGGGGACATAGAGCGTGAACGCTTCAGCCTACAAGTATTTTTTTCTAAGCGTTAGTACCTATTAATTACAAATCCTTAATTAGTTTCTGAATAAGAGTTTTACGTGAGTTACATATAAACACTCTATAGCTAGTTATGGTTAACTTTTAGTTACTTTTTAGTGTTTCTTATTGTTTTCGCATACGCAATCAATAATTAAATTAAAAAAATAGGAATAAAACTGATGAAATGTTTCACTAGATGGTTAATTAATTGCATCTGTATATGTGCACTATTAATTAACCATCTCACACAGGCAGCTTAAACTCTCATTAATATTGGTTTTTCCAATACTTCCAATGGAGTGAATGTTGAGTAGCCGAACTGCTATTAATGAATAAAAGCTACGCATTGAACCGTTTTTTTTCAGGAAATAATTTTCACGTATAACATTTATAAATCTTTGTAAATAAGAAATATTACAAATTTTCTCTTCTGAGTATGAGTATAGATGAATATGACATACTAAAAAAATATTAATACGGTAAATAACAGCGATTTTGTAAGAAGCTTCTGTTGATACCGCATTTTGCTCTCTAAATATGGTTTCGGAACTTTTTTTTCATTCCACTTAAACGAGGTTGATTTGAGTCTCATCCAATTCAGTGGATTACAACTGGTCAACTAGTCATTTGCTGTACCAAATCAGTTTCATTTTAATATTATTGACACAATGACCGACTTGTTTCCGTAAGAGGTGACTTAGACTTCGGGTCTTTTGATTGAGTGTTTGGTGAATCGATCGTTAACATGGGTTATGGGTTGGTAATGGTACCAACAACCATTATTTTACAATCGTCTCCGCAATCAACATCAAAAACAAGCTGAGAAATTTCTAATTCTGAAGTTCTACCTAACTCTTGGGATATTTAGTCGTGAGTATATATATGTGTGTGTAAATGTGTGTGTGTATATTTAATTATAGCCACACCACTTAACAAGTCAGTGTATCAACAACTGGTATTGAAGAACAATGTAACAAATTGATAATTCCGGTAACGTCGCTGAAGTGAACTGTAATAAATAATATATCCTCATAATTCAATTCGCGTTACAGACGATCGTAAAACGAAATTAGATCAGCCCTTTAAAAGGGGTTACTTGATTTATTATGAAAGGTAAGTAATTCCTGAAATGCTCTTATTATTTTGTGTAATGAGTTTCCTGTTTTGACAAACGGTGGGAAAGATTGCGTGGAAACGAGTAATATTGTTTTTCTACAAGTTTAATTAAATAAATGGACTATCTTATCTGATAGCCTGGATACGCGTGGGTGTCTAAATTTACAGAACTTTTTTTTTATTTTTTTTCTGAACTATTCAGGCGATTCGGTTGGAAATTTATCAATAGTACCTAATACTGATTGGCACAAGCCTAAAACATATATCACTTTTCGAGAAACATGAGATTGGGTGTGAGATATAAGGAGCATTATTTACAACACATTATTCATATAACACACGGCATGTTTGAAGAGATTGATGATAATAAATTCCTATTGACAGACTCTGCTTACCCCTTATTTTGCTTGTCAATTTTTATGATTTTCAATTAACAAAATGACCAAAGTTTAGTATAAAGCTCTGGCTACCTATATTTTTATCTTAGCGATACATACATACATACACTCACATCGTCGTTACTTCCCATTACAGGGGCATGTAGGCAGAGGCATGTATGTATTAATCGCTACTTCATACGATCCTGGCAAACCTCACGAGCTTCGTCTACATTCATCAATGTTTTCTTACATGCTCTTTTCTTCTTCATACTTCGGAAGCCTTTTTGATCATCTCTCTCTATTATATTCTCTATTTGATCTAAATGTGTCCTTCGGGGTCGTCCTCTACTAACATTACCTGTAACATTGGCTCTGTAAATCTCTTATAACAATTTACATTCATCCATCTTCTCTCTGTACCCAAATCATCTCAACATTCCTTTTTCTATCTTTTTTTGCAACTATAGTTGTGTATACTTTTTACAACCTTTTATAGTAGGCTAGTCACGTTCGTGGCCACTGCTGCTGAACTTTTGAGTGACCTTCACTTCTCAACCCAATGGCAAGCAGTACAGTGCAATGTACCTCTCTTGTGCAATACTCGTAATAGGTGACTGTCGCGGGAAGCCAATAAATGCAGACTGATTCTTCTAATTCTTTTTGAAGGAAGTATACTCAGTGATAGATTTCTACGGTCTAAAATGATATTTACGTTTTTTTATATAGTTTATAGATTAATAGGCTTAGAATAGCAATACCCCATTTCTACCGATGGGTGGACGTAAGAGGTGACTAACGGTATTGGGGCTTTTAAGGGATTTATGGGCGATGCGGTTGCAGACCCATCACCAACTACCTTTACTTTACCATCTTTTCCCCACTCAATTTTCCAAAAGTGGTAGAGGAATTTCTAATTCCTTAGCTCCGGCTACCCCTTTTAGGGATTTGTAGCCGTGAGTATATGTATGTATGTATGTATTAATATGAAGTGGTTTTAACTGTTATCGTTTTTAGTTTAATTGAAGTTAATTTAAAAGACATATAGTTGTTAATCTTACAATTTATAAGACTAATAAATTCACTATAGAATTCACGCTGCTTTCAAACTGGTACTAGCAGAGTTTCTATTATTTCTCAATAAAGTAAACCTTTTCTCACTAGTCAAGGCTAATGATTCTTTTCCAGTCTCATTGCCCAAAATTCACTTAAAAAGCCCCAAAAATCTAATTCGCTATAAAAATGATTTAGTACTATTCTAACCTTACACTACACAGCAACCGACATAGTTTGACTACATAGTAAATTGAGTAAGTACACAAAATAGATAACAAAGCAACTGTATTGATTTCTGTAACAAGTAAATGTCAGTTACGTTGATAATAATGAGGCAAATTGCATTCGCGTAAGGTTTGAAAGGATTCGGACTTGGCCTAGTTGGGATGACGAAATAACGTGGGCTGTGCTAGTGAAAGGATTCTTTATGGGAAATCATTGTTTGCTAACATACTCTTTATTTACTTTGCTGTATAGTGTCGGTTTAGAATAGCACTAACCGATTTATTGTGTCGCTAAATACGACTAAGGTATGGGACATTACAAAAAAACCAGTTTTAGTTGTGTAGTGTCTGCTAATTAATAGTACTAAACCATTTCTTCCCGCTTTAAAGTTGTTCGTTTATCTTTTATTTAATTGACTTTTCCCCATTAAACTTTGAGGCTAATGCGTTTTTATTCTCTACTTCTATTTGGTTTTTACAACCGTGAGTAACATGAAGCTTTGAATTTATGTATGTCTATTATAGTTCAACTAAATTCACTTTAAAACTTAAATAAAAATTAAACGGCACTACTCAAAAATACTCGTCAAGACTACATACGAATATTAACAAAAAATAAAACGTGTTCAGTGAGACGTATCCATCGATTGTATTTTATTTATCCAGAGTGGTCTGCCAAACTATTCACTATGTTTAACATCTCGCTTCGAATGCCCAAAAATATTGGCAACTTATATTTTCATTGAAAATAACACTGACCGACATTTTGGGGTTGTTCTTGCATGAGTCCAGTTTTAACGCTCGTTAACAATCCTTGTGTTAATAAAAAAAATATGTGAACATTGTTTTTCATTTATTCTTGTTAGCGCCTGTTCTGAATTTACAGGGAAATTGTGTATTGACAGGTTTTATGATGGGCATTTTTGAGCTCACTTTTCTATTTATACTTTTTACTTTCTTAGAGTAACGGTAAATATTCCCATTAGAGTTGGCAGACACTATCTATCTTTATAATTTTTTGAAACATGCACTTTTATTATCTAGTCAATCTAGGCTATAAATGTGGATGCTTCAGTAGAGGACGATCATGCAATTAATATTTCTATATCATAAGTTGACGGGTTCTATCTCGGTTAAGATGAATAACTATTAAGCTTGAATGTACTGTTGCTTTGTACATACGTACATATGCTCACGGCCATAAATACCAAAAAGGGTGGCCAAAGTTTCAGAGCTAGAAACTCCTTAGATACATATAAAAGCTGATCGGGGACAAGTTGGTAGAAAAAAAGCATCATTGGTGATAGGTTTCCAACCACTTAAAAAAGTTTTATGAAATGGGTAGTGACATTCTAAGCCGGCCCTACACAGCATGTTGCTTTATAATGGTAACTTTCGTTGTGAGTATATGTAAGAAGTTTTTTGCAAATAATCGCTTACTTATTATAAGCAGAAAGGATAGTCAATATAATAAGTAATATATATCAAAAGTCAAAAACTATATTTTAAGCCAAAGAATCTGAAAGAGTATGTATGAGGATAATCTGCTGCAAAAAATGAACGTAATGACTTAATTTACCTTCGTCATGGAGATTCTAACGATACGAGGTAAATGAAACGGTTCTATTGGTTCTTTGTAAATACTTTATTAGCCTTGCACATCTCTGCTAGAACTTCTGTCTTAGCTTACCATTCATTGAAAAGTCTCAAACGTTTAACAAAAGAGTAGATATCTAAAATAAATTTAATTAAAACATAGTTTTAAAAAAGTTAATTCAATTAGTATTTTAAATTCAACACATGCTAATTTCACGAACATGAGCTTTTTTATCGAACAAGTGCAAACAATACTGCTAAAATACGAGCGCTAAAACAACAAGAGGCGTCTGCAACAATAGAAGTCTTTTGAGGAATAAAAACGAAAGATTACATTTATTTACAGTACTTTTACTTTGTAAAACTTCAATGAAAATGTTTTGTGAAGTAAAATGAAACTTATTTACAATAAGGAAACGTTACGACTGTTAGAAAACTTTTCCTCCGTCCCGTTGAATTTTATGAAAGAGCCCAAAAATTTAACAGGTTTGGGTAACCAATTTCGCATTTAAATGGCCCGTGGATAATGTCCCCTTTGTAGCACAGATTGGTCCAGAAAAACCTAAATGCTGAGAAAAAACACTCGCTTTTATGTTTCTCCTATTGACCGTCAACTTTTCCGACTATTCAGCGCTTTATAATTTCTGTCGAAAAGCGCCTTCGAACTAGTTTTATCATTAATCTTTTCAAATGATTCCCAATCGTATTTGGGATCTCGAATGCGTTTATGTTAGCGCTATTTAGAGTTGCTAGATGATGGTTAAGTGAATTTCTGTTGGTTTTTACCTGACCGGCGCATTTGTCATTGCTTAGAAAGTTGGGATGATCTGTCACCTTGATAAACGACCTTTACTAATGCGACCTCTTTTCACAAAGTTACTTCCTTCTGTGACACGCTGGCTGTTGGGCATTAAACGATGTCCTGTGACGTAATTTCGGCGCACATTTTATGGTTGATATATAGAGAGAGGATGGATGATAGTAAATTGGTAAAAGAGATTTATAGAGCTGATGTGTATGGTAATGTTAGTAGGGGACTACCTCGGAGGACACATTTGGACCAAATAGCGAGTGTGCACAAAAAGGCAAGCGTCTGAAGTATGAAGAATAAAATAGCATGTATGAGAAAATTTATGAATTCAAACGAAGCTAGAGAGATTTGTCAGGATCGTACAAAGTGGCGATCGATAGTCTCTGCCTACCCCAGTGGGAACTAATGGCGTTATGGCGTGTGGTTACCCATGTTATTAATATTTCGCGATTAAAAATTACATAACTGCAGGTTTTTTATGCTCTTGAATAGAAAAAGAAATATTTTTTTTGCATTGCAAAAGCTTTTTAACACTGTATGTGCCTAAATAAAAATAATAATAAAAAAACTTCTTTATTTACTCAAAAATACTACAATTTCAGTTTACGTTTGCCCTCGCACTAGGCTAAGCCTGTATCGCGAGGACCAATTTCACTTAACACATATAGTTTAAATTTAATCAAAAATTGAATGATGATGATGATGGATATGCTTTTGTTTCGACTGAAAATCTTTAGGAGATGGACTCAGACTATGTGACGAAGCCTGGTTTCAGCAGCTCTCCGATAAGAGGAGGCGTAAACATCTAGCTGCTTCCCAACCACCAACAAGTGACTTCCCTTGTTCTAGATGTGGTAGGCTTTGTAGGTCTCGTATTGGTCGACATAGCCACCAACGTAGGTGCAGTCAAAACATTGGAGTTACTTAAACCAGACAGTGTTTAAACCGTCTATAATAGGCGTAACAGGCCCTTGATTGATTGATTGACTGAAATAATTTAGTTAGTGTTACATACATATACTCACGGCTATAAATCCCTAGAAGGGCTAGCCGGAGCTAAGGAATTAAAAATTCCTCAGCCACTTTTGGAAGTTGCGTGGGGAAAAGATGGTAAAATAAAGGTTGTTGGTGATGGGTCTCCAACCGCATCGCCCAAAAATCCCTTAATAAGCCCCAATACCATTAGTCGCCTCTTACGTACACCCACTGGAAGAAATGGGGTAGTGCTATTCTAAGCCGACACTACACAGCAATTAGTTAGTGTTGTATGACATATTTATTAAATATTTTTGACATTATGTATGTTTATGAAACTGTGTAGTATAGAATTCAAATAGCACTACAATATCTTTAACCAACCCTACATCTTACCTCCTTTTATTTATTATAAAGCTTTTATTAGTCCTTTTTGGTTTACACTTGTGAATGTAGGTGACTAAGTATTATTTATTTTAGAAGGTAATAAAGTTAAAAGTGGATTCCAATATAACACCTGTAACTATGAGTATGTATATGTTAATACGTAAAAGTTTTTGTAATTTTATTAGTTATCTCTATATAATAATGATGTTCTGTTTTTATTTCAGGTCCTCTAACGCTCATCAATCAAAGGTATGTGACACTAATATCAATTGTATGAATTAAATCATAATTACTGAAATCACATATTGAACTTGGCCTGCATGGGATGAATTAGCCACAGTCGCCAGGCTCTTTACTAAATGTTATATGAGTTTTTCATTCTAAAAATCTTAACACCTCAATAGGAAAACCAGTGCCTCTATTATAGCAAGATTGAACTTGGAATTCTGAATCGGGTTCAAACGAACGTATATTTTCTAAGTGAGATAACCCACACAGTCTTGTATTAGGTAGATATTTGATAGTTTATTAATTAATGACATGATGTTTAGAAATATAAGACACTCTGGCAAGGCAGCAAAATAATAATACTATTTTCTGTTTAATTTAACTTGAAACTTAATCTTTGTCCGTGTTTGAATAGAACCGCTACATCTTTTTCCAAACCATATCTATTCGAAAGAGTTTGCCTTTCATCCAGTTTATTAGAGATTTCGATAAAACACGGAATATATTCTCCAATCACATTTGTCAGTCCGGACTCCGCTCAAATCAGTTTCTACGAATTGGTTATCCGACACATTTTTATGAATCTTTCACATCGCTGAATAAAGTAGTGTCACTAACCTTTCTTTAACTCAATTGCTTTGGTTCGATGAATATAATTTGATTGTAAAAGCGTGTGAATGGTAATAAACGTATGGTTTTAATATTTTTGCCTATTGTTCTATACTCACGGCTATAACCCTTTTTCCATTGATAAAGATAAAAGACCAAAACATCACATGTCTGCACATACATACATATACTCGGGGCTATAAATCCCAAGAATGGGTAGCCAGAGCTAAGGAATTAGAAGTTCCTCAGCCACTTTTGGAAAGTTGAGTGGGGAAAGGATGGTAAAATAAAGGTTGTTGGTGATGGGTCTCCAACCGCATCGCCAAAAGTCCCTTAAAAGCCCCAATACCGTTAGTCGCCTCTTACGTACACCCACCGGAAGAAATGGGGTAGTGCTATTCTAAGCCGACAATACACAGCTAAAAAAACATAGAAAAAGTAAATTTCAAAGCCTAGTTCTACTTAACAAAAACGTTCAACTATGTAATTGAATGGAGTCAAAAGCTCGGTCGGACTATGATAAAGTCACAATAGCTTTTTCGTTCTGATCAATGGAAGAAAAGGATCTGGACATACTTTATGAAGAGTTATAGTCAAAAACCTATCGTTAGTTGAACCATGAATAAGGTTTAATATTTTATGAGAGCCAATATTGACCCATAAGACTATAATAACTGCCTGAGAATGAATAATGAAACAATTTCAATATGTTCTTTTATTGGTTCTGTGTGCATTAATTCTGAATTTAGTTTGTAAAAGGTACAAACTCCAAAATGGAGAAGAAATAATTAAATAAATCTCAATTGCTTTTAAGTAACTTCCACTTATTTGTCTTCTTGAAAAACCAATTGCCGAGAATCACTTACTAACCCCCAAAACCGAATGTCGCGTTTACAACATCCGCAGTAAAAAATAGGTTAGCCGTCTAAAAAAAACACTACACAGCTTAAAAATGAATGGCAGAAAAATACCTATAAACGAAAAAGATGAAGTAAATTCAAAGCCTTGTTCTACTTAACAAAAGCGTTCAACTATGTAATTGAATGGAGTCAAAAGCTCGGTCAGACTATGATAAAGTCACAATAGCTTTTTTGTTCTGAACAATCGATATCGTGGCCTTTATAGATGCTATTGGACCTATTTTTTTTATTATTTTTAAGAGCCCCTACATACATTGATTGCCTTCTTGTCATAATGCTGGGAATGAAAATGTTGTTACAGTAAATGAAATGAAATGAAAATGAATATGAAATGAAAAAAACATTTATTTGAAATTTTTAACCTTTAAACATATACAAAATATTCTGCCAAACTTAGAAAGTTTGTCGGCAGCAATAACGCTCCATATACACTAATGGTAATGTTTAAATGCGGAGCTGTATTATATAGGTGTGAAGTGAAATTAACTGTGTGGTCGAATTATAATGATAACATACATAACATTATATATCACATATATAGCATTATTTTATATAACATTTATAGCAATAACGCATTCCTTCCTTTTTGTGTCGTACAAGAATGCTATGTGTGATAATGGGACTTCTTTAGTGTTTTTGGCCCATCACGAACCATCCCTTATATACCATATTTTTAACCGACTTCAAAAAAGGAGGTTCTCAGTTCGATTGTTTGTATGTATGTATGTATAATTGTCCGCGATTATCTCGAGTTTGGCTTAAGCTATTTGGATGCGGTTTTCAGGACAGTATTCGTTACATTTAGGAGAAGGTTTTAGTGCCTTAACCGACCAAAAAAAGAACGGAGGTTCTGTGTTTGACCTGTATGTATGTCTGTTGGTCCGCGATTATCTCACGTTTGGCTTAAGCTATTTGGATGCGGTTTTCAGAAAAGTATTCGTTACATTTAGGAGAAGGTTTTAGTGCCTTAACCGACCAAAAAAAGGAGGTTCTGTGTTTGACCTGTATGTATGTCTGTTGGTCCGCGATTATCTCACGTTTGGCTTAAGCTATTTGGATGCGGTTTTCAGAAAAGTATTCGTTACATTTAGGAGAAGGTTTTAGTGCCTTGACCGACCAAAAAAAGAAAGGAGGTTCTGTGTTTGACCTGTATGTATGTGTGTTGGTCCGCGATTATCTCACGTTTGGCTTAAGCTATTTGGATGCGGTTTTCAGAAAAGTATTCGTTACATTTAGAAGATGGGTTAATAGTTCTTTAACCGACTCGAAAAAAAAAGGAGGTTTCTTAGTTTGAAATATAAGTATGTATGTAAGGTTATCAATACTAGACAGAAATTTACCAATATATGTTAATAAAGTTTTTTTATTAGTAATAAACAGAGTTACTAAATTATTGAACAAAAAAGTATATAAAAACATGAATAAATTACTCTTAATTATAAGGATTACATTATTTATTATTAATTATAAGTATTTCAATCAAGGCGCTTTCGTCATGGGGAATTTCGCGCTTTCGGAATGGTCTTAACCATTTAAGTAATTTCTTTGAATCTTTATCACTTAAAGCCATCTCATCAAGGGATTTTACTCGACTCAACGCTACATATATATAAGAGTGTTTCTTCGCATTTGTGATAGGTGAACTTCTCTTTGCTCATCTGTTTCGGCAGCAAGAGCAGCACGCTGACGATCTCTCTCATTCTGAAGGTCAAGCACGAGTTATCGACACGATAACGGTTAGAATGAGATGGCAGTATACGATACTAAGTATGTGCGTAAAAGATGGCTGCTTTATCCCACGCGATAACTAGTTTAAATACGGCTCGTGCTTGCCCTGCTGAAAAGTCTTTGTTTTTTTTCGATGGGTGTTTCGTTCTCCCTTACGCGACTTTTCCTTAAAGCATCCTTTGCTTTTCTATCTAGGCCCGCAGGTAAACAAAATAGTAACAAGTAAGCTAAAGTCATAATAACAAATATTATAACTACCTGTTAAAAAAACTATAAAATAAACGGACAGTAAAACTTATCTCTCAAAAACTATCACTAATTCACTAAAAAAACTCAGAGTGATTTAAGAACTTATCACTAAAAAGTATAAAATAAAAAAAAAACAAAAACTTCAAATTAAAAACTAAACAGAAAAATTAAATATTATTATTTTTTATTTAAAAAAGAACCGCCTTCAAAAATCCAACTGAAAAGTATAAAATAATTTTTATTTATTTTATTATGTACAACTCTATTCAAGTTCTTCTTTTTGAAGTCGGTGCCAAACAGACAAATCCAAAATGAAAATTGCTACATAGAGTAAAACCAAACGAATAATAAATCAATCGATAGTGCCTCAACAACAGTATGTAACACAATCGCGCTCAAAAATCAAGAAATTTCTTCCGCTCGCAACGACGTCGCTTTATAAAGGATGGAATTGGGGGACAGTGAGCGGTGCTTAGCCTGGTGTGCATGCGTCGCACTCCGCAGAGAAATTATCATAATATACATGTCACCGTAAAACTGTAAATACTAGTAAATTATAATTTTAGATAGATAGCGAGATAGTAAACTAACGTTAGGTTAGATTATGTAAGATTATCAGATTTCAAACTAACGGAATTAACAATTCGACAGAGACATGCATGCACCGAGTTGGCACAACCAATACTTCTAACACTTTGTAAAAAGACGATCGAGAATCTAAATCACTACATAGTACAAAACAAAGTCGCTTTCTCTCTCCCTGTCTGGGATATACGGACATCCTTATGTATACTTTAATCTGTAAAACTACGAAATGAATTTTAATGCGATTTTTTTTATTAATTGATTAAAAAGGAAGGTTTATAAGGATGACATACGCTGATGGGGTGGAGAACTCACTCAACTTGGGCGGGCCACTAATATTCGTTCTTCTTTGTCATGAAAATTGGTTTGGCACCGACTTCAAAAAGAAGAAGTTGAATAGAGTTGTACATAATAAAATAAATAAAAATTATTTTATACTTTTCAGTTGGATTTTTGAAGGCGGTTCTTTTTTAAATAAAAAATAATAATATTTAATTTTTCTGTTTAGTTTTTAATTTGAAGTTTTTGTTTTTCCTCACCAAGAGTGGGCATTTCAATTCAATTTCAAATTTTAATCCCAAGAAGGGGTAACCAAAGCTTCAGAATAAGAAATTCCTCAGATAATTTGAAAGTAGAGTTGGTAATAAATTGTGAAATAAAGTTTAATAACTTCAATTAGAGCTTAACAAAACACACTCTTTGCTGTTTTAAAAATAAAAAATTGAAACTTCTAATCCAGTCATTTTTCGTTTCACAAATAAAAAGAAGGTGTTTACAAATTAAATGTCGTGGAAAAGTTCAACAGGTGTTCCAAATTTGAAACCAAATAAATGGACAAGCTCGCTTTGTTATTTCGGTTCAACGAATGTTTTTATAAACGAAAAAGAAAGGTTCTTACTCTATTCTCTTTGTGTTAAAACTTTTTGTTTGCCTCCCTTTGTTCCGTAGAAAACTGAATATGGTATATTTTTTAAAAATATGTGTTAATGTTGTATTTTTGGCTGTTAAACCGCTCTTATTAACGCTACAATGAGATTAAAAATGCAAATTAAAATTAAAAAACCCAGATAATAAAATTTTAATGGGTATTCTAAGCCTGAATAAAAGAACATGTATGAAAAGATTGATGGATGTAGACGAAGCAAGGAAGTTTGCCAGAATCGTACGAAGTGGCGATAGATAGTCTCTGCCTACCCCAATGGGAATTAACGGCGTGAGTATATGTATGTATGTATGTATTCTAAGCCGTCATTGTCACAATAATGTGATAATCCAAAACTGCTTTTACTCACTCCCTTATATAAATATTAGTTATCTTTGGATTCACGAAAAATCTCAGCTACTTGAAGAAGTTACGTTTCGAAGAATAAGACGTTTAACCAAAGAAACCTAAGTATGCATTATCTGTACTGTGACAGATTGTTTTCATACATACATATACTAACGGCTTTATTTCCCTAGAAGAGGTAACCAGAGCTATGGAATTATAAATTCCTATGCAACTTTTGGAAGTTGAGTGGAGTTGAAAAAGATTGTTTACGTCAGGTTAATAATATTATTATATCCAAAATGACATAAAACAATTAAATTAAGCAAATACAAAAGTAACTGATAACAATCAAAACTTACAGCTAAGAAAATCTTAGTCAAGTAGTCCGCTCCGAATCGCACCAGGCCAGGCGCAAAAGTGCCCATCACACTTGCAGCGTTTCCCCGTTAACACGTTGTATTGCGAGGGATATGCGTGCGTTGCACAAGGTACGACTCGGCGCGGACGTCTGCACCGGAATTCCTTTAGCCTTCTTCCCAACTCCCGTACAAAACTTTTTACTCGCAGATTATTGCTGTGTAGTGTTTTCTTAGAAAAACATTGCGCCGTTTAATCCCGTGGGTGTTTATTTTATGCCGACACATAAGCATTTCTTTAAAATTTAAGAAAGGTAGCTACTGTTGACGTAATACTAATACTTCTGAACATCACGTGACTTTGTCACCTGGTGTTCAGAGTACCCACGTTTTGCATGGACAGTGTACTCACATGATGGGGGCCTATGGCCGTTTTTGTACGAATACACTGTCACATGACTAAGTACAACTCAGCCATGTGGGTTTCCTCACGATGTTTTTCCTCACCGTTAACAACCATGATATGTTAACTACACATATGTCTTTAGAAAAGACAAATTGGTGTAGGCCCGACCCTGAAATGGAACACTAATCGCTTGCACGATAACCGGTGTTCTACCCACTGAGCTATCACGTCGTTGACATCCATTTGTTTAATCTTACTAGCCCATTGAAGTTGATCTGTGTTGTGCTGAAATTAAATATCATGAACAGCTGTTTAACTTACTTCTTGTGACAAGGGTAAGATCATCATTTTGAAAATATATTCGTTGTTTGACCTAGATAGCTAATCATACATAAGTATATATACTCACGGCTAAAATGTAGAAATCGCTTTTAGCGATAAAACCGCCAGTTGTACTTCTATTTAAGAGCAAAATCCATGTTAAGTGTTAAAACTGTGAAGTACAAGAAAGAGTTTCTACATACATACATACATATACTCACGGCTATAAATCCCTAGAAGGGGTAGCCAGAGCTAAGGAATAAAAAAATTCCTCAGCCACATTTGGAAAATTGAGTGGGGAAAGGATGGTAAAGTAAAGGTTGTTGGTGATGGGTCTCCAGCCGCATCGCCCAAAAATCCCTTAAAATCCCCAATACCGTTAGTCGCCTCTTACGTACACCCATCGGTAGAAACGGGGTAGTGCTATTCTAAGCAGACACTACACGGCAATATGAAAGAGTTTCTATTATATTATATTCTTGAAATCTCTAAAATGGGTAGCGAGAGCTTCGGCACAAGGAATTCCTCAGTCACTTATGAAAAATGAGTGCGGAGAAGATTGTAAAATAAAGGTTGTTGGTGATGGGTCTCAGAGCCACATCGCCCGAATTATTTACTTAAAATTCCAAATAGACTAATGCCCGATTTCTGAATTGAATATTCCAGCTGAAAACAACTTAAGTATCGTTCTGTCGCATTGAAATCATAACAACTGAATGAGACAAAACGATACTTAAGTCGTTCTCAGCTTGAATACTCAATTCAGAAATCCGGCGTAACTGTTTCTTACAAACCTATTGGAAGAAATGACTGAGTATAAAAAATCCTCTTACTGACCTGTGGGAAGAAATTAGTTGGTGCAATTCTCGTCAACTTTACTCAGTTGGGATTCAAGTATTTTCAAATGGATATTAGACCTAATAGATTTGAAAACTTAACAGCGTAGACTTGCGGCATTCCGTGGAAGTTTGAAATTTTCGTGAACCATCTATCTTGATAGCTCGTTCAATCGGCGGTAATTACCGAGAACAGAACAACCCTTTCATTAATTACGATACTTTCCAACTTTTATTACTTTTGAATAACCTGTTACGTCATCGTTGACTTTGGAGTATTTATCGAGAACTCTGTATTAAAAATCTTGCCTAGTCTAGTAGTCTGAAGTCTGAATCGGGAAGGGCTAAAACACAGTGAATTAATAGATTGGGGGTTTTAGATAAATTTTGGTTGGGGATTCAACACCAAAAACATTTATTTTACTAACTAGTTTCCAATCAACTTCCAAAAGTGGCTGAGGGATTTTTAATTCTGAATTTCTGACTACATCTTCTAGTAATTTATATCCGTGAGTATATTTATGTATGGATTAATGAGGACTGTGTGCTTAGCAAAACGCTAACCCATTTCATTCCAAAGGTATCCTAGGAGGTGACCTAGGTTACTGGGGCTTTACAACTAACAGTCGGGTGATGCGGTTGGAGACCAATCACCAATAACCTTTAATTCTAACTTTTGCCTACTTCAGCTGTGTAGTGTCGGGTTAGAATAGCACTAACCCATTTCTTCTCGTGGGTGTCGTAAGAGGCAACTTAGGGTATAGGGGCTTATTAAGCGATTTTTGGACGATGCGGTTAGTGACCCATCACCACAACCTTTATTTACAATCCCTTCCTCACTTAACTTGCAAAAATGGCTGAGGAATTTTAATTCCGAAGCTCTGGCTACCCCATTCTGGGATTTATAGCCGTGAGTATATGTTTTAATGTATATATGTTTTGTTTACTTAAATTCTATAAGTGGCTGAGGAAATTCTAATTCTGTAATTCCTCAGACACTTATGGAAGTTGAGTATCCAATGCTGGGCTATCTTTTAGGGATTAATAGCCGTAAACATATGTACATATGTATGAGTTATATATAGTTTGTGTCCATATATCCACCTCTGCTACATATTATTTAACCTGTACCGACAAAAAAATGATAGTCTGAACTGAATAACTTAATAACAAAGTGTCTATTGTTTTGCAGAAGAGTGGTTGCCTCTGCCACCCCTTCTAGAATATATAGTTTGAGTTTCTAAGTAAATATAATCTTAGCAGCAAGCACAAAAGATTCCAAAAAAGTAATTAACAAAGTTTAATTAAAGAGGAAATACCTGTGAGGCAGCTTTTTGTTGGTTTTTATATTATAAATAATAAATAAATACATACGGACATATTATACACAGATCAAGTTAGCCCCAAACTAAGTAAGACTTGTATTATGGGATACTAACTCAACGATATATTTAATATTATACAATACACATATAAATAACACCCAAGACTAAGAAACAACATTTTCGCTCGTCACGTAAATGTTGCCCTCAGCGGGGATCGAACCTGCAACCTCCGGACCGAGAAGCTAGTCACCTATCCACTCGGCCACGGCTGTCGTCGAAACAATTACAAAACTGGATGTTATCTGTCCATTCTTAAATCAGAGTTAGTTATAAAATTTGCCGAGTAATGCCAGCTTAGAATGTCACTACCCCTTTCTACCAACGGGTGTCGTAAGAGGCGACTTAGGGTAAGTGGCTTTTTTAAGTGGTTTTTGGGCGATGCGGTTGGACACCCACCCAGGAGCTACATTTGCAAGTTGATAGGGGATAATTTACTATAAAATAGTATCGTAAATAACAAAAGTCACATACTCTTTTTCGCCTCCCACGACACCCGCGGGTAGAAAGAAACGGATGAACGAAAGAATGACTCGGCTATTGGCAATAGAAAAGGAAAATCATTTGTGGAAGACTTCAGACCTTACTTGAATAACCTTCAATCTATATAATTATATAAAACGGAAGCAAAACTGACTGACTGACAATGTAAAGTCAGAACTACTAAGCGACGGTGGTTTAAATTTGGTACGTGAATTCTTTGCTTGTGTTGGTGAGCTATAAGAAAGGAATAATATAATTTAATTCCTTAAAATTGTAGGGGTTTTAATTGTATGTCTACCTCTCTCATTTGTAGACTAAGAAGTATAAAATAGAATTTAAATTAAAATAATATGTGTGTTTTAAAAATACTCTATTAATATCTAAAGGCGTAAAATTAGAGGAATCAACAAACAGTTTCCTTTTGTTAATCCCTTTGAATTTCCAAAAATAGATAAGAATGTTTTTATTCCGTACTAAATTAACTTTGAAATTTGAAGTTACGTGTTCTTATAACCTAAACGTAGGTTGTGTTTTGATATTTTGTAAATTGAGATGCAAGATAATATACATATAAGTCGTCGGTCGTACGCATTAACCTAGCTACTATACAAAAAAAGGCTGTGTAGTGTCGGCTATGAAAACCGCTTACCCATTTCTTCCCGCGGGTGTCCTCAAAGAATTCTAAGAGATTATATTTTTTTAGTAATTGTCTGTCAACCCTCTCTCTTTTATTTTAACATCTTTTCCAATCAACTTCCAAAGTAGCAATAGAAGCTTTGAGGTTTACAAAATCATGGATAGTATGTTGATATTAAAATTCAATAATTTAAGTCCCAGTTAAACTTTTGGCAGTAACAGTAGCCAATGCAATGCGGTAACATAGATTTTATAAAACCTATATTCAGCGCTTTGTATTTGGGCATTGTGCTGGAATGCCAAACAAGTTAGCAATGAAAGGAAGTGTTTAATATGTTTTTTTTATACAATGTGACCTATTTCTTGCTGGTTAAAAATAACCTTTTAATACTCAATAAAATTATGTTGACTAAGGTTAGAGGTATGTTGAGGCGATTCACTACATTTATATCGGTCTGCCTAACTAGTTACCATCTCTATGTATATTATATGTCAATTTTATATACAACAATCCATCCCATAAACTAGGCTATGTAAGGATACGGAGAGCGTTATAATGATTGATGGCAAATTCCTCCCAATAAATATTTTTTATTATAATAGGTTTATATAAGAAATGACTACCCTTTCAGACATGAGAATAATAAAAAATTAACGGCTCTACTATAATCTGTCTGACTTATGAAAATATTGAAATCAAAGTAATCCATTTATTTTGTAATATTTCAAAAAGCCAAATATATTAAAGAAAATTGCCTAAATGAATTGTTCATTTTAAAAGATACGCTTAAACATAAATGTTAAACCATGTTCTGTAGCATTTCGATCAAATGGATCGTAAAAATATTTTGATATAAACTTTCACTTGCGTAAAATATGATGTTTCCATTCGAAAAGAGTGGAAAATTATTGATTGAATTATAAATTATGTAACTTTCAATTCTTATACTTGTTATAACATACATTCATACATATACTCAAGGCTATAGATCCCTAGAAGGGGTAGCCAAAGTTAAGGAATTAACTATTCCTCAGCCACTTTTGGAAATCAAGTTTGGAAAAGATGTTAAAATAATGTTTGTTGGTGATGGGTCTCTAACCGCATCGCCCAAAATTCCATTAAAAAGCCCCAATACCCTTAGTCGCCTCTTACGTACAAACACGGGAAGAAACGGGTTATCGCTATTCTAAGCCGAAACTACACAGATTACATACTTAATATTATGCCTTTAATTCTCATTGGCAAAGACAGATATTTAGATTTCGAATTTGTGGTGAATATAAAGGTTGCCTAACCATTTAACATCAAATAACTTTATATAACATAAACGTTCACGCCGTTTATCCCCGAAGGGGTTGGCAGAGGTACCAATACTTCTGAACTAACATGGCAAGCGCCATCTAGTGTCTAGAGAAAGGTACCCACGTTTTGCTTAGCCAGTGTACTCACGTGATAGGGGGCAGGCCTATCGCCGTTTTGTACGAATACACTGTCACATGACTAAGTACAACTCAGCCATGTGGGTTTCCTCACGATGTTTTCCCTCACCGTTAGCAACCATGATAAATTAACCACACATATGACTTTAGAAAAGACAAATTGGTGTAGGCCCGACCCGGGATTGGAACTCACGCCCTTCTGTTTTCGGGCGGGTGTTCTACCCACTGGACTATCATGTCGCTTCAATCTTCAATATCAAATAACTTTAATGTCACAGTAATCTTAATTACATCTAAAAACTTTCATAAAATATACTTAACATTTTACCTAAAAGCTCTACAAATTAGTATAATAATTATATCGAATAAAAATCAAGTACCTAAGAACTGAAACTTTACTGAGCTTATTCCAAGATCTCAGATACTTACCCTATATACCAACACATCTTTGATCCTGCTGCATATAATGTGTATTACAAATAAGGAGCAAATGGAGGCGGAAGCAAGCTTAGTGCCTCCGGGAATACACGCTGAAGTTCTTTGATGTAGGGATGGGAAATGCAAGTATATCGATGTTTCGTACGAATATATTAAAGTAAGATTTATTTTGTACTGTTAAAGCTTACACCGACTAAATAGCCGTAAATACTTTGTGGAATAAAGAGTATAATAATAGTTTGTGGTTCTTATAATATCCTTGTTATAACAAACAACCTAATATTTGAAATTATCATGCTGTGTAGTGTCGGGTTAGAATAGCCCTACCCCATTTCTTCCGATGGGTTTACGTAAGAGGTGACTAACGGTATTGGGGCTTTTAAGGGATTTTTGGGCGATGCGGTTGGAGACCCATCACCAACAACCTTTATTTCACCATCTTTTCCCCACACAACTTCCAAAGGTGGCTGAGGAATGTCTCATTCCCTAGATCTGGCTACCCCTTCAAGGGATTTATAACCGTGAGTACGTATGTACGTGAGTATGTATGTATCATTTCAAGCATTAATATTATGGTAGCTAAAGCTTGACACCTATTTATTTGCAAGTTCATTAAAAGTAAAATATGCTAGAGGCTAGCAGAATTTTGGGATTGTTAGAGGTAAGTGTGTGTTTGTATGTATTTCACATAAAATACAAAATGTATAGATGCAATAAATAATAATATATATAATAGATGCTGTGATATAACAAATATTGTAATATCAATAATTCATTGATAACCACTAAAGCAACTGGTCTTCCCTACCGCCTCCATTACCAGATGCCCGATGGGCAGGTTTCGTAGTCTCCAGAGTTCCCCGATGCATCCCTAACAAGGTGTAGTCAACATTCCGATTTAAGTTCACTACTGCGTTATTAACCAAACAAATGTTGTTCCAACAAAAATCAATAAGTAAAAAAAAAATTTGCCGTGTAGTGTCGGCTTAGAATAGCACTACCCCGTTTCTACCGATGGGTGTACGTAAGAGGCGACAAACGGTATTGGGGCTTTTAAGGGATTTTTGGGCGATGCGGCTGGAGACCCATCACCAACAACCTTTACTTTACCTTCTTTTCCCCACTCAATTTCCAAAAGTGGCTGAGGAATTTCTAATTCCTTAGCTCTGGCTACCCCTTCTAGGGATTTATAGCCGTGAGTATATGTTATGTTATGTTATGTAAAAAAAACAAACAAAGAGCATCTGACAAAGTCACTAACAACGAAAAATTGTTAGGCAACCTTCGGCTCTACTATAATCGCTTAATCAAAATATCTGCCTTTTCCAATGGAAATTAAAATCTTGAAAATTTTAATGAGAATGGCACAAATGCTAAAAATAATGGTATTCTTTCTGTTTTATATAGTATAAATATTGTAATATCGACAATTTATCGATAAACACTAAAGCAACTAGTCATCCCTACCGCCTCCATTGCCAGATGCCCGATGGGCAGGTTTCGTAGTCTCCAGAGTTCCCCGATGCATCCCTAACAAGGTGTAGTCAACATTCCGATTTAAGTTCACTACTGCGTTATTAAACAAACAAATTTTCAAAGCTTTGCTCCGTTCCGCATATTAAACCGCATTTCGCCACATTAATTGCGTTTAAACGTCTCTTTGTTTGTGTACTGAAATCTTTGTGAACTGTTATTAAGTTAAAACGAAAATTCGGGATTATAAATTCATGGCCTATAAATAGATGGAGTTGGAATAAAACATCTTTTTGTACCGCTGAAACTGGTTGTATTAGTTTCGTTTGGGCATTATTTAGGTTAATATATATGAATAAAATTTTATCAATTTCAACACGATGAAATGAGCAATATCTTTAATTCAAATTTAGTACGTACATCATATGCTCACGGCTATAAATCCGAAATTAAGGTTCTTTGTGATGGGTCTCCGTTAGACATGGCATCGCCCAAAAAAACCCTTACAAAGCCCCAAAACCCTTAGTCACCTCTTACGATCACCCACGGGCAGAAATGGGAAAGTGCTATTTTAACATACATACATACATATACTCACGGCTATAAATCCCTAAAAGGGATAGCCAGAGCTAAGGCATTAGAAATTATCCAGGCACTTTTGGAAAGTTGAGTGGGGTAAAGATGGTGAAATAAAGGTTATTGGTGATGGGTCTCCAACCGCATCGCCCAAAAATCCCTTAATAGCCCCAATACCGTTAGTCGCCTCTTACGTACACCCACCGGAAGAAATGGGGTAGTGCTATTCTAAGCCGACACTACACAGCTGCTATTTTAAGCCGACACTATATATTAATTACATTACCAATTGAGTATAAAAAATAGAAAAGATATTTCTTTATATTTACGTTCAAGCACACTTATGAAACGCCTTTGGTTTCAGTTTGAAAAACGTAAACCATAATATTTTTTATTTAGAAAATATTTCTTGCTTTTTTCGATATTTTGCCCTCCTTAATAATATTAGATCCTACTAATAAAATAAAAATTGAAATAAACTCTATCTGATATGAACAGGCAGAATTGACTTGTATAATAGATAGGCATGACAATTATGTTTCAAAATTTTTTAAATCTTGGCTATCATATTTGAAGAATTGCATATATACCTACCTATATTCATGCTATTCATTAACATCGAGGCAGACAGACATTTTCGAACTTTACTTTCTACAGTATTTTTTTCTTACATAAATACATATACTCACGGCCATAAATTCCAAAAAAAGGTATTGAAAGAAGAAAAGAAGAAAGTTGAATATTTTTTTTATAATATGTTCTTTTTGGCTTTGAATCTAGCAGGATATACAAAAGAACTTAGCGATACTTGTTTCATACTCTAAACACCTGAATTTTAAGAAAATTTCATTTTGATCGAAATACGTATTCATCCTCTACTACGTTGCTGAACTCTTTGCCTTTATTCATCTCTTTCAGCACTTTACTGGCATCTGTCGTCTCTATGTAAAGAATAAAGTAAAGTAAAGTTTATTGAATAATTAAGTCTAATACAAAAGCAGCTGACTTAAAATATATTATATTTACATTGCAAAATTTAAACATATGGTTGGCTCACTTTATTATCCTATTTTACATTGTTGCCTATAATTAACGTGAGTCTGTGCTATATTATATAATAAAAAAAAATAAAAAAACAAATTTTTCGCCTAAATTTATTTTATTTTTAATTCATTTCACCAAACATCGTTTTCCAGGTTATAAATATAATTTCAGTCAGTTATTACAGTATCATGTATTGGGGCAAGTAAAGCGCTGTGCATTTCAAAAGCAAATTCATGTTGTCAAAGCTCAAAGAGCTTTCGCGTATACAAAGTTCGTTTACTTAGTGTAAGCAGAGACGTACTTACCTCCGTTAGATTTAGCCTTAGGACTTTGTCCTGGCTTAGCTTTCAAAGGAAGCTTTGATAACAATTTCGAGATTAATATTAATATAAAATCAATCAGCTTTCATAAGGAGTACTGGAAGCTTTAGTTTCAGTGTTTGATTATTATCTCAAATGCATTAGAGTTAATTAGTATTAATGATACGAAATGCATCTAATGGCATTTATGTATATGTATCTAAAAATAGAGCAATGTCAATATTAGTTCAATTATAATACCATTTTTACATCTATTTATCGTGGTGATGACTTATCCATGTATTTTTATCATTAACTTTGCGTAAAAGTTAATTATTACTGTTGGAATACAAAACGATACAACATACATACATACATATACTCACGGCTATATTTCCCTAAGAGGGGTAGCCAGAGCTAAGGAAATATAAATTCCTCAGCCACTTTTGGAAGTTGAGAGGAGAAAAGATGGTAAAAAAAAAGGTTTTTTGGTGATGGGTCTCCAACCGCATCGCCCAAAAATCCAATAAAGAGCCCCAATACCCTTATTTATATATTTATGTATATATTTTATACATTTATATTTTATATTTATTATTCGAGCCGGCACTACACGGCACTAAACGATACAAAACTTTTTAAAAAGGACATGATCGAAAACAAGGATTGTTACCCTAAATAAATAATAATCCTGAAAGTTTTTTGTGCTAATCTTCACACTAACGAAAATGTATTAAGTATAAGGCCTTAGTAAAATAATTTATGTCACGTCATTTTCAGAAGAATCAGTACCTGTACCACCCCTTCGGAGATTTACAGTGTAAATATTGAGCTGAGCGTTATGTAAATATGCATATAACTCGACTAAATTTTGACAAGGGGTTAGTGGGCGAAACAAAAAATCAATAGCAGATAGATCCACTCTGGTCTATCTTGACCATTTTGTCATTCATCTTTCTAGAGATTTATAGACGTGAGTATATGTATGTATGTATGTAACTCTTTTAATATTACCCGCACCCACAAGAGTCTATTAACACCTCGATTATTCAAATTTGTTCACAATTACATAGATGTACTAATAAAAAACCGTAGATAAGTCATGCGCGCTCATAAGTGGCACTTAAAAGACAGGCTAAATGGCTCATCTGACTTCAGTCGCGCACTAGCTGCCGTCGCAATCGTTCACTTGTTTTGACGTGTTTGTTTATCAAAATAATCGAGAATGCCGTCGTGTGTGATGAGATTTTGCACAAACTATAGTAGAAAATCTACTAAACTGATGAGGTTACTTATCATTCGTAAGTATTATAAATTTACAACGTTTTAATTATAATTTATAATAAATCGTGTGTATAGGTCTTAATTATTCTTTGTCAAACGGTCGTCTTAGTGTCATATTTCACGACGGTACAGAGAAAATATGTTTATCTCTTTTTAGCGCTTGCTTTAAGATTTGCTATCTCGCCTACATTTCAAATGTATTTCTTGGTGTGTTGTTTAGATATATTTCTTGTGGTGTGCGTTCATCTGCCGCAATCGGTGCCACTCGTATGCGCCGGTTTCCTCGTAAATGACCTATCTAACGTTTTTTAATCTATGAGTAAACATAAACGTAACATAAACGTTCACGCCGTTTTATCCCCGAAGGGGTTGGCAGAGGTACCAATACTCCTGAACTCACATGGCAAGCGCCATCTAGTTTCCAGAGAAGGTACCCACGTTTTGCTTAGACAGTGTACTCACGTGATAGGGGGCAGGCCTATCGCCGTTTTGTACGAATACACTGTCACATGACTAAGTACAACTCAGCCATGTGGGTTTCCTCACGATGTTTTCCCTCACCGTTAGCAACCATGATAAATTAACCACACATATGACTTTAGAAAAGACAAATTGGTGTAGGCCCGTCCCAGGATTGGAACTCACGCCCTTCTGTTTTTCGGGCGGGTGTTCTTACCCACTGGACTATCATGTCGCTTTTAATCTATGAGTAATTACTAATAAATCAAGTTCTGAGGCTCTGGATATCCTTTCTTGTAAGTGTGCTAAGGTAAAACTTACTTACATACAAACAGAGTCTTTAATCTCTTTAAAGGCGTTAATCTCTTCATAACCTTTACACGTGAAGCTTTACTTTTCCGAGTACAAAAATACAAAAAGTTAATTCCTAGTTCAGTAACAAAACGCTTAACGTTTTTGTTGGGAGTGTACTGCAAGGCAATAATAGTTTGAACTGAACCCGCCATTAGCTTAGCACGTGACAACACACTGCAGATAAGTGCGGAATTTCAACTATGCTTTTTAAAACTTTTTATTCCAACTATGTCGTCCAGTAATCGAAATTCGACCAACATACATACATATACTCACGCCATTATCTCCCTTTAGGGTAAGCAGAGACTATTGATTGCCACTTTGTACCATCCTGGCAAAACTCTCTACCTTCGTTTAAATCCATCGATATTTTCATACATGCCCTTTTATTCTTCATACTTCGGACGCCTGCCTTTTTGAGCATACAAATAAAACTTCAATTTAGCAAATTTAATCAAATATTCCTGTAAACTTATAACTTTGTTGCTATTGACAACCAGTATATGGTTCTGAGTGTTATGTATTTTTCATTGACTTAATGTTCATATACATACACACATATACTCACGGCTATAAATGTCTAGAAGGGGTAGCCTGACCTTTGGAACAAAAAATATCCTCATCTACTTTTGGAAGGTGAGTGGGGAAAAGAATAAAAGTAAAAATGTTTTTGGTGATGGTTCTCCAACCGTATCGCCCAAAAATTACCTAAATAGCCCAGATACCCTAAGTCGCCTCTTAGGATCACCCATGGGAAGAAATATGGTAGCGCTATTCTAAGCTGACACTACACAGCTTAATTATCACAAACTCATAAAAAAAATATCGCCTCTCGTATTTGTAATGTGTACGTTTAAACTCATTTTGTTGAACGTCAAAAAATAATGTAACATTAAATTGACCGTTTTCGCTTCATTTAAATATATTTATAGAAACTCTTAGCTGGTTTATTATAAAATAAAGTAATATAAATTTCTTGGAATTTTAAACATGAGGAAAATAGGTAGGTGGGAATTTTAAACACTTTATGCTGTTAAAAAATGCGTTTTATGATTTTATTACAACCTGATAAACCTTAATGACAACATACATACTTATGCATATACTTACGGCAAAAATCCCTAGAAGGGGTCGACAGAGCTTTGGAATTAGCAATTCCTCAGCCACTTTTGGAAGAAGAAGAAGATAGTCAAAGAAAGGTTGTTAGTCTCTAACGGCATTGCCAAAAATCACTTAAGCATACCCTTAGCCACCTGTTACGATCACCCAAGGGAAGATATGGGGTAGTGCTAATCTAAGTCACCGACACTACTACACATACGACTTAAAAATTACAATACCAAAATAAGCTATTACTGTTAAAACATCAACATGTTTTCACAAAACCGTAATTACGAGCTCATTACTTTATTCACCACAAAGTAAGCGTTAAAGCCACTTTAAAAACAGAAATTATAGCAAAATACGTTTCAGGCTACAAAGGCTAAGGTGGGATTACAATTTCTAATATCCGCTAATTCCCGTCGTGTGCCTGGCTTATCGAAGGCACTAAAATCAACGGCGCAAATTTCCATTCGAAACGAAAACGAAATAAAAAAATTCTTGAATATCGCACGGTCTCGGAGGTAGGCGTTTTTGCATCTTTACTTACTAGCATAAATACTTTTGTTATAGTTTAAGGTAGACTATGACCAAATTCACCCTTTTTAGGGTAGGACTTATTTCAAGTATACATATATCTACGCAATTAGTTCCCATTGGCTTAGCAGAGCTGGTACTCATATACTCACGGCTATGAAAGGTAATAGTGTTGCTGTGTAGTGTCGGCTTCGAATAGCACTACTCCATTTCTGCCGGTGGGTGTACGTAAGAGGCGACTAACGGTACTGGGGCTTTTAAGAGATTTTTGGGCGATGCGGTTGGGGACCCATCACCAAAAACCTTTATTTTACCATCTTTACCCCTCTCAACTTTCCAAAAGTGGCTCAGGATTTTTCTAATTCCTTAGCTCTGGCTACCCCTTCTAGGGATTTACAGCCGTGAGTATATGTATGTAATGTATGTATGAATGGTAGTCAGATCTTCAGAATAAGGAATTACTCAGCCACTTTTGGAAGTTGAGTTGGGAAAAATTTGTAAAGCTAACGTTTTTGGCGATGATAGGTCAAAAAAAAAAAAGTCAAAAAGTTTATTTTTCAAAATTAAGTTAAATACTAACATTTTTTGAACGTCAAATTTTTTTAAATTTATCATTAGTCCGTTGCTTCGGAAGGTGTTCGTAAAGAGAAGAAGCAACAAAGAAACTCTTTACATTCACATTTTTTCATTTTTTCAAAACATGGTTTGTACAATTTCAGTTTATTAACATGTTTTTACTTTATAAAAGATTTTCTATGCGACAAAACCAAACGCTAGTTTGACATATTTAAAATAAATTGTCCATCACAAAAACCAATCACATAACGTGAGAAGAAAAATCCTCACCAGACAATTATTCCTAGGAATAACGAGGGAAGATTTATAGCTTTACGGACACGGTCATGTGCGCGTTGGGTCCTTGTCGTTTAAAAAAACTTGAACACTGTAGTAAGACTTCTTTAAAAGCATGGCTTTTATTGCCTTTTTAAAAGATGCCACAGGCAATTCCAATATGTCAGAAGGAAGTTTGTTGAACATTTTCAGGGATAGTCCCATAAAGGAGTTACTTACTTTATTAAGTCTCCACTTCGGTACGTGAAGTTTGTCCTTATTTCGAGTGTTAACAGTATGCCTATCACTAACTTTACTAAATTGGCCTATATTCTTTTTGGCATACATTAAATTCTCAAATATGTATTGGCAAGGGACAGTTAAAATGCCAATTTCTTTAAATTTTTCGCGCAACGAATACCTCGACCTCAACATGTAAATAGATCGGATAGCTCGCTTTTGTAAGACGAAAACTTTATGAACATCAGCCGCTTTACCCCATAATAAAATACCGTACGACATAATACTATGAAAATAACTGAAATACACAATGCGAGCTGTTTCTACGTCTGCTATTTCTCTAATCTTACGCACGGCATACGCTGCTGAGCTCAGCCTTTTAGAAAGTGTTAGTATATGGGGTCCCCATTGCAACTTAGAATCGATTATTATCCCTAGGAATTTTGTTTCTTTCACTAATTCTACTTGTTCACTATCAATAACAATATTGTTATCAACTTGCCTAACATTCGGTAGAGTAAATTTAATACATTTAGTTTTTTTGGCATTTAGAACCAGGTTATTTACAGTAAACCAATGCAATACCAGTGAGATAGCTTTATTTACGTCGTCAAGAGATGTAGAGGATCTCGCTACATTAAATATTAAAGATGTGTCATCTGCAAACATAACTATCTCAGAATACTTTTGTACCATAAATGGTAAATCATTAATGTAAATCAGAAACAGTAATGGGCCAAGTATAGAACCTTGAGGAACGCCCATCTCTATTTCCGATCCTTCTGACGTGGTTCCATTAATATCAACCTTTAAAGTTCT
The DNA here is from genome assembly GCA_963576735.1 of Bedellia somnulentella. Taxonomy (NCBI): domain Eukaryota; kingdom Metazoa; phylum Arthropoda; class Insecta; order Lepidoptera; family Bedelliidae; genus Bedellia; species Bedellia somnulentella. Next base: position 9,563,411 of record OY755187.1, on the reverse strand, counting down.
TTTATGAAGATATGATGCCATTAATTTCAGTGCTTGCTCGTCAAAACCGTAATATTTAAGTTTAATCAACGCTATTTCTTTTTTTACACAATCAAAAGCTTTTGTGAGGTCACAAAATATACCTAATGCATCCCGGGAGTTTTCCCATGAATTAAAAATATGTTTCATTAGTGACACTCCTGCATCTACAGTAGACCTACCTTTGGTGAAACCATATTGCTCGTCATGGAATATATTATGATTGTTGAAATATGAAAGCATTTGGTTGGACATGATTTTCTCAAAAACTTTACTGAGAACTGGCAAAATAGAAATAGGCCTATAATTGGTAAAGTCCTGACTATCTCCTGATTTATGTAGTGGGATGAGCCTACTTAACTTCATACAGTCTGGAAATTCTCCTATATCTATACATTTATTAAAAAGTATCGTTAAATGAGGAGCGATTATATTTATTATTCTGTTTATGACGAAAACTGACATTCCTGTTATGTCTTCGGTTTTTTTAAGATTAATAGTTTTAAAATTTTTAATTATATCATTATTGTCAACATACTTGAAAGAAAACTGTGCTGTTGTTTTGGTAACATTTTGTTCCAACAACTCAAGAGCTTTCTGTGGACATGAATTTAATTTCTCTGTTGTCTGAGTGGGTCTCCGACAGCATCGCCCAAAAATCACTTAAAAACCCCCATACCCTAAGTCGCCTCTTACGAGCACCTACGGGAATCAATGGGGTAGTGCTATTCTAAGCTGACACTACACAGTATCTCGTATATATACCAATTTGTTCCAAAAGTTTTTATTGTAGATTTATGTTATATTATTGTTTTTTTTTTCTCAATATCAAATCTATTTCATATACATTTCCTTGTAACTACAACCGGAGACACCAACACTTAGGTTACACCCAGTGAACCCAGAATACATGTATCGCCAACCAGATAATCAGCTGAGCGAGTAGTATTACTAATTGCATGACACAATGAGATATGCTCGCGTAACAACATTCCCACGGGTCATATTAGAGCATCATTACTTAACGTGCGTACTATGTTATGTAATATATATATACTGCTTTTAGCGATAAGACAACTAATTGCCATTATGTAAAAATGAAAAATAGTTAAATGTGATTATTAGTATTTAGTTGGGTGATGTCGGTAGAGAAAAATAATATTGCAAAAAATAATTTACAATCCCAAAAAGTGCCAAGTTCAGCAAGGAAGAGCACACAATAACAGATAGAGAGCATTATGTAAACTATTTCTGTGTGTCCTACTTGAAAAAGTTTTTCTAAAATAACATAACATATACTCACGGCTATAATTCCCTAGAAGGGGTAGCCAGAGCCAAGGAATTATAAATTCCTCAGCCACTTTTGGAGGATGAGTGGGGAAAAGGCGGTAAAATAAAGGTTTTTAGTGATGGGTCTCCAACAGCATCGCCCAAAAATCCAATAAATGGCCCCAATACCCTTAGTCGCCTCTTACGATACCCGTGGGTAGAAAGAGGTAGCGACATTCTAAGCCGGCACTACACGAAACGGGAGATGTCGATAGAGAAAAACAATATTGCAAAAAATAATTTACAATCACAGAAAATGTCAAGTTTCGTAAGGAAGAGCACACAATAACAGATAGAGACCCGAGCAGCTTAAGCGCCCTCCAGCTAGAATTATGTAAACTATTTCTGTGTGTCCTACTCGGAAAAGTTTTCCTAAAATAAGTTCAGTAAATGAAGAGGCTCCTTCACAAAAACCAATACTGACTAAAATATATTAAAATTGAGATAATATCGATATAAATTAAGAGCGGATTGGTGGAGGTGGTAAATAGGTTTTCCACCGCATCTTACAACGGGACACTTGAAAGCCCATTTCAAAACACTTAAAAAAGTTTCACATACATAACATAAACATAAACGTTCACGCCGAATATCCCCAAAGGTGTTGGCAGAGGTACTAATACTTCTAAACATCAAGTGACTTTGTCACCTGGTGTTGAGAGTACCCACGTTTTGCATGGACAGTGTACTCACGTAATAAGGGGCAGGCCTATCCCCATTTTGTACGAATACACAGTCACATGACTAAGTACAACTCAGCCATGTGGGTTTACTTACGATGTTTTCCCTCGCCGATAACTACCGTGATAAATTAACCATACAAAAGTCTTTAGAAAAGACCAATTGGTGTAGGCCCGACCCGGGATTTGAACACTAGTCGTTTGCACGATAACCGGTGCTCTACCCATTGAGCTATCACGTCGTCACATACGTTTACATACAATACATACATATACTCACAGCTATATATCTCTAGAAGGGGTAAGCAGAGCTTTATAATAAGACATTCCTTATCCACTTTTGGAAGTAGATTAGGGTAAAGATTGTAAAGTAAATGTTTTTGGTGATGGGTCTCCAACCACATCACCCAAAAAAAACACTTAAAAAGCCCCAGTACCGTTTGCTGCCTCTTACAAACACCTACGGCAAGAAATGGTTTAGTTATGTTCTAAGCCAACACAAAACAGCATGAAAGTTTATCATTTATATTACTTGTCGACCCTATCAGACATAAATAACATACAACTCCTGTGCATAAAATACTGATATACACTAGTCCCGTTTCCTAATGAAATTCGTGATGACGTAAGTAGTTTTGACTGCACAAAAGGCGCAATCCTCAGATGCGCAAAGTTTCCTCACTAATGTGACATCGACTATGAATGCAGTGTGAAGTGTAGAGTGGTGACGTCACAAGTTTGTCGGATTAAGAGATGTTCAGATATGTACGTGTTTTTTCAGTACTGGTTAGACTCATACGTAAGAAAGACAGGAAATGTGACGCTTTTAAATTACTTTTTTTACACAAAGAATAGGATATAATAGAAAACAACTTATTACATATTAAAATAATTATGTGAATTCGAAAAAAAATGCTTCCAGACCACCTTTGGATGGTTCTCAATATATAAAATATTCATATTTATTATACTCCATTTATATTTTATTTATTTTATTTTATTTAGAAGATTTACAGCATTAAAACTTTTTAGATACAAACTTAATGAATTATCTTTTAGCCATTTACAAATCTTCGCACATAATATCATTCTAGCTTAAGAAAAAAACAGGTTATATCTACTTTGAAATAATCAATATGATAATACTGCGAAGAACTCTTTTTTTTAAGTTAAATTTAAATGTATTACATTATGTACAAAACAATATTTAAACATTAACAAGGTGCCTGCTACTGGTTGCCGTCAAAGTACTGCCGGGTCAAACATCACTATATAATATAGTCTCACTTACACATTTTCCTTACAAGGGTGATCTCATAAGAAACAATTACCCCTCACTAATGTGACATCGACGTATAATGCAGCGCGGAGGGCCGTTCGTCGTATAACAATATTCATGATGATATTCGTGTGTTTGTTAAGTACTATTTACATACAAACATAGAGTAAAATAGAGAAAATAAAAGGGGTTTCCGGCCGAAATAATTAGTCACTGTCTGAATACCACGATTGGTCAGTAGGTAATACTCGACTTGCACGTCCTGCAGACAGGCGTTTTGATTCAAATTCAGGGTGGGGCCTTCACCAATTCGTCTTTCTTAAAGTCGTGTGTGAGGTTAATATATCATGGTTTTGAACGGTGAGGGAAAACATCATCAGGAAACCCAGATGGATAAGTTGTACTTATACCAGTGTATTCACATAAAACGGCCATAAGCCTACCCTTTGGAGATATGCGGCGTGAATGTTTGAGTTTGAGAGGCCTGCCCCCTATCACGTGAGTACACTGTCCAAGCAAAACATGGTTACTCCGAGAAGTCAGAAGTATTAGTATCTCTACCACCTATTCAGGGAAATATGGCGTGAACGTTTGAGTCTTTGAGTCATGAGTCACTGTCTGAAAATCAGGGCCAAAGTTGTAAATATTTCATCATCAATAGAGTCAGTGACCAATTCACTGTACATCCTTTTTTTGTAAATATCACTGTTTTCTAAATAAAGCCCATTTCTTCTCTTAACCGAGGCAACTAAGAAACTGCAACATTTGCAATTGAATTGCAACTGCGTATTAAGGTTTTAACCTTTTACAATAAAACATATATTTTTTGTCTTTTACCCGCTCGACTTCCAAATTTCGCTAAAGATTTTATATTCCGTTTACTGTAACTACTACTTTTTGGAATTATAGCCGCGTGTAAAGTTTATGTCATCACACAACAAAGCAGTGATTAAACTATGATTATTCAAATAACTTACAATGTGTCATTGCTAAGGTTTATTCGTGAATAAAGTTTGTTTGCTAGTAAACGGAATATGCCAAATCTGAAGTAATAGTTATAAAGGAGCCTTTATACTTATAACCTATTTAATTTCAGTCTTGCGCCTCTCGCAAAACTCTATCTCACAACGTAAGGTGGGGTTGTCTTCCATTCATACAACCATCCAATCAATACATACCATCTCGTACTTCACAATTCCACCATATACCTAGGACTATACATATACTTAGTAATATAAATCACAATAAGGGGTAGCCAGAGCTTTAACACGGAACGAAATGGTAGAAATAAAGTATCGTTGATGATGGGTATCCCACAGTTTTGCCCAAAAACCACTTAAAAACGCCCCATACCCTTAGTTACCTCTTACGACACCCGTAGGTAGAAAGGGGTAGTGAAATTCTAAGCCGGCACTACACGGCAAAACTATTAACATAATTTTAAATGTTATTTCCAATGTACATTGGTCTTATCACATCTGCAATATAACTGCCATTAGTCCCGGGCCGCATTCCCGTAGGTGTGCGCTGAAATGGATTTCTAATGACGAATATTGGGCCACTCGGGAACATGTCTTCAATTACTGTTGTGCTCTACCTGTACTCGTAGTTAACGACATGCTTTCAAGTACCATTGTTTATATAAAGGGGATTCTTGATGTGTAGTGTCGGCTTAGAATAGTACTACCCCATTTCTTCCCATGGCGACTAAAGCGTAGTTAACGACATTGCTTTCAAGTACCATTGTTTATAGAAAGAGGATTCTTGCTGTGTAGAGTTGGCTTACAATAGCACTACCTCATATCTTCTCATGGGTGATCGTAAGAGGCGTCTAAGTTAGTCACCTTTTAGGTACACCCACCGGAAGAAACGGGGTAGTGCTATTCTAAGCCGACATTACACAGCACAAGCAAGCAAGTAAGCAGTTTTTCACTTAACTTTTGTACATACATAACATATACCCACATCATTAGTTTAAATTGTGGTAGGCAGATAGTCACTTTGTACGAACATGACAAACCTCTCCGTCGGTCGCCTTACGTATTGGTCCGTACTTTTTTAAGGAGTGTGAAATACAATACACACGTTCTCAGGTAGATTAAACTTTATTTCTTCCATTCGCCAAGTTCAGTAAGAGAAAAAACAATATAATTTTTCTTTACAATTTCTCCTTTGCAGAGCTATTTTGCACTGGCAGTTATTTTAAACTTTACATACATTCATACATACATATACTCACGGCTATATTTCCCTAGAAGGGGTAACCAGAGCTAAGGAATTATAAATTCCTCAGCCACTTTTGGAAGTTGAGTGGAGAAAAGATAGTAAAAATAAAGGTTTTTAGTGATGGGTCTCCAACCGCATCGCCCAAAAATCCCTAAAAGCCCCAATACCGTTAGTCGCCTCTTACGTACACCCACCGGAAGAAATGGGGTAGTGCTATTCTAAGCCGGCACTACACAGCAAACTTTACATTGCCATGTAATATACAAAACAAAAAAATTTAGAGTGTATTCGATATCGATATATCCAAAGCAAGGAGGGTAGTTTTTGTTACTTATAAAGCGCTTTTGATTCTGTCGATTTAATGATTCAAGAAAAGAGGCCTATAGATGACGGTAACGAATAGTTTACATGGGTAATCATTTATTTTTAGGAATAATTCCAGTGTAGTGAGGTAATGACATACATACATACTACATTATACTCACAGCCAAAAATCCAAAAAATATAGGGAAGGTTATATATTGTCAGATGATCTTTTGGTGTAATTTTTTCGTAAATCTTTTCATAACTTAGATACAAAATTCAATATTTTTATTATAAATATAAGATAATTTTGTGATTTTATTTTAAAGAAAACCTTGAAGGTATATCCTATCGAAGTTTCAAAATAGTTATTTAAAACCATTATCAAAGTTATTTTTATCTTTAATGAAACATTTTATTAAGTAGCCAAAAAATCAAGATACTGGGCAAAACATTATTCGTGTTAAATTGTCTAATATTGAACTATAATTCTAAGCGTACTTGTAAAATTGTAGTAATTACTACGAACAAAATTTACCCCAGATTTAGTTTGTAACATGCGAATGAATAATGCAGTTAAAATCGTGAGTGCGAATTCAACTGCACTATTGTGCAAAGCTTGGTAACACTGATAATTTGTAGAGCTGGGTACTATTTTCAGTATATGTAATCTATCGATGTGGCGTAAAATAAGTAAACTGATAAAATGATGATCTGCCCAGCTAGCATAAGAGACCTTTTAACTAGATAATACTTGGTATAAAATAGCCATCTCTTTCGCACTTACTTAGTATCGTATATTTTTATCTCATTCTAACCGATAGAGTTACAATAAAATAACGCTCGGTTTGGGCCTCCTGTAGGTCAAGTACGAGCGCTCTTATATCGTCACGATAGCGGTTAGAATGAGATGGCAGTATACGATACTAAGTAAGTGCGTAAGCGATGGCTGTTTTATCCCACGCGATAACTAGTTTAAACACCGCTCGTATTAGTCGGGCTGGAATAAGGTTCACACGAATGACTAAAATATAAATATACAAAACGCTTTTTTGCTAATCGATTGACACCACTCTGCGCGTTACTTATTTACCTACTTTGAGTAGCTATAATGTCAAACACAGGAAGTCATGGTTTTCAAATGCAAAATTATTTTATCACTGTAATTGAGAGAGTAAAAAAGAAACTAGTGGAACACTTTTTGTACAACCTACTATAAGGAGTAATCATATCTTTAGATTCGCTTTTTATCAGCCCGTTTTGGAAATATAGTAAGGAAAAGAAAGTAAGATTTGAGCATTTTTATTAATGTACTAGTGGATCGGACCCAGCTTCGCACGGGTAGCGTAGTTTTAAAAATATCTGAGGTTTTTTTTCAATCACTGCTCAACCTTTGTGAAATTTAGTGCAATTTATAAGCATTCCTGAATAGTGTTGCTTTGTGATTGTGAAAGCGCTTTAATGAACGGTTCAGTATCTCCGAAAATAAAACCATGCAAACAAACAATCAGAGTTACAAAATTTGCATACATACAGGGAGTATATGTATACTCCCGGCTATATTTTGCGCGCGCAACCATTACAAAAAAAAATATCCTTATAGCATTCACGCGCGACGACGCAACACGGGCGCGATAGCTTATTTCATGTATAAGTTTGGTTATTCTATACCGATTTCTATGATTCTTTTTTTATTGAGTAGGTAATAATGTAAACTTTTTTAAATGAGAGATGAATGAGAGAACTATAAACGTAAGAGTAAACAAATATAATCAGAATGCTCCGAACTGCTAAGCTATCAGGAATTACCCGTGTTATTATGAGTCAACCATAAAAGATAGACATATGCTGCAAAAGGATATTTTTTGGAAAATTTTATGTTAAATATTTCCGTCATACATGATTTCTATGTAACTATACCCACTAAGGCTGCACACGCGACGGAATCTTAAAAAATGGAGTAACTTCCCCCGTTTTCCCAAATTTTCCCAAAATTCCCCTTCACTACTCTGCTGAAAAGTACACTATAACCTGCCCAGGAGTATGAAGAATAATTCTACCAAGTTTCGTTAAAATCTGTATAGTAGTTTTTGTTTCCATAAGGAACATACAAACCGACAGACAGACAGACAGACAGACAGACAGACAGACAGACAGACGGACAGACAGACAGACAGACAAAAATTTTACTGATTGCATTTTTGGCATCAGTATCGATCACTAATCACCCCTGATAGTTATTTTGAAAATATATTTAATGTACAGAATTGACCTCTCTACAGATTTATTATAAGTATAGATTTCCAGCCAGAATGTCCAAAATTTTACTAAAAAGCCTCAAAACACCAAATCCGCACATAAGAAGCCCACAGATTCTTAAATACCTCATTTGCTATATACAAAACCGAGATGGGTTACGTCTTTGCACTCTAAAAGTAATATTATGCAACTTATCCCCGCTAATAAATAAAGAATATCCCCACATGAGGTTTTCATGAACAAAAAGATTTAAATTACCCCTGCTATTAATTTTTGTACTTCAAGTAATGATTTTTATCAGCACAAAAATATATTACTTAATACTACAAAAAAATAAAGGTTCGAATTTTCCAATAAGTATTCAAAACTTTATATTTTATTTAATTGAAAGTTAAAACATAAGTTATGGTTACTCAACATTTCATTTTATTTAAACGAAAATAAAATTAATATATCGTCGCTGCACAAGATGTTTTGTAAAAATGAAGACGACAAAATATCTTTACCACATTTTGTTCAAAAAAAAATTATCGTAATAATATCATAGATGTGTGTGTATCCCGCATTAAATTGCAGCGAAAATGATTCTTTCTAAAATCGTCCGGAAATAAAAATTTAAATAATATCTAAAGAATATTTTATGAGTATGAAACCAAAATTGCATATCAACTAGTATATTATAGCAATGCATGAAATTTGAAAATGGAATGAAATTAAATAAGACAATAATAGAAAAACGTTAAGTTGCTAACACATTAACTATACAGAACTATTTCAAATTCCCTACTGGCACAAAAACGGATCAGCATAAAACTTCAGTTAGGCTATAAAACCAATTTAAATGTTGCGTATGTGATTCTTTGTAAATATATCTCGAAACATAATTACTAAAATTCCCACGCTGTTGTTAAAATTAAAAATACATTAAATCTTAATGTACATTACAAAACCTTATCAACAATACAATGTCAACTGTGATCAAAACAGCTGTGTTTATTAAACAAAACAATTATCAACTCTGAATTGAACTTTACAGATCAATAACCCGCTATCGCTGTTATTAAATATGAGTAATCAATTTATCGATAACGACAAAGTTAAGGACATCACTAACGGTGTAACATTGGGGTCAGTTTTTGATTGATGTCTTGAACTCTTGACTGTTGATATCGATTTGATCTGACACTTCATTGTTTGTAATTGTGGATTGATTTGCTTATTAACTTTGGAGATACAAATAAGTTTATTGGTCTCTGTAGTAGGTTTTATTCGGTACAGAATCGTAGCTTATGTCTTCCACTACGGGGCCTGCGATGAAGATATAAGGTTTTAGGACTTTTTGTTATCACTGGCCATAAAAAATAATTGATTTACTTGTGCATAATAATAAAACTTACTCACAGAACTTCCGTAGAGTTTTGTTAAGCTCTTCCATATTTAATCACTGAATTGTTCATCGATGCCGTTATAACTTTGCATATTCTGCTTGAATGTAAAGGTTTGATATGTTTATTACGTTAACACGGCTATGATAGACATATACATAATTATCAAAAATCGACCCCGCGAGCCTCGGTTACAGAAATAAATCAAATATTAAAATGCTACAAAAATCAAGTGAACAGATCATAGTAAAAGATTCGTACAGCAACTTCAATTGTTTTATAGGTATTCGGTTTGCCGGAATGTAACAACCCCTTTCTACCTACGGGTGTTGTAAGAGGCGACTAAGGATATGGGGCTCTTTTAAGTGGTTTATGGGCGATGCGGTTGGGTTGGTTTTATTTCTGCCATCTTGTCCCCTATCAACTTCCAAATGTGGTTGAGGAGTTTCTAGCTCTAAAGCTCTAGCTACCCCTTTTGGGATTAATGGTCGTTAGTATATGTATAATATAACATAACATAAACGTTCACGCCGAATATCCCCGAAGTGTATTAGGATTATCGGCGTGAACGTTTATGTTATGTTATATGCATGTATGTATATTTGCCGTGTAGTGTCGGCTTAGAATAGCACTACCCCATTTCTTCCGGTGGGTGTACGTAAGAGGCGACTAACGGAATTGGGGCTCTAAGGGATTTTTGGGCGATGCGGTTGGAGACCCATCACCAAAAACCTTTATTTTACCATCTTTTCCCCACTCAACTTTCCGAAAGTGGCTGAGGAATTTCTAATTCCTTTGCTCTGGCTACCTCTTCTAGGGATTTATAGCCGTGAGTATATGTATGTATGTATGCATATTTGTTTTTTCTTAAAACATACCGTAATCGTAATCGTGTTTAAAGATAAGTTATAGGTCAAACAAGTAACTGCAATGTCAATAACCCAAAATGTTTTTCCTAGCTTATCAGTCTAAATAATAATTACAACTGATGACATTTGTAGGTCAGTGACATTGCTATCAATTAATATTACAACATTACAACGTATAGTAAACTGTTCACTATCAAACTATATTCATTATTAACATAATAGGTTTCTATTGACATATTTGTATAAAGGATAACCTTCATTTTGAAGAAGCCTAAATCTAACATATACATACATACATATTCTCACGCCGTTAGTTCCCATTGGGGTAGGCAGAGACTATCGATCGCCACTTGGTACGATCCTGGTATATATATATATATCTAAAGGTATAAGTAAACCAACAATATTAATGATATAAACTACCTTGGCAGCTCAGGTTGAAAAGAAACACTTGAGTTTGATACAACGTCGTTTTTTGTATCATATATATTATATTAGGGCTTTCCAAACTTTTTTTCGTTGTGTCGCCCTTGGGGATGGGCTATTTTTCATGCGACACCACCAGTTATGAAAACTGCCTACATTGCCAAGTTGTAATTCTGGCCTAGTAACAAGTTACCAAAAAAAGTTTAATAATATAGTTGATTATCGACTTTGTAGGTTTGGTTTAGATTGAATGATATCAATAACCGCTCTCGTGGTCTAGCGGTACAGGGAGCAACTCAGATATCAAAGGTGTTGGGTTCGAGACGTGTGGGGTAAATCACTTATTTAATTCGTTATATTTAACCGAGTCCGGCAGGATATTGCAGGCTTAAATTAACTGATATGATAATCCAAAAAATTAAGATGGTTTCGCACTTTGTAGGATTGTAGTCGCTAGTTTGCTAGCCCGAACTACGCAAGTGTGGTGGAAATTACATACATTAGTACAAAGTAGGCTGTGGTGAACGAAATGTATATTTATCACCGCGGTACGGAGTTACTTTACGTTTGCAAATAAAATACCAACCGTGAATAAAAATCAATTATCATATCTAAACACCTACTCAATGTTAGAAATTCATTGAACAGATAGCAAAGATTTCCCGGAGGTATGGATATTGTCTGAAAAAGATCACTTTAAAGCGGTAAGATCGCCAATTGTACTTATATTTAAGAAATAATCTGTGTAAAATGTTTTTAACAGTGATGTACAATAAAGAGTTTTCTATTACATACATACATACATACATACATATACTCACAGCTATAAATCCCTAGGAGGGGTAGCCAGAGCTAAGGAATCAGAAATTCCTCAGCCACTTTTGGAAGTTGCATAGGGAAAAGATGGTGAAATAAAGTTGTTGGTGATGGGTCTCCAACCGCATCGCCCAAAAATCCCTTAAAAGCCCTAATACCGTTAGTCGCCTCTTACGTACACCCACCGGAAAAAATGGGGTAGTGCTATTCTAAGCCGACACTACACAGCTAAAATATTCTTTATATTTTCTACTTATATTTTCTATTCTTATACAATAACAAGTTCTAACATCAAAAAGTACGACTGCGATGTCAAATAACGTGTTATCGATAAGCTGTGGCCAGCTCTACGCATCAGTGCTTCTGTAATCGTTCGTTTATCGCTCAGTTGGACTCTACACTTAGATTCTCGCCCGCGCGTTACTTATTGTATTCGAACCATTTTACGCGATTGTACTATTTACGTGTCTTGATTGATGTACAGATGAGAACAAAATAACTTTTTTTTTCTGATATTTTTTGTTAATCAAGTGAAAATAACTAAGCAATTTTTATGCGAAAATTGTGATTGTTATTTGTGTTATGAGAGTGCCTTGTTGAATGGAAATTTAGGATTAAGTTTTTTTCAATTTACAATTTTAAGGTATTTATATTTTTATCCTACTCACATTCTAGTATCATGTAGAATTAAAGAAGCTTTAAAAATTGATTAGTAGAAATCCCAGTCATAAATGTAAGCGGAAAGCTAATTTATATTATAGTAGAGTTATAATCATAAATCCATAAATATTAATACGGTTGTATATCCCAAAAAGAGGTAAGTTAAAGCCTCCAGCCACATCGCCCAAAATTCACTTAAAAAGCTCAGTATCATTAGTTGGCTCGTACGTAAGAAATCAATTAGGTAGTGCTATTCTATCCCGACACTACACAGCTCTTCAACAGTACCCCAGCTCTTCTATCATATTTTTGATTCCCCTAATCAAGTAAATTAATCATAACTCACATCGACATAGATTAGTTAAGGGCCAAATTACGTACAGTAATGACTAAAGCTAGGCAATAAATTTAAGTAATTTCTAAGTAACACATAAACTGCATAAAGACGGCTTAGAATAGCACTATCCCATTTCCACATGGTGGTTGCATTTACTCGCAACTAAACAACGTTCTTGTAAGCAGCGCTCAGAATAAACGGTTCACAAACTACTTTTGGAAATTGTAAGGGGAATATTTTACATACACATGCATACATATACTCACGGCTATAAATCCCTAGAAGGGGTAGCTAGGTTTTAGTGATGGGTCTCCCTTAAAAGGGAATATTTTTTTCACTAATTAGCAGTATCAAACACACTTTTTTTTTCATTTGCGATTTAACGTTGTAATTATAAGCAATAATTGATACGGAAACACCAAATATCTTTGTCAAATAAATACACAATTCGCCAAATTAACAATGCGAAATACCCTTTTTGCTGCGAAACAAGAATGGAAATAAAAAACCTTTTTTGATGAACTTAATTGCCTAATAAATTCTGCTCCAAATTGGATTGATCTCGTTTTGTTTAAAATGTAATGCAAATTTACCATGTCAGCTTCATTTACTTTTTTATTTTGAACCAGCAGAGAGTGGTAAGGTTATGTTAACAATTTTAATTTCTAAGTCAGAAAATAAGTTCAACAATTTATTGAATATTTGAATATAATAAAAGAAGAAAATTATTTATTCACAAGCTTTCCGCCCGCGACTCAGTTCGTGTAGATAATCTTTTTTGCATCCGATATAAAATCAATTATTGCTGTGTAGTGTCGGCTTAGAATAGCACTACCCCATTTCTTCCGGTGGGTGTACGTAACAGGCGACTTACGGATTTGGGGCTTTTGAGGGATTTTTGGGCGATGCAGTTGGAGACCCATCACCAACAACCATTATTTCACCATCTTTTCACCACACAACTTCCAAAAGCGGCTGAGGAATTTCTGATTCCTTAGCTCTGGCTACCCCTTCTAGGGGTTTATAGCCGTGAGTATATGTATGTATGTATGTATAATATCAATATTATACTTCAAAACAATTTGTCAAATTTTTAAGTTCGACAAAATCGTTCGAAAAATCTATGCCAAAATTTGGTAAATTCTTGTCTGATAGTAGAAATGATAATTCTTATGTATTAAGACTTTGCAAATGATGCCGTTTATTTTTATTTTTTTATTTTTCTAATTTCTTATCTCTGGCTATCTCTTCCAAGGATTCATAGCCGTGAGTACATTGTCCCTATATATGTGTATTATATGGGATGTATTTACTTATATTTATTGAATAAAAAATATACTGAAAATAATTAATACTTGTTGCAGGTACGAAAACATCAGTTTCTCAATAACAAAAATCACAAAGTAAGTGTACATAAGCCGATTTAGACCCTGAGTGAATGGCTTAGGTCCTACTCTACTGACTTGAATACTTTGACGAGAGCACTTATTCGCAACCTGAAGAACAGTGATAGCACATGATTCAAATCTTTTTGTTCATGAAAACCTCATGTGGGGATTATTACTAATAAATATATGTATTCTTCCCACGCAAACACTACTTAAACGTGTAAAAGAAATAAAGGATAGAAGAATTTCGCGCTGGCAGCCATTGACACGGTGGCTCAATTGGCAGAGCGTCGGGGCGTATACCCGAGGTCGCGGGTTCGATTCCCGGCTGTTTCGAAATTTTTCTTTCCTTTATTTATTCTTTATTTATTAGTAGTAATACCACATGTTTGGATATGAACCATATATGAGATATCCATGTTAATTATTATTTTATAGTATGAGGAATAGACTGTGTAGTGTCGGCTTAGAATAGCACTACCCCATTTTTGCCCGTGGGTGTTCGTAAGAGGCGGCTAAAGGTATTGGGGCTTTTAAGGGATTTCTAGGCGATGCGGTTGGAGACTCATCACCAAACAACCTTTGTTTTTCAATCTTTACACCACTCTTAGTTCCAAAAGTGGCTGAAAATTTTCGTGTTCCCAAAATCTGGCTACCCCTTCTAGGGATTTATGGCCTTGAGTAAATGTAAGAAGATGAATGAAGAAGATGTTTTATAATAGAATAGAATAGAATAGAAAACTCTTTGTTGTACATCAAATATGGAAAAACAATTACAAATACACGAATGTATTAACAAAAGTACAATTGGCGGTCTTATCACTAAAAGCAATCTCTTACAGACAACCTTTGAATGGAGAGGTCAATAAATTAAAGTCATGTGAGATAGATGTACAACAACATGGTGAAACTGATAACTATGCTATACTATATATATATAATAACTAACATAACATATAATAAATAACATCATTAAGGCTAAGCGCCCTACAAGTCTTTACATAGCAAAACGAGTATGTTACGCATCTAAGGGACCTTTCATCTACAGGAGTGTTACGTTTTAGTATAATGAACTATAGTTAATTAAATTGCTAACTAATTATTTCTTAATATATGAAAAATACATCTATTCTTAATTGTTAATATGCCAAGAATGCCATAATAGTCCAATGATTCGAACATCCGCCCGTCAATACAGACAGGCGTGAGTTCGAATCCCAGGTCGGGCCTACACCAATTAGTCTTTTCTAAAGTCATATGTGTGGTTAATTTATCATGGTTGTTAACGGTGAGAGACAACATCGCGAGGAAACCCACATGGCTAAGTTGTACTTAGTCATGTGACAGTGAATTCTTGCCAAACGGCTTGAGTTTGAGTAATAAGTAGTTATCTGATTCCATTGATTTGATTGATCGTATTGTTTCATTGCTGCCTTTACTTCTCATCCTTTTTTTACATTCACGTCTCAAACGTTCACGGCTGTGTATCCCCGAAGAAGTTGGCAGAGGTACTAATACTTCTGAACATCACGTCACATTGTCACCTAGTGTTCAGAGTATCCACGTTTTGCATGGACAATGTACTCACGTGATAGGGAGTAGGCCTATCGCCGTTTTGTATGACTAAGTACAACTCAGACATGTGGGTTTCCTCACGATGTTTCCCCTCAACGTTAAGAACCTTGACGAATTAGCCACATATATGTCTTAAGCAAAAACAAATTGGTGTAGGCCCTATGCTGTGTAGTGTCGGCTTAGAATAGCACTACCCCATTTCTTCCGGTGGGTGTACGTAAGAGGCGACTAACGGTGTTGGGGCTTTTAAGGGATTTTTGGGCGATGCGGTTAGAGACCCATCACCAACAACCTTTATTTTACCATCTTTACCCCACTCAACTTTCCAAACGTAGCTGAGGAATTTCGAATTCCTTAGTTCTGGCTACCCCTTCTAGGGATTTATAGCCGTGAGTATATGTATGTATGTAGTATATATATGTAGGCCAAACCCGGGATTTGAACCCTCATCGTCTGCTTGATAAGCGTTGTTCCTTATATTATTTCTTATACCTTAATACTACAATTTCTAAAAATGATAAAATCTGAGAACGCACATAATTTCTTAAATGTCTAATCAAACATCTTTAGCATCAAAACGATTTTAACACAAAAGAGGAATTAACAGACGCAAAACTGTTGGAACTTCCCACTCATCCTACATTCACGGAATCTCATTAAAACACAAAGGAAAAGTAAAACGATCCTCGAAGCGCTTATTTTGGTGAAGAGGAAAAAGTGAAAATAAAATTTCTCAGGTTAGATAAAAGCCGCGTATAGGCGTTAATGGCCCTCGAAAAGCAATCTTGTACGTCCAAGTGTCCTACTCTCGCTAGGTCTTGTGTGGTACGATTCATGAGGTTTCGAGATTGGAAATATATCTTGGAAAAATAAGAAACATACAGTCGATAAATAATCCAGAAAAGCCGAAAGTTACAGGGAAGTAACGCTAATCAGAAAGTGTTATACGTATGACCATTTCCACTAGATTTTACATACATACATACATATACTCACAGCTATAAATCCCTAGAAGGGGTAGCCAGAGCTAAGGAATTAAAAATTCCTCAGCCACTTTTGGAAGTTGATTGGGGAAAAGATGGTAATAATAAAAGTTTTTGGCGTTTGGTAAACGGGTCTCCAACCACATCGCCTAAAAATCACTTAAAAAGCCCCTTTTCCCTTAGTCGCCTCTTACGATCACCCACGGGTAGAAATGGGGTAGAGTTATTCTAAGCCAACACTACACAGCACTAGATTTTAAGTACAGTATTTTTAATAATATAGGTGCAATTTAGGGAATTTTAGTCAGAAGTGAAATTTCTAATATTTTATATATATATATATAAAATAAGATATTAACAATAGATATGTACATAACTGTTACGTTTTTCAAAATCTGGAAACATTTAAAGACTACCAATATAAAACTCTGTAAATTTCATTGGACATTCTGTGTCGTACATGTTTCATTTGGTTTTAAATATACATCTTCTCACAATAATAATATTACATACATACATACATACATATTCTCACGCCGTTAGTTCCCATTGCGGTAGGCAGAGACTATCGATCGCCACCTTGTACGATAATAATAATATTACTTGTGCAATAATTATATAATAACTAAGTAAATAACAAGATCCTAATCTAAAAATTTATTAAAATAAAGTATATTGAATCCCATGACTTGCACCACACCATAATATCCTCAGTCCATTCTTCACAAAATTGGCACTTGTTCGAATCGTATACGACAGGAGCATTTTTTCGCCGAAACCAAATTAAGCTTTCCGACGCCCTGATTATATTGACTAAAACCATTGTCCTTTGGCTTCAGTCTGATTGTTTACTTGCAGGTTGAAAGGGTTAGGGATTAAGGAGATCCCGAAGGATTTGCTTAGGATAACTGTGTTGAAGCGACGTAATTGATGTGGCATGTAGTTTGGGTTTGGGAGCCGTACTGATTAAAATTTCATCACTCCATTATGACTGCGAATAGATGGAATGAGATTTTAATATTGGTTATCTAGTGTGATTGGATACTAACTGAAAGATATATTTAATAATATTTTAATAAGAACTAAAAATCGATAAGTCATACTCAGGATATAAATGTGGTCGACAGTGGGATTCGAAATTGCGACCTCCGAACTCAGAACTTCCACCGTCCACCTATCCTAGGGATCGGACATCAGCATGAGTAAAAATCATCATGACTTTTTACGAATATATTCATACTAGCTAACCCGACAGACTTCGTACTGTCAAATTTGCTTATGACAAAGCTTAAGGCGTTTTTCCGGTACTCTTAGTTCAATCAGTGAATATTTTTCGGTCAAATTTTACCGGGATAAAAAGTATCCTATTTTATAATTTAGGTCATTATCTAGCATTCTGTCAAATTTCATTCATATACATTATGTACTTGAGGAGCCTTTTTGCCTCAAACACATTAATATCCAAACATCTAAACTTTCACATTTATAATATTAATAGGATATACGAACCTTCGACCATATATATACCAACACATACCAAAAAATTGCAATAAAGTAAGCCGTTAAGATTAGGATATATATGATCTTTATTGCAACGTCTGAATTCATTATCATCTTCATCTACCTGCCCTAATCCTATTTCTAACATGGGGTCGGCTCAACTGCCTTTTAAGCTGAGTGGCTGTTATCGTTATTGTCACAACAATTTCGCCAGTGACGACTAAGACTGTGGTCCCTGTGTCGCCGGTCGGTCATGAGAGGTAGCGGACGAGGGAGGAAAAGGGCATACGAGTGATTTAGGTCTCTCAACCTCTCTGGCTTTTTACTTCACAAGAAACTATTAAAATACGAAATTTTCCTAAGACATATGTGGGGTTAATTTATCATGGTTTGCGGTACCAACGATGAGAGAAAACATCGTGAGTAAATCCACATGGCTGAGTTGTACTTAGTCATGTGACAGTGTATTCGTACAAAACGGCGATAAACCTGTCCCCTATCACGTGAGGTCACCGTTCAGGCAAAACGTGGGTACTCTAAATACCAGGTGACAATGTCACGTGATGTTCAGAAGTATTATATTATAATACATCTGTCAACGCCTTCGGGGATATACGGCGTGAACGATTGAGTTTGAGTTTATAGCTAGAAGACATGTGGAAACAGCAAAGATATACTGGCCAGTACACCCTTGCTGTGTACCAACTTATAATTTGTATGTATGCTTAACTCGAAAAACATTTACACACCGCGATGTAGGAATATGAGTGAGACGCTGCTATGTGCGTTTGAGTCCGCAGTAGTGTGCGCTCTAACATGACTCCCACAGACATATTTATCAAAGTTGTTAACGGTGGGGTAAACATCATGAGAAACACCAATGGTTAAGTTTTATTTGGCCTGAAAGAATGCGTTGCCCTAGAAAAACGACGATACTCTGAACAGCAGTTGACAAAAATATCACGTGATTTTCATAAGTATTAATAATTCTGCCATCACTACAAGCAAATCTGGCTTGAACGTTGATTTTGAGAGAATTGTTTTTAAATAGTAAACCAATAACAACAAACTCTAATTAATTTGAAACAACTTCAGCATGCCAGTTCTAGCGACCTTTTAACTAGATATCGCGTGGTATAAAACAATTTTACTCAGTATCTTATATTGCCATCTCATTCTAACATATTGTGTCGACAAATAAGCGCTAGTGCTAGGTCTCCAGATCTTAGAATCAAACATTAAAAGAAATCGGCATTTACTACTAAAAACAATACGACAAAACAAGACCATACACCAAACTACATAAACAACGGCTCAGGAACAAACCAGAGCAAACGTAGTTAGGCAAAGTTTAGCTATTAACAAGACAAAACAATTAAAAATTGAACTTGTTGGTGTGAAGTTGTGTGGTACGAAATGCACTTGCGCATCCGAGTCCCCAAACTAACAACCTCACAGCTGTTTGGTCAACAATTGTCTTGTTTGGGAATTGCGAAAGCTGGGTAACTCTGGAAATAACTATATTAATGCCGGCTTAGAATTTCACTACCCCGTTTCTTCTGTGAGATTTCATTGGTTCGTGGAGGTTTGTTGAGATGCGGTTGGAGATCCATCACCAAAAACATTTATTTTACAATATTTTCCCCACTCAACTTCCAAAAGTGGCTGAAGAATTTTCAGATTCTAAAGCTCTGGCTACCCCTTTTAGGGATTTAAAGCCGTGATGCCTATATTTTCTAACGGACTGGGGGTGACCCTATATTACAGATATATACTCGCATAAAAAAAGTTACGAAATAAAGACAATTGAATATGAAATGAGATTCCCACTCTTTAATTCTATCAAATTACGTATAACTGAGACACAAGTTAATCAAGCTTCGTTGATTCAAAGCAATCAATGTTAATACGCGTAGAAACAATAAGGAAAATTTACACATTTAAGATCCAAATGACTCTTGACATTGCCTTATTAATTGCTAAAAGGATTTGTATTTTGGGGGTGATATTACAAATCAAAAGTTATGTATTGTTTGTGGCTGGTGGAAATTTTAAAAGAACCTCTGTTCACCCTTACAGGATGTAAGTGTGATGTTGTAGACTAAAAATTCAGGAACAATAATCGTCTATATTCATATAAAAGCTATAACCAAAATACGAAGTATCCAAAGCTAATTATTATTTCTGTATTAATTTTCAACCTCTATCACAGACATGTACAGTAATATATTTGGCTATAGGAGTCATTTCACATGCTTGGCCTGAATAAGGTAATCTCTGTCATTTTTGTCCCAATTTTGTTTTTTTATTTCGCAAAAAAATTTCTTGTAAACCTAATTTCTTTAAAAATTAGCAAATAATTTTGTCTTAGAATTGCACTACCCCATTTCTTCCGGTTGTGTACGTAAGAGGCGACTAACGGTATTGGGGCTTTCTAAGGGATTTATGGGCGATGCGGTTGGAGACCCATCACCAACAACCTTTATTTTACCATCTTTTCCCCTCGCAACTTCCAAAAGTGGCTGAGGAATTTCTAATTCCTTAGCTCTGGCTACCCCTTTTAGGGATTTATAGCCGTGAGTATATGTATGTATGTATGTAATTTTGCTTACAAGCATGTTGAAAATAGTCTAACGTGTGCAATTAGTAATTACAGCGCTCGGTTCAAATCCAACTCTGTTGTAATAAGCCACTAACTTTGCTCTCTTGTGTCATAACGTACTATTATGGATATCCTGAAATGTAATGTCAGCATCGAATAATCTGATTTGCAGATTGATTTCTACGCAAAGGCCTGTTAAATATTCATCAATGTGCTCAATAGTATCCTTTAGGCTTCGCTACTGAAGCTACATAAATTGGTTTTGACA
Source organism: Bedellia somnulentella (assembly GCA_963576735.1). Lineage (NCBI taxonomy): Eukaryota > Metazoa > Arthropoda > Insecta > Lepidoptera > Bedelliidae > Bedellia > Bedellia somnulentella. Next base: position 9,542,508 of record OY755187.1, on the reverse strand, counting down.
TACATTTAAAGGTAACGAAACTAAAAAAGTTGCTGTGTAGTACCGGCATAGAATAGCACTACCCCATTTCTTCCGTTGGGTAAACGTAAGAGGCGACTAACGGTATTGGGGCTTCTTAAGAATTTTTGGGCGATGCGTTTGGAGACCCATCACCATCAACCTTTATTTTACCATCTTTTGCCCACGCTACTTCCAAAAGTGGCTGAGGAATTTCTGATTCCTTAGCTCTGGCTACCCCTTTTACGGATTTATAGCCGTGAGTATATGTATGTATGTATGAAACTCAAAAAGGCATAGTAGGTTATTTCTGATGATACACGTAGTCGCAGCTAAAAGCTATCAATATTGGTAGCTCCAAAAAGTCAAAGTATGGCATCTTTGAGATCTTCATGTATTTTATTATCATATGTCTCTATTATAATTAAATAATCATTGATGTTTCATTTTTCGAATAGAAGTTTTGACTAGCCGTGTAGGGCCGGCTTAGAATGTCGCTACCCCTTTCTTCCCACGGGTATTATAAGAGGCGTCTAACAGCATGGAGTTTTTTAAGTGGATTTTTGGCGATGTGGTTGGAGACCCATCAACAAGGATACTTCATTTCTACCATCTTGTCCCCCATTAATTTTCAAATGTGGCTGAGGAGTGTTTAGCTCTTAAGCTCTGGCTACCCCTTTTTGGTATTTATGGCCGTGAGTATATGTATGTATGTTTCTCCAATTAAAGTTTATTGATGAACGCTTTTGTTTACATTTTAGGGCTCATTAATAAGCCACATTTTTATTCTGATTAAAGGTCAGTAACGCTTTTCTTAATTGTGAATAAATTTAATTTATCATTCCATTTCTTACAGACGAAATCAATTGAAGTATTACCATACTTACCAGCAGCAATACGCAGTTTCCCAAACATTAGCTCGCATTCGAGTGTTCAGAAACTCTTACCCTAATTGCCAGCTTGCTTAGATCCGGTCATTTCCTATTATCTAATGGACACATCATGTATTATTCTTGCGTAAAATTGTATGAAGTCTTGTCGATATTAATGTACAATGAAATTTAATATAATATTACACATTGTGGTAATAACTAAGGGCCGTGTAGTGCTGGCTTAGAATGTCACAACCGCTTTCTACCCACGGATGTCGTAAGAGGCGACTAAGGGTATCGAAGCTTTTTAAGTGATTTTTCAGCGATGCGATTGGAGACCCATCACACAAACATTTATTTTACAATCTTTTCTTTACTTAACTTTCAAAACTGGCTGAAGAATTTTCTGATTCTGAAACTCTGGCTACCCCTCTTGGGGATTAATAGCCGTTATGTTAGAAAAAGTTTATTGAGATGACTTGTCTCTTAGATTCAGTTTCCATCGGTTAAATGTTTGCCTCGCTCCCGGGAATCCCATTTACCAATACCTTTGACTGATTTCATCTTGATTAACCAAGACAGCTACGCACAAGTGAATTTGAACGTCTGTATACATCTCTAGGATTGGCTATCTTGAAACAAAGAATATTGACTGACGTTTGAGTGCATTTGAGTGAATGTATCAGAGGTTTGTTGATGAGAATAAGTTGCTTGGAGTTATGGTCTAGGAGGTAGGATTAGAATCAAAATTTAAAGCAGTAGTTAAAAGAATTCTTAGTTCGAAAGCCTATTATAATGTTGATGATTATATTAATGATAAAATGGTTTGGTGTCCTCAGGGCAGGATGTTTCCGGGTTAACACCAAAATTGTAATGGACGTAAAAAAGATGTGTGTTGAAGAGTTTCCTACGGGTTCTTCTCTCAACAAAACACCTTCCGAATCCGAAGTAAACTTAGTATTAAGTTAAAATAATTAAACAATGACTGCAATGCAACAACACCTATCAAGCAATAAAAAACTATGTGCTACAATTGTGTTTATACGAAACTAATCCACCATCTCTAAGCAAGTGACGAATTACTACGACGCTTTACTAAATCGAATAAAACAATACGTGTAGACGCGTCAAGTTCCAGTGTGGGGCATAGATGTAGTAAACTCCAGACAAATTGTGTGAAACATAGCGCATTTCAAAGTCAACCTTAGTCTATACGTACACTTAGAAACTTCCATACACACATACATACACTCATGGGCATAAATCCCAAGAAGCAAGAGCTTCAGAGCTAGAAACTCCTCAGCCACATTTGGAAGTTGATTGGGGACAAGATGGTAGAAATAAAGTATCGTTGGTGATCCGCATCGCCCAAAACGCAATTAAAAGAGCCCTATACCCTTAGTCGCCCTTAGAGCCTTACAACACCCGTGGGTAGAAAGGGGTAGTAACATTCTAAGCCGGCACTACACGGCAACCTCCACCAAGTTATCTTAAAATTGTGTGTTCTCGCTCACACAAACAATAAATCTTCAAAATGGCACCATGTCACTCCCAATCACTGGTCTAGAGTTTACAACGTCTATGTGTGGGGTATCCGCAAGTTTACGAGCGAGCACGCTTCCTTCCGGTCTGGAACAAGATGGCGCCCAAACATAGCGTCCGTCGTGTCGTCAATTACTATTAGTTTGACTTGCTTCTCAAACGTTGTTCAGTTCATGTATGTCTGATAGATTAAATACTGATTTAATTAATGAAGAGCTTGATATCCGTACATGATTCCTGGATATTTCTTGACATTTAGGATGGGATAAAGTCGGCTAAGAGTTTACGTTACTGGTAAGATGAACTTGTTTGCCGTGTAGTGCCGGCTTAGAATGTCACTACACCTTTCTACCCATGGGTGTCGTAAGGGGCGACTAAATGATGTAGGACTTTTTTAAGTAGTTGTTGGGTGATGTGGTTGGAGACCCATCACCAGCGATACTTTATTTCTACCATCTCTCCCCTATCAATTTCCAAATGCGGCTGCTCTGAAGCTCCGGCTACCCCTTTTTACAAACGTATCACGGACTTTATTATATTTTATTTTTATACAATTATTTTGTCACCTTTGTCTATATCATCCATAGATAGCTCTTTCGAAGGATTTCTAAAGATAAAACCAAGAATCCATTAGTACCTCTATAAAAATATTATTTGCATTGCATATTCGAGAAAAACTAAGCAAATCCATAACTTAGAATTACCGAAGACAGTAGCGGAGGTGCAAAGTGGAATCGATCAATGTTTACGGACAGACGAACCGACGCAGTTTGCATATTAATAGTTTAATCTCGCATCTCCCGAACGTGACCGCTCGTCCGTGCCTATTGTCTTGTTTGCCTGTGGACATTGGCTGTTTTGCACGAGCATTTCATGTGAGTTTGCGAATTTGAGTACGGACTTTTGCGGTTTTGATTGTGCTGGTAAATTTGATAATCGTTAAATTATTACCTTATTTAATAAAACTTTTAAAAATCCAAGTTCTCGTCATAAATCCGAGTATGGACTTTTACTTCTTAATATTACATGACAATTTTGTCAATCGGTGTCTGAAAAGGCCCGAATGGCTGTGCATGATGCTGTTCTTGTTCCTCCGCTTATGTATGGAAGCGAATGTTGGGTGTGGCAGAAGAAGCATGAGAGCAGAGTGAATGCAGTAGAGATGAGGTCCCTCAGAAAAATTTGTAATGTTAGATTATGTGACCGAGTGAGAAATAGTGTTATTCGTGAAAAGTGTGGTGTGAAAGATGATGAAAGATGAAGATGATATTGTGAAAAAAAAAGGAATGTTGAGATGGTTTGGGCACATAGAGAGGATGGATGATAGAAAATTGGTAAAAGGGATCTATAGAGCTAGTGTGGATGGTAATGTTAGTAGAGGACGACCACGGAGAACACACTTGGACCAAATTGAGAGTGTGCTCAAAAAGGCTGGCGTCCGAAGTATGAAGAACAAAAGAGCATGTATGAAAAGATTGATGGATGTAAACGAAGCTAGAGAGGTTTGTCAGGATCGTGCGAAGTGGCGATCAATAGTCTCTGCCTACCCCAATGGGAACTAATGGCGTGAGTATATGTATGTATGTATGTATGTATGTAATTTTGTCACCTGGTCTTCAGAGTCACACGTTTTACTTTGTACGAATGTATCGTCACATGATTAAATTCAACTCAGAGTTAAAGGTTTCCTCACGACGTATGTCCTCAGGGTTAACAACTTTGATAAATTAACCACACATATAACTTTTGGAATATCACATTAGTGTAAGTGTGGCTCCAGATTTGACCTGCATAACTCCTGCATAAACAGGGGTGGCTCTCCTTCTGACCTTTTGATGGCTGGAAGCCCATCACTATCTTATTCCCGATATTTTCCCTCTCATCACCAAAAAACTAGCCGAGCAATCGTAACCTTGAGAATATATAGCTTTGTTACGTACAAACTTACGTTGCATATACATCAGCATTGCAAACGATCACGTGCTACGTCACATGACCGCATCGATGACGTCACAGTGCTATTTACATAACGTTGTATGTATTTGTATTGCTGGTATACGTCATGCATGTTAGCGTAAGGCGCAAACAAGATTAAATGTTTAGTAATGTTTATGAGTAAGAAGTTGAAATGTTTTTTGTTTATGAAAACCTCATTTCTAATATATATAAGATAAATAAAAGGTCTACAAAATCTATATGTAAAGTTATACAAGTGGCCTTCCAAATTGTAAAAATCGGAGGTAGGGAACGCTAACACTACTTAAAAAGTCTAAAAGAAACAAAGGAAAGAACAATTTCGCACTAGAAGCCATTGACACTATAGCTCAATTGGCAGAGCGACGGGGGCGTATACCCGGAGGTCGTGGGTTCGAACCCCGCTAGTTTCGAAAATTTTCTTTCCTTTATTTATAAGTTGAAATGATAGCAAGAATACAATTTTAAATTCTGCATTCTAGACGCGTTTTAATTTGATCACTGAGGCTTTACTTAGATACTTCGTGGGTTTAGCCATACATCTAAAATTATTCGACATTGAAAATGCTATAAATCTACAAGGTGGGACTTAAGTAAATACAATCATGACTTATAGTATAAGTTATATATAACTAAAGCAAAAATCGAGTACTATGCAATACTCATTAAAATTACACTCAAGATTTAAAACATACATACATATACTCACGCTATAAATTCTGAAAAGAGGTAACCAGAGCTTCAGTATACGAAATTCCTGAGCCAAATTTGGGAGTAAAGTGGGTAAAAGATTGTTAAACAAAGATTCATGGTGGACCCAAAGTACACTTGAAAACTCCCAATACCCTTAGTAGACTTTTACGAACACCCACGGGCAGTAATGGGGTAGTGCTATCCTAAGCCGACACTACACAGCTTTATAAAACCAGCATTAATTCTAAGCGGGAATCAAACCCGTATCCTTCGACCTAGCTATTTACTCCGCTGATCACATCATCAAAATATCATTAAAATAACACAACTCTTCTATTAAATAGTATGTGTAGTTAACCCGCGATCCGCCGGCTAACTTAGCTCATCACGATCTCAAGTTCCGCCATGTAGATTCCGCGCACTTCACTTTGAAATAAAGATCTTCGCAGTACTGGAAGTGGGGCCAGTTTTGCATACCCACTTCGTTAAGGGTTGTTACTGACACATACATTTAATTTTTATTATATATATTATTTCAAAAACTCAATCATGTTGAAACAGTATATCCTTGAAAGTGTAGTAGAGGTACTAGTACTTATGAACATCACGTGACATTATTGTCACCTGGTACTCTGTGCCCTTGTTTTACTTGGAAATTGCACACACGTGGGGCAGGCCTACCGCCGTTTAGTACGCAAACACTGTCACATGACTAAGTACAACTCAGCCATGTAGGTTTCCTCACGATGTTTTCCCTCACCGTTAACAACCACGGTAAATTAACCACACATAGTGTCTGGGAAGAGAAATTGGTGTAGGCCCGATCCGGGATTTGAACCCTCATCGTCTTCACGATAAGCGGTGTTTTATATAAATATAATTACAGAATGATACTGTTGGAAAATCATTTTTTTAGCATACAAGATTTTTAAATTCCGTTCTATTATTCATTCATTCATTCATTCATATACTCACGGCTATAAATCCCTTGACGGGGTAGCCAAAGCTTAGGAATGAGAAATTCCTCAGCCACTTTTAGAAGTTGATTGGGGAAAAGATGGCAATAATAAATGTTTTTGGTGACGGGTCTCCAACCACATCACCCAAAAATCACTTAAGAAGCCCCGTACCCTTAGTCGCCTCTTACTATCACCCACGGGTAGAAATGGGGTAGTTTATTCTAAGCCGACACTACACGGCTATTAATCTCCTATTAGGCTCCGTTCTATTAATAATGAGATTTTATTGGAGGATGGTAGTAGAAGTACCCTCTCGTGACATCGTCAGCTCATTGAAGATTCAATCCCGTATGGCATCGCGCCAAGCTAAGGTGATTTTATATGCACTAGACTTCGAGTTGAGTACACGCCGCTACTATGAGACAAGTAAAACCGGCTTAATTTCATATTTACTGGCTTTTTACTTACATTTCTTTGTCGTTTGCCGGTCTAAATTTGTTTTCTTTTTATTTTGAGATTTTTAGGGATAGGTAAACGAAAGCGGGGTGATTGAGAAATGAACGTAAATTATGTTTTACTACAGATTAGCCTGTCTTAGGATTCAACAGTAACTAGAGAGTTTTTGAGTTACAAGCTCTGGTTAGGTTATTTGAGGAGTCATAACATAACATAAACGTTCACGCCGCATATCCCCGAAGGTGTTGGCAGAGGTACTAATACTTCTGAACATCACGTGACTTTGTCACCTGATGTTCAGAGTACCCACGTTTTGCATGGACAGTGTACTCACGTGATAGGGGGCAGGCCTATCGCCGTTTTTGTACGAATATACTGTCACATGACTATGTACAACTCAACCATGTGGGTTTCCTCACGATGTTTTCCCTCACCGTTAACAACCATGATAAATTAACCACACATATGTCTTTAGAAAAGACAAATTGGTGTAGGCCCGACCCAGGATTTGAACACTAGTCGTTTGCACGATAACCGAGTGTTCTACCCACTGGGCTATCACGGTTGCTTTGTGAGGAGTCACTTTGAGTAAAAGTAGATAGGTTCTTTGGCGCTTCTTGATTCACAAGAGTATGATTTAAGACATTTAGAAAGCATTATGATGTGTACAAACAATGGCTAGAAGTAAAGAAATATCAGTAACAATGTGAGTTTCAATGGTGACACTACCATCATTTGAAAAATAATGTGAATTATTCAAAAAGGTTGTACTGGAGTGAAGTGATAGATGTTTGCATAGATCATACTTATTGGTGATTGGTACAATTTGCAAACGTCATTGAAATCAAACATTCCTTTATTATACTCACGGCTACCGCATCGTCCAAAAATCACTTAAAAACCCCGATACTCTTAGTCACCTCCTACGATCACCCATTTGAAGCTATCGGGTAGAGCTGTTCTATGCCGACACTAAACAGCATTAAAATTTAATTTGAATTTAAACTATTAATTTTTTGTTGAATATTACAGTTATTGAAGCGCGTGTTCGAATATATTTATGTGTAAATAATCATCTCACACATACGTTCACTCATTAAAATGAACAAAGAAAGCTACACTCTTTATATACTTCAAAGGTTTGAAGAGGTCAATACAAAAATAATGAAATAAAATTAAATGCATAATTCTTTCATTTTCCCGCATCAAATATGCTCATGTACGCACATGTGTCCTTTATATTATCCTATGATGTCAGGTTAGGTTCTGCTAACTTCTAGATCATGTATGGTTGAAACTTATAAAAAAGAGATCAGTGTTTTAAGGAAAAAAACTGTAAGTTTAAATTATTAAGATTCGTAACAAAAGTTTCTGAGTGCAATAAAACTTAAAATTCTTAAAAATCTTAACAAGTATATACATATACTAAAACCAATTAACTGAGTTTTCAACAGATCGACCAAAACATGAGTTTATTATTAAGAGTTACTTCTCATTTTTTACAGCAACGACACTCATTAACCGACTTCAAAAAAAGAGTGAGGTTATCAATTCGTCGAAATATTTTATACATTTGCTATAAATCATTAATAAAAAAAGGGTACATACATACATACATACATATACTCACGGCTATAAATCCCTAGAAGGGGTAGCCAGAGCTAAGGAATTAGAAATTCCTCAGCCACTTTTGGAAAATTGAGTGGGGAAAAGATGGTAAAATAAAGGTTGTTAAATAGTAATGGTTGTTGATGGAGAAGTTCAAAAATTCGAAGTGATGAGAATAAAATAATGTATGAATGGATGGTTCAAAGAAAGATTTGCCAGGATCGTGCAATGTGCGTGATTATAAGTAAACAAGTAAATAATATTTACTTAATATACTAGTAACACTTAGTTACCAGTAGTCTTATTTTCTTCTCTTTTATCAAAATATTTTTCAAACAATTTAATCTACCTATCTACATTAAAAAATACTTTTATTTTACAAGATTATAGTTAAACCCGTTAAATTACAATTTTCTGTCCCTTAATCCCGCATTTCATCATTTGAAAGTAAATATTATTGTCTTTCTTAAGGAAAGAGAGACAAATCGGTCTGCTGCTTCATATTGATATATTATGTTGCCCTTGTCTGGCCATTGTCATCGTGGTATGCAATGTCATGACAATGAAATAGAACAAGAAAGAAAACATGCCTTACTACACCAACAACACAGTTGAAATTTGACAAAACATATTCCTCACTTACATCATTTCGTTCCTGAAATCTGCTCCCAATAGTGAGTGAATTATGAACTCTGTTCAAAGAAACAAAAAAGTTTAAATACCAAATTTGAAATTCCGAACAAAGGGCATTATCCAGCTTTCGGTTCACTCTTGTGCAGCCAACAGTGTAATTTAGGAATAGCAATTCTGCAGTTATCAGCTTTAGGTCTTATTTTGAGTGTGCAAAACATAGATATAGCTCTCGATGCATTCGTCGGTACTTCAATGGCGATTGTGAGATATAAATTAGGTGTGCAATTTTGCACCATAACTTAAGGAGTTAAGATCTTATTTGTATAAACAGACTTATAGACGTGAACTCGATAATTTTATCCTGAATGCTCTTGTGTAGTTTTTGTTGTGGTCGGGTCAGAGGCATTAGTTTCTTCTTATTTTGAAATAGTATGGAAAGCTAGTGAAGGGAAATCTTTGCGAATATAACGCCGTAATTCAATTTAAACAAAAAATATTAATTGGTCTGACGCTGAAAATAGGCGTTTTGTTTAGAAAATATATGACAACAGTTTGCAGATTCTTTTCAATCATAAACCAACAATGGTTTTTTAACATTCCAAGGGACGACCATATTTTGTGAGATGTTAAATTGTTTTGACAGGATTGAACATATGACAGAAAAAGTAAAAATATCTTTTTGTGTCGCACGCAACAAGCATTCTATAAAACCCATAATTTAAACTATAATTTGGTTTCACTTATGACTTAGAAATAAAAAAAACCCAATCGCAACACTAGTGGTATAGTGTCGGTTTTACACATTTCTTCCCATGTATATTCCTGGCCTTTATTATACAATCTTGTCCCCACTCAATTTCGTTACTCCTTTAGCTCCCTCTTTTAGCAACATAACATAACATAAACGTTTACGCCGAATATCCCCGAAGGGGTTGGCAGAGGTACTAATACTTCTGAACATCACGTGACTTTGTCACCTGGTGTTCAGAGTACCCACGTTTTGCATGGACAGTGTACTCACGTGATAGAGGCAGGACTATCGCCGTTTTGTACGAATACACTGTCACATGACTAAGTACAACTCAGCCATGTGGGTTTCCTCACGATGTTTTCCCTCAGCGTTAACAACCATGATAAATTAACCACACATATGTCTTTAGAAAAGACAAATTGGTGTAGGCCCGACCCAGGATTTGAACACTAGTCGATTGCACGATAACCGAGTGTTCTACCCACTGGGCTATCACGGTTGCTGGGCTCTTTTAGTAAATATATATTTAATTTAATACAGACATTAAAAAATCCTAAGTAAAAAAGGGGGAGCTAACATTTTATTTATATTTGTGTGTCAAAAACTCTTAAAATAAAAATGGAGGGTTTTTTCATGTTTGTGGGTGCGTATGTATGTAATTCCCAACACTAGTATAGCCATATCGCCTCATAGTACGATGCACGTGGCCATTAAACTTGTTATGATCTATTTTCACAGATCATTGCGCTCCTACGAGCTTAAGACTTTATTGACCGACCAACATTGCAAGCGAGATTTAGTACGACTTTTTATGATAAAGCAATGATTTAACTTGTGTTAACTTAGCTGTGCAGTTGTGTAACATACATTGGGAATAAATGAAGTATGTTTATATTATTACCATTATTTTACAATAAAGTGAATAAATTGATGACTAGTAATCAACTTTCTATTCAATTTTAAGAAAAAATGACTGACCTTCTCCTTACCCTGAATTATGACGACACAGAGATGCTTCTTATACCTATATCAACTAATATATCCAATTATATATGTCGTGGCCATATCGTAAATTTGAACACATCATGAAATGATCGATCATTTCATGAAATGGTCGTATTTCATGAAATGGTCGTATTTCATGAAATGTTCAACTGTCTATTGGCCACATCGTGATGTGGTTTGGGCAGATCAATGATAAGAAATCGTTTCTCGATATGGCCAACTAAACGCGCGGCCTCTTCATGAAATGGTTAAGATTATTTGGTCATATCGTAAAGTAGTTACATTAATTACCGGTAGAGGTGCTGAAAACGCTTTGTTTTTGAGTGAAGGTGGCGGCCGCTGTCAAAAGTATTATTTCTCGCAGTAAAAAAATTAATAATTCGTTATCAAGCGAGGAAGAAAGTAATAACCAAAGAGTTTTCGACGGAAAGGTTTTCGAATACTTTGCTAATTACGAAAAACCTGAGCAATATGTTAAAAAACGGTTGAGTTTGGATCGCATTTCATTGGTTACCCTATTTCTACGATCTGGCCAAGCGTGGATGACAAAATCGTGAAACGTTGACGATTTTATGATCTGGTCAAATTAAGTTGGCCACATCATGAAATGTGACCATTTCATGAAATGATCGATCATTTCACGATGTGTTCAAATCTACGATATGGCCACGACATATATATAATAACGCAAACACACACATACATATAAAAACACTCACACACCCCTAAACACACATTCACACACACACACAAATACATATTTTCATACTAGATTCATTTATGTATTCTTTTAAAAAATGAAATTATTAGTGTCCATTGCACAGGCACGACCTATAATGGCACTAATGTACCCTATGTGTCTCACCCTTATTTTAATTGTAAAATATGTGCTCTAGTATAGTTGTGTTAGGTTAATTAGAAACTCAACGATTTTTATTATTATTATTGCTATTCTAAGCAGACAATACACAGCAAAGCAAGTAAGTAAAATAATATACGAGCAGAAGAGTGATCGAATTTTATATTAAAGATCGGTTTACGATAGCATTATTACATGTCACTCCGTGATGTACTCTTTATATAAGCAATATTATGGGAAAAATTGCTAGAAACACATAACCTACGTCACTTTTTGCTATCAAGCTACCGAAGCTCTCTGCATACCTCTGAATAAAATCGTCTAGATTCAATATAAGACATTCATGGCGAATTCTAAACAAAAAATATCCTTCCTTTTGTGTCGGAGGCAATCTGTGAAATAACTTTCTTTGTATAAAAAAGCTCTATATCATTTACATTTTATTACATTCGTCACCCCACTTTAATCCGTACTAATAGTGTCAAAGTTTAAGAGGGAAAGTTGACTCAATAATTTGACCTTGAGTGGTCGATAACCTTAGATCTAGACTGTTCAAGGTCGTAGAGAGTTCTTTGTGAATTCGTTGATTTTTATACGATTCAATATTCAAATGTGTTTCTCACATGACTTTATTTTTATCTCTTGAATTATTTACATGTTTTCATAACAGTTAGTCTTTGACAGCAAATATTTTTTGTGTTTATTTATTAAGCGTAGATCTGAAAGGGAATATTCCTTAGAATATTTGGTTCATGTCATCTTATTTATGTAAAATACTTACATATCCTATCCTTACTTAACTTACCAAGTTTGTATTGATGGCTTAGAATAGCAATACCTTACTTTAATTCATAGGTTAATTGTTGCGAGTGTAACAATGTTAATTAACATTTTAAAAGTATCGTTCTTTTGGCAATGTCGTACATTATAATATAATATAGTCGTAATATTATCTTATTTTAAATCAGAGCATATATTTCGTATATGGCTAATAATGGTTCTAAACATCAAATACATTGGTATCATTATAAGGAGCAAGCCACTTAGTACGGACATACTGTCTCATGACTTTTACTCAGTCGTATGAGATTCCTTACGATGTTTTCCCTATTCGTTAATAACCTTGGTAAATTTAATACACCTGATATGGCCATAGAAAATACGCAATGATGTTGACTCGCACAGGATTCGAAACGCTTCTATTAACATCTTAAATGATGATGAATAATGATGCTCTTCCCACTAAGGTACCAAAGTCGTTACGAGTGTACCTTTAATTTCATTGATTTTAGTTGAGACATTGCAGTGTAGTGCCGGTTTAGAATAGCACTATAGCATTTCTTCCCGTAAGTGGAGTAAGAGGCGAGTGATTTTTAGGCGATGCGGTTGGAGACCCTTTACCAAAAACATTTATTTTACTATCTTTTCCCCACTTAACTTCCAGAAGTGACTGAACAATTTTCTGATTCTGAAGCTCTGGGTGGCTATGTTGAGTTTAGTATCGGTTTCAAAAGTAAGTAATTAGTATAGCAGCAACCCCTTTCATCCCACCAATATTGTAATATAGCTAGAGACCCTTCAACAACCATCTGTTATTTTACTATCTTTACACAACTCGGAAGCTACGATTATCCCTTTTTGGAATTGATAGCCGTGAGTATATGTGTGCAGGTTAGTTAGGTAGAAAATGATTTAGCAAAATCGTCACACAAAATATAAACGACAGCATTTTCTTTGAAGTAACTAACGAGCTACAAAGTCAATAAAAAACAAACTATATTCATACTTCCGAAATAACTTTCCTGAACACACAACTGCTTTTTTTACAAAACTTGAGCGTTACTAACAAGGCATCCTATTTCAGCAAAATGAACTGTAGTATTATTAATAACGAGTATATTTTAATAACACAGAGACAGGGGTTCGATTCCCCGTATTCATTTTTGTACTATTTTAGGTCATTACCCGTCTGAGTGTATTGGGGCTAGACTTAGCGCTTCAGGCGCCAGATTAAGCGCTTAATTTACTTGATTTATCTTGAGTACATTGTAATGCCTAGCGCTTTAAAAATGTTTCTTAAGCTTTGTTAATTAAAGGTTTTATAAATTCAATTTAAAATAGGATTACTTTGTTGTCAGCTAGTTTAACACTCTCTTACTTTTATCTTTATTTAAGGAGACTATGGTACAAGTATATTTTGTCACTAGGTGCTTAGAGTTTTTAGCCGTGTGTAGTGTCGGCTTAGAATAACACTACCCCATTTCTACCCGTGGGTGATCGTAAGAGGCGACTAAGGGTATAGGGGCTTATTAAGTGATTTTTGGGCGATGTGGTTTCGAGACCCGTCACCAAAAACATTTATTATTACCATCTTTCCCCAATCAACTTCCAAAAGTGGCTGAGGAATTTTTCATTCCAAAGCTCTGGCTACCCCGTTTAGGGATTTATAGCGGTGAGTATATGTATGTATGTGCTTAGAGTACCCACTTTTGCTGGGCAGTATATTCACGTGATTAGGGAGGGTGTTAGTGTAAAATGAACCAAGACGACCATTATATTATTCAACTGCAATATCGAAATTTATTTGGTAGAGATACGGCCAATTTTAATTCTAAAAACATAAATAAGGTAAAGGTTTGATGTGAAATAAATGTCATGTGCGTTTGCTGAACGGTACATACATAAGTTCCGATTGGGGTAGGCAGAGTCTATCGATCGACATTTTGTACGGTCCTGACAAACCTCTCTAGATCCTTTTACATCCATCAACCTTGTCATACACGCTCTTTTATTCTTCATACTTCGAACTCACTTTTTGGCCCAAATTTGTCTTCCGATCCGATGCCTTCCTCTACTAACATAACCATATTAACCATTTACATTGGCTTTCATATATCTTTCATCAATTTAATTTAATACATTTTCTGTGTATGTCTTAAGAATATCATATCTACGTTTTTACAATAGGTATCATCTTTTTATGAATGAAAGTAAAACAACTGTGACTGGAATATGGTAACCTTTGAATACTTAAAAACTCCATAGCTTGTACAAGCGATCTTTTAACTAGATATTGCGTGGTATAAAACAGCCGTGTAGTGCCGGCTTAGAATGTCGCTACCCCTTTCTACCCACGGGTGTCGTAAGAGGCGACTAAGGGTATTGGAGCTTTTTATTGGATTTTTGGGCGATGCGGTTGGAGACCCATCACCAAAAACCTTTATTTTACCGCCTTTTCCCCACTCAACTTCCAAAAGTGGCTGAGGAATTTATAATTCCTTAGTTCTGGCTACCCCTTCTAGGGAAATATGGCCGTGAGTATATGTATGTATGTTTAAAACAGCCATCACTTACGCACTTACTTAGAATAGAATAGAAGAATAGAATAACTCTTTATTGTACATCAAACACAAATTTCAAAAGAAATTATTATACAGTTTACAGTGAGGCACAATCTACTTAGTATCGTATACACAGACTTCTAATTCTAACCGATATGGACGAGAACGCCCATGCTAAGTTTCAAATGAGAAATAGTTATGTGATACGATTGTTTTGATTTATCTTAGACCTTCGTGCTAAGTGTAGAAATATATTCTCATTCTCACAGCCCATATATGTCCCCCCCCCACCAAGGGGCTCGAGCCTACCCTATATAGGGCGATTTGGCCATAGTCCACCGCGCTGGCCAATTGCGGGTTGGCAGATTACCGACTACTACCGTAATAGTAGCCGGGACCGACGGCTTAACGTGCCCTCCGAAAAAGTATATACTAGTATTAATAAGCTATTCACTTGTTTCAAGTACATATAATATAGTTTAACTATAATCTTCTCATGAACTATTAGTACAATATTTTTATTTAGTCATATTTAAAAATAGACTGTAGTTTGAATAAAAAGATTGGTTTTAAGCAAAACAATTTATTTTTTCGTGTTATTCAACATCTACCTAACTTGATTATTATAGATAGATCTTACCATCCAAGGGTTGTCTGGAAGATATCGCTTTCAGTGATAAGACTGCAAATTGTACCTTTGCTCTTGTACTGATTTTATTTAAATATTTTTTCATGATGTAAAATAAAATATTTTCTATTCTTTTCTACAATATTTATGAACAATGGAATAATCAATTCATCATCAACAAACATTTACCTATATTAATTCTCAAGGAGAATACCTTAAAACTTTTGTTTCAAAGTTTTGTATTAAATGGATGACTTTAGTCTGAATGTTAAAAGTGAATGGTCGGAAAGGTGACTTACAAACGTATAAACATGCACCGTGATTTACGATGTCTAGCGAACATTTGTTGATTCAACTTATGTCGCCTTTATGATACTAAATGCAACATAATAAAGTTATATATTTAATGTAAATATAAAAATGACGGTTATTTAGCAAGAATCATTCATTTATTCATATACTCACGAGTATAAAACCCAAAAAGGGGTGGCGAGAGTGGCCATCATCGCAATAAAAAAATCTTTTTGTCACTTTTGAAAGTTACTGGGGGAATTATAGTATTATTGATAATGGCCGTATCCACCCTTTAACTCTCTTCCAGCGCCATCAGGAAGAAATTAGTTAGTCCTATTCTTCGCCACAACTACCTAGTTCACAAGTATTAAAAAATTTTTTTTTTTAAAATGACATAGTTTAAACTGGTCAGAAAAGTATTAATATACTCAAGGAAAAAAATATCAGCGTGAGTATATTTTGTGAAAGTTCTCCAGCCACATTGCCCAAAAATCACTTGAAAGGCCCAAAACCCTAAGGTGGAACAAGACCCTGTTAGTATAATTGGCGACACCTCCCAGCTAAGTCAATAGAAAATACCAGCCGTCTTGGTAAGAGCCATGATTTTTGTAATAAGAGGCTCCGACAGTAATATATACACTTATTTTATTAAAGTATAAAAAATAAGTCCCCCATATTCTAAAAATCTAATTTGACTTGAATTTGTTTCTCGGATTCTTTTACAAATACATTATTCTTACACAAAATCCTCACATATTTTTTTAGTAAGGCGGGTGCAATAAAAACGAAGGGTAGATGAAGGAAAAAAGTAACTTTTCTTATGAAGGTGAGATAAAATAGGTTATTTACCTTTAGGAGTCGAAGGACCACGGAATAAACTGAGAATAGAGACGACCAAAGATGTCTTTGAATGGCATTTTTATAGATAAAATAATATTGATAAAATGTGTTCTATCAACAGTTTATATCTTTCTAAAACACATGTAGTAGAAAAAAGCAAAGATATTTTTTAATAAGAATAGAATCTTTTTTATGCATTAGAGTACGATGATATTATTTTACATGATTATAATAAACAAACTGCCATTTTGAATTTAATTATTGTCGAATCTTTCAATCGATTTAATGTAATGCTTCTGTCATCATGAAACGACTGAGGATAATGAGATAAATGAAAACTAGTAAGGAAAATAAAAAACACGAAGCATTTTAATATTTTTTGTGGGGGATGTAGAAATAAACCCATCACCGATGATCATTTATTTGGCCATCTATCTGCCTCAAAAGCGGGGAGGAATCATATATATCTTATATATCATTGTTGAATTCCAAGAAGCAGTTCCTAGAAGCTGCTTCTTACGATTTCAGCCGTGCGTAGGGTAAAAGTAGATAAATTAATATGCCCAATTCTGCCATTTTACATACATAATCTATCAATTGGTCACAAAAGACGTAACATACTCACACACGCCTTGTGCAGCTCTGTTTCATTTTTGTTCTAAGTAAAAGACTTCTTTAAGACACTACGTGTAAAATATAGAGCAATATTTTTATGCAAATTGGAAAGAAAACCAGCTAAGTGAATATATTTTTTCTTATTTGTTCTAACTTTACTTATTCCTAGGGTTTTCGTATGAGATCGCTCCTTGAATAGGTCTGAAAAATTTTATTTAACAGAGCAGCTCGAAATTGGACAACCTTCCTTTGCTTTGACTAAAATCTAAAACAAGATAAACTAACTACTTCCATTACTACATGATTTGTAATCTTTTTAATTAAACATACATACATTTTCATCCAAAGTATGACAAATAAAACGCCTCATATGAAAAGATTGATGGATGGAAATGAAGCCGAAGAAATCTGCTAGGATCGAAAAATAGTGAAGGTCGATAGTCTCTGCCTACCCCAATAGGAAATAATGGCATGAGTATATGTATTTGTGTATGTTCTTCTTTTAGGTATTATAAGAGGATTTTAAGTAATGGTTGGACGATCTAGCTGAAGAGCCGCAGATATATAGCCGTTTTCTTTTTACCTCACTTCGAAATGAAGTGATAAAATATTTTAAAACAAAATACTGCTGCTGATAGGTCTCCGTCCACATCACCCAACAATAATTTAAACAAGCTTCAAACCCCTCAGTGGCCTCTTACGGCCCACGGAGTAAGTTAGTGTAATCTAAGCCGACACTATAAAGCTTTTACTATAAACCTTATTAAGATAGTGTTAAAGTACATTTTAATGAACACAACACTCAAAGTGGCAAAATACTGTTCCTTTGACAAAACTAATCCAGATTAATTGACAATTTAATCTAGTTTAAGTCACTCTATATATTTGTTGTCTCACGCATATATTTTGATAAAGCCTTGACTATGAATTGGGCGTAGGAGTAGTCAGGAATTGAATCTCCTTAAAAAGGATCATATTATATTTATACTTACAATATACTCGCGACCGTTATCCTCGATGGTGTAGGACGTAGCACCGCCTTTACCCTTTAATTTTCATTATAAATGTGACATAATTTGTAATAACATAATGATACTGATGCATAGTAGTTTTTTGGTTTAATGGGGGTAAAATAACCACTATCTGTCTGGACTGTCTATGAAACTAAATTATTAAACTATTAACTAAAATATTATTTAAAAGGGCAAATTGTACGTTAATTTCACTGTAAATTTGCTTTCATGCACAACCTTACCATATACGACACTCAGTAGTCGTTCCATATTTCGGAGGGCATACCAACACCGCATTGAAGGTACGTCCTCGGCTGTCATTCTCGCTTTGAGTCCTAAACAGTAACATCATATATATTAGGTGGAGGAGTAATATGCTAAGGATGGCTGAGGAATTTCTAATTTCTCAGCTCTGGCTACCCCTTTTAGGGATTTATAGCGGTGAGTGTAATACATACATACATATATACTGCACAGTGCATTCACATGATAGAGCGAAGGCCTACCGCCACTTGGTACAGCAATAATGTAACACGACTTAAGTATAACCCAGGCTATTCCTTACATCAGTTATACAAAACTTACTATTAGTTCACTCAACTTCTACCCAGTATTACAATGTTGCTCTGTATTCTGACATGCATGATAACGTTTTAACACAATTTACGTCGCAATTAATATTCTAGGGTAGTAACTTCAATGTAATTATCATGTCAGGGCTTCTATGTCGCGTAAAAGCAACCTCCAATTAAGGTTGTCCCAGAGGGATTTCTCGCTCACTGAAGTTTCTTTATGTAATTATAGGTCTTTGTCTTAGGTTATTGGAATGGGGTTTCCTTCTGAAGATTCAACTAGATTCAATATGGTTAAAGGGTTAATTTGTGCGTTTGGAAGAAGAATTAAATGCGATTTTTTGGAGAATTCCTTGTTATCGTTTTGTATAATATATAGGTAGAACTAGTTAATATCCAATATATTAAATTCGGCGATGGGCCTGCCCCCTATCACGTGCGTACACTGTCCATGCAAAACGTGGGTACTCTGAACACCAGGTGACAAAGTCACGGGATGTTCAGAAGTATTAGTACCACTGCCAACCCCTTCGGGGATATTCGGCGTGAACGTTTATGTTATGTTATGTTATTAAATTCACATTACTTTATGTCACAGTGTTTGTCACCAAACTAATCTGAAACGGGTGAAACGATTTAAATGAAGTTTTGCATACACATACGGTAGGTCTGAGAATAGGTTAATAATATTTTTTTATACTTCTAAGTGATAAGGGTTAACCACTCCAAATATTTTATTTTAATTAAACAGACTAGAAACTCTCTAGAATATGGCAACACAGCGTTGATTTATCTGTACAGTAAAGACATTATCGATATTTCATTTATTTCATTCAAATTGTATAAAATAATGAAATGAAATAATGACGCGTAGGAATACTAAAAGAGAAATAAATATAATGACTAAAATAACAAGAGTTCATCATAAATATTCTGTTAGCTAATATCATATCATAACTTACTAGTATACGCCCTTTTTCTAATAAATTGCCAAAGAAATATGATAAAGTGTTTTTTGAGCAATAAACTAGTTAAATTAAGTTACTAACCGGTAAATCATTCATTTTAATTGATCACTTACATTAACAGACAATGCTTTATGAACGAAATTCTAGTTTTCGCGAAACAAGGAGGTTTCGTTTGCTAATTAACACCTACATGTTGAAAGGCATTGCGGGTTATTCTAAACTGTTTCTTAAATTATTAAAAGTCATCTTCGTACTTCGGTCTACATCTACTACAAAAAGTAAAAAAAAAATGAATATATATTCATTCGTTTGCATAATATTCATGCCCTATCTCCAGAGAATACAATCACAGAGAAAGAATTTTTTTTTTATTTCTTGCTACCGAAAGAATAAAAAATATAACATTAATCTAACTATATGTACAAACAGTAGAATAAAAACATAAATAAAAAAGAGTGATAGTTTTTTTTATTTATTACTGTAAAACGCTTTTTATACTTTTTTCTGTCTGTCACAATCTAACGAACTTCGCTTAGATAGAGCAAACTGAAGAAAGAGTTAAACGTAGGAAAAGCTGCGCCATATCTTATCTTCTGATAATTCGCAGGGTCCAAAGTAAACATAAGGTTTTCAACCAATGTGTGTTACCAGTTATGACTTATGGCACAGAAGCATGGCCTCTTACAATGGTTGTCATGAGAAATATATCATTTCATAAAAGAGTAATAATACTTAATTTCTTTTTTCTTCCTTCCGATTAGCCGGTCATTACACACAAAACCAACAGCTTTTTCGGCTCAAAGGTTCCGGTGTGAAGTGGCAGCACCGTACCATAGTTTAGATCAATGGCCTTGAAGGTTAAAGGATGGATGAGGGAAACGATGAGTATTCGTATTGGAAATCTTGAGGCAAATACTTTACATCAGTAGACATTTACTGGCTGATGATGATAGTGATAGCGAACAGACAAACTTTCAAAGTGGCTTTTCTAATTTTGAAGCCTTGCCTAACCCGTTTTGGGATAAGTAGCCGTGAGAATATTTATGTATGTTTGTAAAATAAAAAGCCTTATGCAATCCTACCGAATATAAATTACAAATGTGCTATATTTCATACTGTTTCAACATACTGACGTGAAAACATTTTTCTTGCTTCACAATTGCTACAATTGTTTAAATCGAATTTTTCAAATGAACACACTGGTAATTCCAAGGTTACTATGTATCATAAAAAAAATGCTATGTGGAATTCCTACTTATATTTTTATTTCAAAATGAATAAGAAGATAATTTAAGTATATTTTTGTAAAACCAAAATGACCAGCTAAGAAGCTCCCTCAGCCCAGGTTACAGCTCTAATATCTCAATATACGGGTGTCAGAGAGGTTGGTCACCCTGGCTGACCTTGGCTTACACGTGGCAACACTCGACCTTGCCATCTTTAATCAGCGGTAAAGAATTACTACTTGTTATTTAGACATGGTTCATTGGACTCTGAAATCAATTATATATCTTAAGTTGTTTTATAATAATATACATACATACATATACTCACGCCATCATTTCCTATTGGGGAAGGTAGAGACTATTGATAGCCGCTGTGCTTAATTATGCCAAATATCTGTAGCTTCGTTTACATCCATCAATCTTTTCATACATGCTCTTTTATTATTGATACTTCAGACGCGTGCTCTTTTCAGCAATCTCTATTTGATCTAAATGTGTCCTCCGAGGTCGTCCTCTACTAACATTACCTTCCACATTGGCTCTATAGAATTTTCTTACACTTCCAATAATATACAGTTCTTCTATTATATACAGTTCTCATGGCTGACATACATAAAAAGCATCAATAATTCAGAACCTCAGGATCGAAATTTTTACCGCCACTATAGGTGAAAGCTTGAATATTTTTTCAGCGATTTTTATGTAAATGAATATCATAAAATACAATGCCGATTTTGTATCAACAAATATGTATTTTTAAAAAAACCTGTTGTACTTAAGTATTATTATTTTACTAACAAAGTGTTGAGTCTCGCCTAGTATGGTTAGTGTAAACCAGCAAATATAAAGAAGTATTAAAAAAAACGCTTTCTGTGTTAGTTACAGGATAAGAAAATATACAATCCTATAAAGATATATAAGTGTAAGTTTCTTACCCAACCTTGATATTGGATTAAATACATAAGATTTTCATCATGACTTTGAAATTCCACGGGAATTTTAATCCACAAAAACGTGTGCGAAAATCGATTGGTCATAGTTAATACTACATAGTTTAATTAACTATCATTCGATCTCGATTGAAATCGCAAAAACATCGGAAGCCTTGAACTCTAAATCTTGAATTTATGATGTCATCGTACTGTTTTATTACTAACTCGTGTATAACTATTACATAACATAACATAACATATTCTCACGCCGTTAGTTCCCATTGGGGTAGGCAGAGACTATCGATCGCCACTTTGTACGATCCTGGCAAACCTCTCTAGCTTCATTCACATCCATCAATCTTTTCATACATGCTCTTTTATTCTTCGTACTTCGGACACCTGCCTTTTTGAGCACATTTTCTATTTGATCTGAATGTGTCCTCCGAGGTCGTCCTCTACTAACATTACCTTCCACATTGGCTCTATAGATCTCTTTCACCACTTTACTGTCATCCATCCTCTCTATGTGCCCAAACCATCTCAACATTCCTTTTTCTACCTTTCTTACAATATCATCTTTTACACCACACCTTTCACGAATCACATCATTCCTCACACGATCACATAAGCTTACATTACAAACTTTTCTGAGGGATCTCATTTCTACTGCATTCACTCTGCTTTCATGCTTCTTCTGCCACACCCAACATTCACTGCCAACATTTTTTACCAACTATTAGAATAGGATAATTTCATATTCAAATATTTCTCAACCTAAATACCTTCTGGAAAGGGTATTGAAGAACTAAGGAAGCCAATGGATGAGGGCAGCACAGGACCGGTCGTTGTGGAGATCTTCGAAAGAGGCATATGTCCAT
Organism: Bedellia somnulentella; assembly: GCA_963576735.1. NCBI lineage: Eukaryota > Metazoa > Arthropoda > Insecta > Lepidoptera > Bedelliidae > Bedellia > Bedellia somnulentella. The sequence goes on along the minus strand of OY755187.1, from coordinate 9,519,852 downwards.
CAATGATTAGATATATTAATACATAGAACAGCTTTGAACCCATAGAATCAAAAACTTTCTCAAAACCAAACCTCTAAGCGGTAAGTGATGTTTATTTAAAATATTTGAAATTGAAAAAGAATAATTGTTATCAATTATCTCCTAATGATTCATACATACATAAACTCATGGCTATTAATTCATTCTTTACCCTTTCTTGCAAATAGATGATGTGTGATGCTGATGGGTGTCCAGCCACATCACCCAAAAATCACTTAAAATACCAATACCCTTGATCGCTCCTACGACTCCCGTCTGAAGAAATGGGTTAGTTCTATAATAAACCGACACTACACTACAAAAAATGCGTTAACAAATTAGAGCACTTGACTTTACATGAGTTCACAGGTCAAAGTAACGATACAAAATAAAAAAAAGGTTTATAGGCAACTTTTAACATATTTTTTATAACAATCGTTGTTTTAAATTGTATCTCCCGAAATTTGTTCATTGTTTTAGTTTTTTGCTGCCGTTCGCTTTGTTGTTCTAGAACATTGAATTTTCACGCGAAATTAAGTTTGCTACACATATACAAACGATTGAAAGATAACGAGTCAAATTTAAATTGAACACATTGAATTGAAATAGTTAAGTACATACATATACTTATCGCTATAAGTCGCAAAGCCAGGGCTTCAGAATAAGGAAATCTTTAGTCGCATTTAAAAAAATATATTATTTCATGAATTTTCCAGTATTTAATTATTAATTTATTTTAATGTAATAGTGGTACAAGTTTCATTTGGTAATTTCATTAGGATAAATAAAAAGTAAAAAGTAAAAGCTGTTTTAACACCTCTCCAAGTAAATTTTATAAACTCCTCCAATATTTGTCTATTAAATTTTATTTTTGAGAGAGAGGTGAATATGACCGAATGCGTGATTGAGATTAATGGTAAGAAAGTGCAACAAGTGAAAGAGTTTGTATATTTGGGAAGTTTGTTTACTAGGGATGGAAAGTGTGATGAAGATATCGAGAGAAGAGTGAAAAAGGGTAATGCGGTAAATGGAGCACTGGATAGTCTAATGTCTAGTCAGTCGGTGTCTGAAAAGGCCCGAATGGCTGTGCATGATGCTGTCCTCATTCCTACGCTTATGTATGGCAGTGAATGTTGGATGTGGCAGAAGAAGCATGAAAGTAGAGTGAATGCAGTAGAAATGAGATCCCTCAGAAAAGTGTGTAATGTAAGGTTATGTGATCGTGTGAGGAATGATGTGATTCGTGAAAGGTGTGGTGTAAAAGATGATATTGTAAGAAAGATAGAAAAAGGAATGTTGAGATGGTTTGGGCACATAGAGAGGATGGATGACAGTAAATTGGTGAAAGGGATATATAGAGCCAATGTGGAAGGTAATGTTAGTAGAGGACGACCTCGGAGGACACATTTGGATCAAATAGAAAATGTGCTCAAAAAGGCAGGTGTCCGCAGTATGAAGAATAAAAGAGCATGTATGAAAAGATTGATGGATGTAAACGAAGCCAGAGAGGTTTGCCAGGATCGTACAAAGTGGCGATCGATAGTCTCTGCCTACCCCAATGGGAACTAACGGCGTGAGAATATGTATGTATGTATGTAAATTTTATCATGAAATTATAGAAAGAAAAGAATATTTTGATACTTTTGACTTGTTTTAAGTTAATCGTGATTAAATGGCAGCTCACGTTTCAAAATACGCTTGCGGTGATTGATTATATTGTTTTATTTCAAATAAACACGTGCTCATTCTTTTGCATAACTACATACATACACATACATACATATCTCACGGCTATAAATCCCTAGATGGGGTAGCCAGAGCTAAGGAATCAGAAATTCCTCAGCCACTTTTGGAAAGTTAAGTGGGGAAAAGATAGTAAAATAAAGGTTGTTGGTGATGGGTCTCCAACCGCATCGCCCAAAAATCCCTTTAAGCCCCAATACCGTTAGTCGCCTTTCACGTACACCCGCCGGAAGAATTGGGGTAGTGCTATTCTAAGCCGACACTACACAGCACTATTCTTTGCGAAATTGTCAAGTTATAAAACCACAACATAAATTACCTCTAACGTCAAAGATTGACCTCCCGAACTAGGAAATCTATTGAACGAGACATGTGACTTGGAATACAACACTAGAAGAGGCCTAGACCTCAAACCGTTTCAGGGTATTGTAGGCGAATGTCAAAAACACCTTTAAAACTTCGTGATATCTGGCCGTCAGCCCGTACATCACTTTTATTTATTTTCGAAATTATTGAAAATCCATTTAAAAATAAACTGACTTAAGAAATAAAATGACTGTCAACGGTATAAGGTGAAATAGGGTGTTTAAGTAATTGATGGTTACATGATTAAGGGATTTCTAATTTCCAAAAAGTCTTCTGACACTTTACCCCTGTTTTGGATTGGAAGATTGTTTGCTTAAGAAAAAAGATTGACTTCATTCAAATGTATCGTGCAATAGTTAGAAATGAATAAAAATGAGCAGTAAATAAGTAAGCCAAATACGTGAAATATCAACATTCGTTCGCACGAACGAAATCCACGTTTTCGCGGCATACGTTATATATTACTTCATTACTGATACCACTCGAGGCTTCTAAGGCTTTGTTTTGTAATATTTTTCATGGGAAAATGTACTTGTTTGATTATTTACTTATACTCACGCCATGAATTCATATTGGGGTAGACAGAGTAGACAGACGGTTGCCAATAAATTTCCTTCTGATCGAAACCTCTGTCAACTTGATTCTAATGCCATATAAAAAACAAGTATAAAATGTATAAACAAAATACATAATTGTAATATGAATTTATTGCCTATTTATTATAATTCCTTAGTCACCTTTTACGACAACGAGAAAAATGGGTCAGTGCTAACTTAATCATTTAAAAAGTCCGAACAAAATAAAAATTGCATAGAAACAAATATATTAATCTAATAGTCTTACATGTGACCTACTAACTCAATTCTCAGTCATCTCATCAATACTCTTTTGTTCCAGATTGAAATTCATACAAAAAAATAACTAATACAATGTGACCGCATTTCGCGCCAAACGTAACCGCAATTACTTTCACGCTATTATCACCTTTATTTTTAGAACTATACTGGTGATAATAGCATGGCTGAGTCAGTTACTTTCACTAAGTAGTGCCAATGTCAGAATGTCGCTATTTTCTTTGGTCTTATACAAGCGGTTACGACGATGTTGCGCAAGAGTGCGTAATGTAATGTAGCGCGCGATTAATTTGTGCTTTTTTACGTTTGAGAGCTATTTTTAGTTGCGGTTTATTATAAAAATTATCATAAAATACATACATTTATATACTCACGCCATTGGTTTCTATTAGGGTTGGCAGAGACTATCGATCGCCACTTTGCACGATCCCGGCAAACCTCTCTAGCTTCGTTTACATCCTTGAATCTTTTCGTACATGCCCTTTTCATTACTTTTCATACTTTGGACGCCTGCCAAATGAGTCGGTGAAAGTAATCTACTAACGTCACCTTCTACATTGGCTCTATAAATAATAACTGTCTACCTTGAAGGATCCACATACAGTTGATGAAAATTCGAACCTGGAAAAAGGCCATGGAAACAATGGCTGACCTGGATAAGCTATTGTCCTAGCTTGAATTGGATTGGACCACATAAAAGGTCACGTGCAACCAACCCACTAAACTGGACTAAGTATGGAAACCTAGACGATTGCCACCCTTTAATAATAAGAAGCTGTATAGTGTTGGATTAGAATAGCACTACCCCATTCCTTCCCGTGGGTGTACGTAAGAGGCGACTAAGGGTAATTAGGGCTTAATGGATTTCTGGCGATGCGGTTGGAGACCAATCACGAACAACCTTTATTTTCCATCTTTTGCTTACTTTACTTCCAAAAGTGGCTGAGGAATTTCTTATTCCTTATAGGAATTTATAGCTGTGAGTGTATGTATGTAATAATAACAAGGCCTCTGAAAAATAATTTACAATGCCCTTGCCCTGCCCTTATCTATAGGTATATCTAGTGACCTTCGCCAAGGTATTGTAGAATATGGACGCTACTTCAGAATATAAATTAGGCTTTCAAGGACTACCTGTCCTGAGAACAGTGTGCCCATTTATTCTCCCTTATTTTTTGGGAATCTCTAAGCCCTGTTTAATTTGCTATTTTTAATATGTCTGTTACCAATGAGCTTGTTTCAGAATATAGTACTTCGTGAGAGTCCTTACTAGTTTTCCGGTGCCTTTGAGTATGTGTGTAACCATGAAATATTATATGTGATTCATTATAATATGTCAAATATCTAGGTGACAAACCGTGATAGCTCAGTGGGTAGAACACCGCTTATCGTGCAGACAATGGGGTTCAAATCCTGGGTCAGGCCTACACCAATTTGTCTTTTCTAAAGTCTTATAGTTAATTTATCATGGTTGTTAACGGTGAGGGAAAACGTGGATACACTGAACACGAGATAACAATATCACGTTATATGTTCAGAAGTATTAGTACCTCTGCCAACCCCTTCGGGGATATACGGCGTGAACATTTGAGTATGAAATATCTACACCATAACTAAATTGACAACTCATTTTGTTAAAACATAAATACGTTTGATAGCTTAACTCACATTAGCCCATTGCAACCTTTTTAGCTTAAAAGAAGTAAACTAAAAATCAAAGAGACATAAAAAACACGTTAGTCCCTATGTTCTAAAAGAGTCATTTGAGTCCCTAACTCTGAATGAATCAGTATAAACAGCTAATAAAATCTGAACCAAGTTTCTTAATGAATACTTTAAGATGATAATCAGTTATCTAACTTCTGAAACGGGGTGTGAATTTCCCAGCATATTTTCAGAGTAACAAGTGTTCAGACATGACTTATAAGCTGGGGTCCGGAAAACTGGAATGATGTATGGCATAAAGACGAGACCCTTTTAATACGCAGTTGTCGGTTCTCCAACTTTTTGGTTATAACCTCTTTTCTGTTGCATTACGTGTAAATTTTTCGTCGAAATTCGAAATTTGTTTCTTTTATATCTTTTGACTCTGTGAAAAAAAAAGTTTTTACTATTTTTTTTGTTGATGAACTTGTTTTTGAGCCGCTCGCTTTTCCGGGAAATATGGTAACCTATTTACTTTTTTGTTTTGTTAAGTATTATTAATGACGTTAGAAGCTTTTTTAGAACTATGGAGGAGGTTGCGCTTATAAAATAAAGAGATAGAGGTAGATAATTACAAACTCTATGTTTACAATCCAAAAAAAACTAGGCAATTTTTATCGTTGTGATGACTAAATTTATAATATTATGTAAAATAAAAAATGGTATAAATGATTAACGGCAGAAATCTCTTCATTGCACATTAATTATAAAATAGAGTTTTAGAGCGATGCACAATATGTGTCTTATTACTATAGATATAGTCGGAGGGAGGTCTCATCTAGACAACTTATTCGAAATAATAATCGAGGAAAGAAAAATTTCGACACCAGCAGGATTTGAACCCGAAACATCCCGTTCTACGCTCCGGTCGCTCTGCTAACTGAGCTATCATGCCAAGTAACCACTGTTTCGACTTTTTTCTTTCCTTGCTTCTTAACACCTTACTGGTGTCAGCGTCCTCTTCCTCAATTTTTTTACAAATTCGGTAAGCCACTCGTCCATCTTTTCACATAGAATGCAAGTGTGTTGAGAACGCCTAAGTATCACATAATTAGTACATTACACAACTTATTGGTACATTTTTGTTTTACCATATTTTGTAACATAATGTTGTCAGCGCAACAAAATAATTATAATACAAAATACAGAAAAGACAACCGTCAAAATATGACCACAAAACAAAATGGCTACCAAGCGCACCGTAAAAACCGATATCGGATGGTATTTTACGAGCCACATAACGTTTTGGTGTAAAATTCGAAAACTCTTAGCTTATTACTGTCTACAATGTTGATTTTATCTGAAATTGAGGATCGGGAACATTTGGCAACCGTTAGACAATGCAATTCGATATCTTTACCGCCATCATCAGTGTGACTGACGAATTACCTCTTTTTTAGTCAAAAGTATATTTTGACAGTAGAGAACTAGTGAACTCTACTGTTTTAAGTCAACCTAAATCCAGAAATGAGGGATAGTGACTTGAATGGCATTTAGAGGTTTTCCTCGAAGCTTTTGACCCCATTAGGTTAGCCTTCTAATCAAGTTACAAAAGTGACTGAGACATATGTTATTCTTAATCTCTGGCATCCCCGTTTTTATTATAGCCTATTTATGGGTAAGTAAATTTAAAACATACATAAATACATACATATTCTCACGCCGTTAGTTCCCATTGGGGTTGGCAGAGACTATCGATCGCCACTTTGTACGATCCTGGCAAACCTCTCTGGCTTCGTTTACATCCATCAATCTTTTCATACATGCTCTTTTATTCTTCATACTGCGGACACCTGCCTTTTTGAGCACATTTTCTATTTGATCCAAATGTGTCCTCCGAGGTCGTCCTCTACTAACATTACCTTCCACATTGGCTCTATATATCTCTTTCACCAATTTACTGTCATCCTCCATCCTCTCTATATGCCCAAACCATCTCAACATTCCTTTTTCTATCTTTCTTACAATATCATCTTTCACACCACACCTTTCACGAATCACATCAAACATAAATTTAAAACATATTGTTTAAATTACATGATGTTAATAAAACATATTTACTAATCAATTAAGGAAACTGCTGTGTAGTGTCAGCTCTGCTGTGTAGTATCGGCTTAGAATAGCACTACCCCATTTCTTCCGGTGGGTGTACGTAAGATGCGAATAACGGACTTTGGACTTTTTAAAGGAATTTTTGGGCGATGCGGTTGGAGACCCATCACCAAAAACCTTTATTCTACCATCTTTTCCCCACTCAACTTCCAAAAGTGGCTGAGGAATTTCTAATTTCTCGGCTCTGGCTACCCCTTTTAGGGATTTATAGCCGTGAGTATATGTATGTATGTATTAAGGAAATAAAGATTTCGTCCGGATGTCGTGGGTTCGAGTCCCGCTGGCTGGTGTCGAAAATTTTATTTCTTTCATTGATTAGTAATAATCCCCACATAAGGTTTTCAGGAAAACAAAGCCTAATTAGGACCTATTTAATCGATTATACAAATTTGCATCCTCAACGGACCGATAAAATAATTTTTCAACCTATTAACTGACTCACACGTAAAGTAAACGTTCTTATTAACAATGTTAATTATTTACACGCAAAGATTATATATCGACTTATGTAAACTTGACATACTTACCACTCGTCTGAATGTAAAGGTCATGATAATTGGTGTTAATTATTTCGTATCCGATACGGAAGATACACTAGCATAGCTAGTACGGGCATCCTTTTAACTAGATATCGCGTGTTAGAAAACAGCCATCTCTTACGCACTTACTTCGTATCGTATACTGCCATCTCATTCTAACCGTTATCGTGTCGATATAATAGCGCTCGTACTAGGCAACCAGTTATACCTTTGTTTGGTAATAGACAAGTTTATCTATAAACGGACCATTTATCTATGGCATATATGGTTTATTAATAGGGGGGCTCGAACCTCAAGGGTGATTTGGATATATGAACTCCAAATGTCTTAGTTTCCTCTCTAGAGAAGAGATAGAGTAGTGGTATTTTGGGCCCATGCTACGTAGCAAATACCAATAGAAATATAAACATATATACAAATTGTGACGAAACTGCTATGTTCCAAATAAAAAACTATTATCCACCACATTCGATATGCCTTTTGATTAACTAAAAACTTTACAACGAATTAACGTAATCTGATAAACATGTTATTAATGTGAATTGATACAATAACATTAATTTTGCAACCTTTTTAGGGTCTCTACTCGTGAAAACCTTGATCAAATGGTTGCCAAATAGGTTTTATTGCCGTATGATTATAGTTGCGTACTTCAAAGCCCTTGAAGGTCAACTGCTTTGAATAATTCAAATGATTTATGACTAGTATTCCGTATTATGTATCCATAAAACAAGAACCTTCGCAATTATGCAAAAATACTTCTAAAAATACCAGTCTTAATACATAAGGTTTATGCCCACATAAAATTGTGAGAACCCTTAAATAGGCCATGGTCAACAACATTTTTTAACAAATATAATAACATTCGGAATCGACCATTGGGATAGCCAGAGACTACAAATAGCCACTTAGTACGAATCTGGCAAATATCTCGAGCTACATCCATATTCAACAATATTTACATACTTCATTCATTCAAAGGTTGTCTGGAAGAGATCGCTTTTAGCGATAAGACCGCCGATTGTACCTCACTGTAAACTGTATGATAATTTCTTTTATAAATTTGTGTTTGATGTACAATAAAGAGTTATTCTATTCTATTCTATTCTATTCATTCATCCTTCATTCTTCAGACTACAGATGCCTGCCTTTTTGAGCATATTCTCTATTTGATCTAAATTTGTCCTCCGTGGTCATTCATTTAGCTGTGTAGTGTCGGCTTAAAATAACACTACCCCAATTCTACCCGTGGGTGATCGTAAGAGACGACTAAGGGTATAGGGACTTTTCAAGTGATTTTTGGGCGATGTGGTTGGAGACCCGTCACCAAAAACATTTATTATTACCATCTTTTCCCCACTCAACTTCCAAAAGTGGCTGAGGAATTTCTCATTCCAAAGCTCTGGCTACCCCGTTAAGGGATTTATAGCCGTGAGTATATGTATGTATGTATGGTCATTCTCTACTGGCATTACTATCCACATTGAACGGACAAGACAAACAAATAAGGTATAAAAATATACAACGATAACAAGCTTTAATTCATATTTAGACTTCTTTCCATACAATTAGTTTTTTTTAACCGTGTAGAGTCGGCTTCGAATAGCACTCACCCATTTCTTACAGCGGGTGTATCTTAAGTAACTAGGGGTCCGGGACTTTTAAGTGATTGCTGGGTGATATGGCTGAAGAACTATCACCAATCAACCTTTACTAAGCTTTGGCTTCCTCTGTTTGGAATTCATAGTTATAGGTATTTTTTAAATACAGAGAATGAGTAGAGATTTAATCCTTAGTTTGTATTAACAATAATATATTAACTATAAAAATACTATAACACCAAAATAAATCAGTATTCATTTGAAAACTATATGATAATCTATATTGTTTCCTCTCTCTCACCCATCACAATATAACTGTTACTTAATAACACTGTTCCAATCACAAGTCCAGATTAGAAAATATGTAAATAGTAACACAATGTCGATAAGTGAGTATTATGCAAAGTATCCCGGCATTGCCATGATTGTAGCTACAGCTATATTACACTTAACTACACCTCTGTGAAATAGCTTTGCAATTTCGCTGTAAGGTCGGCCAAAATGTGGTTATACTAAAAGCGATGTCGTGATTTTATTAACCTACCTACCTCACGAATTGTATCCAAAAAAGGAGTAACTTCATAATTAGTTCATCAGAAGTTTCGATAGTTTAGTGGGGAAAAAATGACAGCTAAAGGTGTCGGTGATGGGTCAGTTCAAGAATCAGTTAAAAAACTTACGTCACCCACAGGAAGATATACCTAAAAAAAGATAGAAGGTGAGATAATGTTTCGGTATTTTGCAAGCTGAAACTGAGAACTTTGTAGGCGCAATACTAGTACTATAGTATAATACACATAAATTAAAGATTCAAGACTTAAGAGCAAGCATTCAGTTTCATCATATAAATATTGCCCTCAGTGGTATTTGAACCAGCAACCTCCGCTCCCGGAAGCTTCTATCCACTAGACCATAGACGCCGTATCGTCATCGAATCAAAAGCTTAGTTAAGTATCACACACAAGTTATTATTGTACTTACTCTGTGATTAACTTGAAGTGTTATGTCCTAATTCGTTTACATTTATTTTACTTTCCTAGTCTCCCGATTTTGTCTACTAAAGTGCACTCTGAGTAATGTAAAATGTAAGTTTGTGTGTGAGTGTGAGTAGTTAACGATGTCAGCAGGTTTATGGGCATTTCCGTCGGTGGTTTTAGTGCCCAGCTAAAATCGGACTGTCCTATCTTTGCGACCGAACTTATGGTCACATACAATGTTTGCTTCGAAATGTATTGAAACAATGTAATTTGGCAGTGGAATTGTTTTGTTTCGTTTCAAGCTGTTGCTTTTATTATTGATTCTGATTTTGGGAACTGTAAGTGAAGAGCCAGAGGGTTTCAAGTAGAACAAAGTAGTGAGAGAGTTGAGTTAAGATATTTGTAACATTGTATTTTAGTATTTCAAATCCTTAGTTACTAGTTTTTGTTTTTCTACTTAACTCAAAACTTAAACATTCACGCCGTGTATCTTCGAAGTAGTTGGCAGAGATACCAACACATCTGAAAATCACGTGACATTGTCATCTGGTGTTCAGACCCACGTTTTGCTTTGACAGTGTACCTACGTGATAGGGGACAGGCCTATCGCCGCTTTGTACTGTTTTTCTTCTGCATTATAATGGAAATAGACTTTTAATATGTGTACTGCTCTATACATTCTTATATAAAGAGAGCAACGAATAGCAATATAAAATGCTTTTATAACATAACCCCATTAGAAAAGAAAAGAAAAGAATGTTTTTATTTAGCACACATATACAGAATTCATACAATAATTTAAAGAAATGGTTTCGCTAAATTGGGCCCACAATCAGTAATTTCTGATTTGTGTATAAGTATACACAAAATCAGAACTGGTTTTCATTATGAGCCCTACATGGTGATGACAGTACGTCAGCAGCTATTTATATAAACTTGGAAAATTAAAAACAAGTTAGAACAACCAAACAAACAAACATATTTTCACTTATTACTGAGTCAATAATTATCAAAATTTTGAATAAAAAATAAAAAATAAAAAACCCTACTAAGATTTAGGTCAGATAAATCCATCAACTATAATATATTATATATATGTAATATATATAATTTCGAAAATTAAAATAAGTATGAGTAAATAGTCAATAAATAATGTAATAATTATATAAATTGTACATACATACCATATATATATAAATAACACTATTATATGCAATACTCGACTACAAGTTTTGGCCGCCATTTAATTGTATGTTTAATAAATATTGCTTTAATTTAAGTTTAAACCTGTTAACGCTCATTATACTTCTTAGTGGTGGAGGGATGTTGTTCCAGCATTTTGTGGCGGCGTACTTAAAACTTCCACGAAATGCAGAACTGCGATGTCGGGGAACTTCCAGGACATTAGACGCAGCTCGCGTGTGGTATTTATTACTTTCACCAAGCCATTTTAGTTTGCGGTGTAGGTAACTTGGTTCCCCAACCTTCACCAGTCCAAACAGCAGCGTAGCCAAGTGCAGCCTTCGACGTGAGTCCATTTTTAATAGTCTGCTCTTGTTCAAGAATGGCGTGACGTGTGATCTAGGGGGAATATTAAAACAGAAACGCGCACACGCATTTTGCACTCTCTGCAACTGTTTTGAAGAGGTGGAAAGGAGTCTAGGACCAGTAACGGCATCACCATAATTTAATTTTGACAAAATTAATGACTCACACAAACTAATCCGGAGTTCCTCGCTAAGAAATTCACGTATTTTGTATAAAATTTTCAATCTGTAAAAACAATTAGTAACTAGTTGTAAGACATGTTTTTCAAACCTAAGGTTGCAATCCATTAAAATACCCAGATTACGAGCCTCATAAACACGTTCTACCAAGCTGTCATTGATTTTAACTTGCGGATCATATGATGAAATTATACGGATCTGCTCTTTACTTCCCAACACATGATCATTACATGATCATGATCATTTTTTTATTTTTTTTATGGATTACAAAGAAAGTAATCATATATTTTATGATGGTTTGGGCACACAGAGAAAAAATATGACAGTAAATTGATAAAAGAGATTTATAGAGCTAATGTCATTGGTACTGTTACTATAGGACGACCTCGGAGGACTCGTTTGGACCAAATAGCAAATGCGCTCAATGAAGCAGGTGTTCGAAGTATGAAGAATAAAAAAACGCGTATCAAAAGATTGATGGATGCGAGCGAAGCCTGAGAGGTTTGTCAGGATCGTACAAAGTGGCGATTGATAGTCTTTGCCTACCCGAATGGGAACTAACGGCGTGAGGATGTATGTGTGTAAACAAAGAACGCTTTGTTTGATAATTATTTGCAAGTTGAGCCTTAAATAAAGCATTTTGGTCAGTTATGCTCTATAATCCAAAGCCAAACCATTTCTTTGTACTAACGAATAATATTACAATATCAAAGTTTTGATTTTCTCTCATAAGTAAGATGAAACTTAACATTTCATGAATAAATCTGCGTAACATCCAACTGTCTTAAACAGTAGCTGTTTATACAATTTATAGTCAAAACAATTACTGAAACGAGACTTAAAACGTTACTTCACTCATTTGTTACAATTATATGTTCAAATTGCTGTTAACACTTGACAGATTGTATATGAAGGTTATTCAAAGCTTTAGATTCAAGTTTTTTGGCCGTGTAGTGCTGGTTTGAATGTAACTACCCCTTTCTACCCTCGGGTTTCGTAAGTGGCGACTAGGGTATGGGGCTTTTTAATAATTTTTTAATTTTTTTAAAATTCTGCCACCATTTCCCCTATAAAATTCCAAATGTGTTTGAGGAGTTTCTAGCTCTGAAGCTCTGGCTACCCCTTTTTGGGATTTATGGCCGTTAGTATGTGTATGTATGTACTTTCATATTTTTTAATATATTTTTTCCCTTATCTATATTTTACAATGGTTGATTAAATGCGAAACCCACCACAATCCTCCAACTTCCATTTCCCTCTATCTTTTGCCCTATCAAATTGAAAAATTACGCCTATTTTGATAAAGAGGATAATTTGTGTCAGCTTGAAAATTACTTCATTTTATCATCTCTAGAAGGAAAGACTATCTGACAAATCATTTGAAACTAACATCTCAAAAGAACATAGCACAAAGGTCAAAACCTATTCAATCTAGCGCCATTCATCGTAGAAAGGAAATCAGTAGCTTCTACTTCTGAATCAAATATAATCGCAGTTATATGGGGATCTCAGAATTACATTATATATTTGTATTTCTCTTTACGATCTTAAAATATATAGGGTTGGTTGGTGGTCACATTTTTATGCTATTGCGAAACATCTCAAAAATAAACATACGTTCATCGCGATTTCGAAAACGTGGTTTTACTAGATCATTTTTTTATTATTAAACGATTCCAAAAAAGTAAACCAGACTAATAGTTAAGAGTAGGAAACATATCATTATTACAAAAGAATCAAATATTTATGACCAAAACACAAAAAAGTACCGTAATAAAAGGCGAAGGACTTATTATTATGAAATAAATACCATACATACACACACATACATATACTCACGGCTATACCCTAGAACGGGTAGCCAGAGCTAAGGGATTAGAAATTCCTCAGCTACTTTTGGATGTTAAGTGGGGAAAAGATGGTAAAATAAATGTTTTTGGTGATGGATCCCAACCCCATCGCCCAAAAAGCACTTAAAAAGCTCCATACCCTTAGTCACCTCTTAAGACACCCGTGGGTAGAAAGGGTAGTGACATTCCAAGCCGGCACTACTCAGAAAAATAAGATATAAAAATATAATAATAAATATATATATATCACATTAGGCGATCATTTGCAAATGACTTTTTTTTAATTTTAGTATTTCAAATTAGCGGTTGCTGTTGCCGAATATTGGTTCATCACATCATTTGTTTCGGTGCAATTTTCTTGCTGTTGTTTTATTAATTAGTTAAGTTCCTTTTTAGTTGAGCCTTCTGTTTCTCTGTTGTTTTCGATGTTCTTTATTTTTATGCATATGTGGGAGTTTGTTATTGGCCTATTTCTGCCTATGTTATTATTTTATATTGTAAATTTAGCTGTAAGCTCCCCAAAGATAATAAAATAAAATAAATAAATAAATTGTATATGTACCACCCCTAAATATTTACCAAATGAAATCCCAAGACATTCAAGTGATTGAATTACATTCGGTATGATGTAATTAGTACAGCGTACGACGAATGACATACATTTATTGAAACGCTTTTTTCTGTACTCTCCTTGTTTCACTTCGTTGTTTGTTACAATTGCTTTTATTGTTTTCTGTCGAGTTGCCAAATTATGTAAGACTTTTTTTTTACGTTCGTTTGAGTTTCTTTATGATTTTGTATATTCTATTTTATTTATATGGGTATTGTGCTCTTGAAAAAAAACTAGGAAACGTTTATGGTAGTTTAGCTATAATTAGTTTTTTTTAGAAAGTCAAAGGTAGTTGTAACATTAAGTAGCCTTCCTTTAGCTTCAAGCGAATTTATTTAATCACAATTGGATTTTGTATTAAAACATTTTTTTTATATTACTTTAATAACACTTAATTTAACAAATTGCTCAGGTTACTATACTGAAAAGAGTTCATTGAAAGAGGATATATACGTAAGAGGCGACTAACGGTATTGGGGCTTTTAAGGGATTTTAGGGCGATGAGGTTGGAGACCCATCACCAACAACCTTTATTTTACCATCTTTTCCCCATTTAACTTTTAAAGTGGCTGAGGAATTCTTAATTCCTTAGCTCTGGCTACCCTATCTAGGGATTTATAGCCGAGAGTATATGTATGTATGTATGAAAGAGGATAGTACAATTTAATTTCAAGCACCTTTAATAGGTTAGTAGGTAAAAGCGTGTTAAATAAAGGCGTTTATGATGGGCCTCCAGCTACATCGCACCATAAATACATACATACACATACTCACGGCCATAAATCCCAAAAACTCCTGAGCCACAATTGGAAGTTGATAGCGGACAAGATGGTAGAAATGAAGTATCGTTGGTGATGGGTCTTCAATTGCAACTCCCAAAAACAACTTAAAAAAGCCCCATATACTAAGTCGCCTCTTACGATTCCCGTGGGTAGTAGGGGATAGTGACATTCTAAGTCACCACAACACGGCTCAAAAATACATACATACATACATGTACTCACGGCTATGATTCTCTAGAAGGGGTAGCCAGAGCTAAGGAATTATAAATTCCTCAGACACTTTTGGACGTTGAGAGGGAAAAAGATCGTTAAATAAAGGTTTTTGGTGATGGGTCTCCGCATCGCTCAAAAATCCAATAAAAAGCCCCAATACCCTTAGTCGCCTCTTACGACACCCGTAAGTAGAAAGGGTTAGCGACTTTCTAAGCCGGCACTACACGGCTCAAAAATAAACTTTAAATAATAACACACAATCGAAAAATCCACTGCCAAGATAAATTATATTAACGGAGACATGTTGTCTAAAAACTAACGCAACAGGAACGATCACGGAAAGTTACGATTCCAAAATAATTAGTAACTAATTAAGAAGACAACTGGTAAAATAACTCATCAATCATTTTGACACGCTAACTCTGTCGTATTTATTAATATTCTTTAATGTTAGTTTTATGGAGTATAGATGTTTATTTCCAAAATCCTTGACTTGATGACCTAATTATTATACAGTATTTTTCGTTTGTAATCCATTAAATTTGAGGTATATAAGAAACTTTGAACTTTGCTGCGTGGTATTTGAATGAACCGTTTTTTTGTTATGTTGTCAAGACTTCACTTCAATAAGTGGCTGCGAAGTAAACGATTCCAGAAGTTCTGGCTACCCTCTTATGTAATTTATAGCCGTGATTATAGGTTTCAGTTTTTGGAACGTTTCATAGCGTCTTATACGAATCAATACCTTAACTACATGAAACTATATATGAATACTATTAAATGTTTGTTAGTCACAAAATATTTTCTTTTTTTTTTGTTTAAAAGAATCTCCTACTCTGCTTTCGTCAATAAAATACAACAAGAAATATTCAACCTGTTGTTTTAATACTAAAAATAGACCGTCTATCGTGTTAGACCACGTCTTATTGCCTTTCAAATAACCTGTCGATGTAGCCTCCGATAAGACAGCTTTATTTTCCTCGACGAAAGCCTATAACGCTACTTTATTTCACCAATTTGTTTTGAAATGCTTTATTGCTTGTGAAGTGAACAACGTAATTACAGGTATCAGAATTTTGCTTTATTGTAATTTCAACTGGTGTTTTTGTAGACTTTTTGAAGTAAGTTTTTTTAATATTACAACTGTCCTCATGCTGAAAAAATACTTACATTTTACATACAAATTCAGAGTCAAACGATGACGATACCGTACATCCCCGAAGGGATGGCAGAGGTGTTAATATTTTTGAAACGTTACGTGACATCTTGAGCCTCAGGAATCAAACCCACGCACAATGTGGGAATTTCGTAATTTATCTGTATTTAATTGCATTTTTCAACTTCAACCAAACAAGCGCATATGCATACTATTTTTACTTTAAACCCTACTAATACCCGTGGCGTATTTACTTTTTGAAACGGTATCACTGGATATTAAATACAAAATTCCAAAGTGGGTAGTATATAAACTAATTTGTTGACTTGTCATCGAGCAGAAAAATTGCCTCTCTGTATTAGAAGCGGTGATCTTTTTAACTATCAAGGAGCTACAACAACTACAACGTAGGTAACAAGGGTTTAATGTTGTTACTTTGGACCCAAAACCACTACAATAATCATATGTGGTATTGAATGCTCTCTCTCTAAAATTGACAATTCATTCAACCAACTATGATACGAAATTAAAATATCCAAGACTAAGAAACAATCATACATATTAGTTATATAAATATACATACATACATACATATACTCACGGCTATGAATCCCTAGAAGGGGTAGCCAGAGTTAAGGAATTAGAAATTCCTCAGCCACTTTTGGAAGTTGCTTGAGGAAGAGATCAAAATCCCTCAAAAGCCCCAATACCGTTAGTCGCCTTTTACGTACACCCAACGGAAGAAATGGGGTAGTGCTATTCTAAGCCGACACGAAAGTGTGGTAGACCAATAGCGACCGTTGTCATGGAGATCTTAAGAGGAGGCATATATCCAACAGTGGCCGTTTATTAGCTGATAATGATGTTATCACCAAATATTAAAATAATTCACTCTTTTACCGATTTGAACTTAAATTGATCAAAATTGAATCAAAACGTAAAAAACATAATATATTTTGAATTACTAGACTGTATTAAAGAAATAAATTGTGAAAAATAATATCTCTTATTACCTTTAGCTGAAGTACGATAAAAAGTATTTACTCTGCAAACACAAGTCTTATTTCCAGAAACAAAAGCTTATCAAATTCTCGAGCGTTGCCTGGACTCAATGGCGAATAAAAAATACAAATAATAAAATTGCAAAATTAGCTGAAATTGTTGAAATTAACGAAGCGCACGTGCTGACGAAACCGCCATCAATCGTGGTTAGGTTAATGAATTCAGGGTCCAAGAGACCCTCTGGCGTCCGAGGGTTACCTGTGCGGTTTGACTAAAAATGTGTTAAGCTCAACTTTGTTAATGTAACCTTTTCATATGCTACAAAGCGAAAGCTTTGACATTCAAATAATATATAATTGATGAAACATGGCGAAAAAAATATGTTTCGTTTCATCCGATTCGACTTGGTGTAAATATGCTTCGGAAATGAAAAGGCTTTTAGATTCCAAGATCCATTTATCGAGGTTATTAACGGTAAAGGAAAACATATGATCCGATACTACTGAATCGGATTTCAAAAGTTCTATCATTCTTTGTCATTGATGTCCGAGGCTGAGGGGATAGGTAGCTTAGGACTAGCTTCTCGGTCCGGAGGTTGCAGGTTCGATCCCCGTTGAGAGCAACATTTATGTGATGAGCAAAAATGATTGTTTCTTAGTCTTGGATGTTATTTATGTATGTATCATATATCTATACTATAATAAGACTGAACCGAGGTCAACACTGAAGAAAAAAAAATAAAAACCGGTGGAATATGTTTAATTTTCGATACTGAAGCCAAATTTGCGCTTTTTGAAAAAATGTCTGTCTTTCTGTCTGTATGTCCGGTCATCACGTTAATTCTACCAGACATGTAAATAATGTAGCGAATACACCTGCCCAACATATAGGATGTCATTTATCCCGGATTTCGCAAGGGTTCCCACAGGAGCATAAAAAGAGCATAACAAGAGCATAACTTTTATATGGCTCCCCATATTTACACGATTAATTTTTTCATCGAACGACTTTATCAGACTCTTCATTAATAGTCTTTTTGGAAAAAATAAGGCCTTCATCCATTTTCATCAAAATAAATGTCCATTTAATTGTTTATCAATAGTATGACTACTAGATATATAGGTTATCAAAAATTTGAACCCTACACCAACATCTTCGTGGCGTAGCGGTATACCGTTTGGTTAGTACTAATCGAACGGAAGACCCAGGTTCGAATCCCGGGGCATCACAATCTTTTTGCGTTTTTTTTTGCTTTTGTGTTAGCTTGGAATAATAGGAAGCACTAATCCTTCTTTTTCACATTCAACTATGCGAACATGTATGAATAAAGATAATTGAAAGTAAATTGTATGATTTTCGTGTATTCATTTGGTAGGTCTGAGAATATATTTATAACTTTTATTTTTTTAACTATTTTGACACTTATATTCCCATAGATATATAATGCTATACTTATGCATAAATTAATATTCTGTTTAAGCCTCAGAATGCATAGTTGGTAAATAATAGCACATATCTCAATTTTAATTTAGTACCGCCATCTATTGGCCGATGACTGATTGGCTGCAATCTCTCACACATCACCAACGGTCAGTTTAGGGGGCAGCATCGGGCCGACACCACATCGCCAAACTGCTATTGATACTTATTAAAGATATTCTCATTTTTAAACATAGAAACTTTGTACAAAATGATTTATTTCATGATTCTTATGAACAATTAAACATGTTTTTGGAACTCACCCCCTAAGGGATTAAAATATAGTATATATAAGATTTTATACATTTCTGTATCTAGAAATTTGAAACTTGATGCGATTGACTGATATAAGGCAAGACTGAGACAAGAAGACACTACAAAAAAGGAATATTTGAAATTCAGCTATCAATCATTCATGAGTATATCCTAAAGGCTATAAACCCCAAAAAAGGGTAGCCACAGCAACAGAGATAGTAATTCCTTATACACTTTTGGAAGTTAAATAGGGAAAAGGTAGTCAAATGGGTCTCCAACTGCATCGCCCAATAATCACTTAAAAATCCTCAATGTTCTTTATATCTATCACAAAGCCCACGGGAATATAAATATAAAAAAACAGAACTTAAGATAGTGTTTTGATAGTTTGGATGTAAACCGGATGCAAAAAATTTAGTCCACGCGGACATAGTCGCGGGCAAAAAGCTAGTATTAAATATATCGTTGAGTTAATATCCCATAATACAAGTTTACCTTAGCTTGGGGCTAGCTTGATCTGTGTATAATATGTCCGAATATTTATTAATTTCATATGACAGTGTTTTTTTGTAGTGGCTATAGGTCTGCCCCTTGTTACTTTCAATATCTGTTCGTGACTGTAAGCGTAATTGTTCCTTTGCCACGCAGAGATACATACATACATATACTCACGGCTATATTTCCCTAGAAGGGGTAACCAGAGCTAAGGAATTATAAATTCCTTAGCCACTTTTGGAAGTTGAGTGGGGAAAAGATGGTAAAAATAAAGGTTTTTGGTGATTGGTCTCCAACCGCATCGCCCAAAAATCCTATAAAAAGCCCCAATACCCTTAGTCGCCTCTTACGACACCCGTGGGTAGAAAGGGGTAGCGACATTCTAAGCCGGCACTACACGGCAAAAGAGATATGGCCTTATATATTTATAAAGTTTTAGACTACACACTTATATCGTTATGGAGTACTACGCTTTAAAGGCTGAGTTAAAAACTAGAAAAACGTGTAGATTGTCGGAGAAAAACCCGTTTAAATTGATTATACCTTTACGGACACAAATTTATTAAATTGAATGGACAAAAACATCATAATATAATCGATTTAGATATCAAATTTACTCTTAATTTATATTAGTCTTATTGATTTTGTTCATATTTATATTGTAATTTTATTTCATTAAGCTACGCACACTATATTGGTTGTCAATGTCAACTGTATACAAACAAGTTTACTTAGGAAAAAGATACATTCACTTCGAATTTTTATAAAGGTTATTGGAGAGGAAAGGAGCCCTCTAAATACATACATACATACATATACTCCAGCCATAAATGTCTAGAAGGGCTAACCAGAGCCAAGGAATTAAAAATTCCTCAGCCACTTTTGGAAGTTGAGAGGGGTAAACATGGTAGAACAAAGGTTGTTGTCGATGGGTCTACAACCGCATTGCCCTAAAAACACTTAAAGGGCTCCATTAACCTTAGTCGCCTCTTACGTACACGCACGGGAAGAAATGGGGTAGTGATTTTCTAAGTCGACACTAAACAGCTAAATATTAAGTATTTTTATCATTTGGCATTATTTGTTACTTGTTGGTTAAAAGCAAAAAGTAATGTTTTTTTACGTTAGTCGTGAAGAAAAAGAATTTCATCTAACCTATAATGCAGCTATAAATCCCTACAAAGGGGTAGCCAGATTTTCAGTATAAGAAAATATTTGGCCACTTTTCGAACTTGAGTAAGGTAAAGTTTTGTAAAATAAATGAAGGAATGAAGGGTCTTCAGCCACATCAACCAATGTTTACTTGTAAAGTTCCAGTATTCTTAGTAGCTCCATACGCCATCCACGGGAATAAGTGCGGTGTTCTGTAATTCTACACAGCTAACAGAAAGCAAGATAAAAAATAAACACAAACTCAAACGTTAACGCCGTATACCCCCGAAGGGGTTGGCATAGGTACTAATACTTGTGAAAATCACGTGACATAGTCATCTAATATTCAGAGTACCCAAATTTTGCTTGAACTATGTACTCACGTAGGGAGCAGGCCTATTTATCGTTTTGTACAACATACCCATGTGGGTTTCCTAACGATATTTTGCCACTGACTTCAGAAAAGACAAATTGGTGGAGGACCCGAGATTTGAACCAACATCGTCTGCACGTTAAGCGGTGTTCTACTCACTGAGCTATCACGGTTGAGAGTTAAATAATACTATATTTCCAATCCTAATATCAGCTACACTAAATACATTAGCAACAGAGAGCTTTTCGTACGACCTTGTCATTAATCAGTCGAGCCTATATGATAAGGTAGACTCTAGAGACTCCAACGTGGATTTACGATTTGATTAACAAGTGTGAAATACATATTTCAGAGTTCAACGCCTAATTTCTCTTCTGTAGAAATATAGATGTGGTATATATTTTGTCTGAATGAAATTTATTGTAGAACTAGGTGATGAATGAAACTCACTACCCCTTAAATTCAATGAAATCGAACACACGTGATATTTTTGTAAGTCGAATATTTGTATCAACACAAAAATACCCAATTTGCAAAATATGTGCAAGATATATCTTATTTTTTCAAATTCATATTTAAGAGAATACAAATAAAATATCTATATGGTTGATAGATATATTTAAATATCGATAGTGTCTGTCTACCCCAATGGGAAATAATGGCGTTAAAATATGTTTGTGTGTATGAATGCATTTATTTAAACTCATAACAAAATACATCTAACACGTTTCATGGTTTGAGGCAATCAAGTTAAAAAACATGGTCTCTACTAAAAAAGAAAAAAATAGGAAATTCTTTAATAATAATTTTCTCTTCAATAGTTCAGGAAGTTTATTTTCTTTTTAATTTAGCTTTCGTTAGATTGTATCCATATAATATTTGTATTAAAAAATACGTTACTTACATTGAAGTGAACAAAAGTAAAGTGGCGGAAAAAGTATTTGAATGTTTCGATGTTAACATCCGAAATCCATTATCGTTTTATATTTGCACTTAACCCTGTTTCCGTAAGGGCTGTTCTCAATTACGTACGAGAGCAAATTTGCTTTTATGCCCGAATAATTGGCAAATTAGGTGACGTACCTTGATTTTATACCTTCATTAGTACACGCCTTCTGTCACTTACTGCTCGGAATATTCTCGAATGTATTATATGTGTAATGTGCACAGGTAAGTGTGGTTTGGCTCAATATTTGGATAAGGGGTGTCTGTGACAATTGTACCTTTAATAGCGAAACCACACGTTGATTTGTCTGTATTTGCTATGTTTTGTTTAGTCTTAATTAATTGGTAGGCATACATACATAGCCGTGTTGTGCCGTCATAGAATGTCACTACACTTTTCTACCGACGGGTGTCGTAAGAGGCAATTAAGGGTATGTGGGTTTTTTTAAGTGATTTTATCACCAACGATACTTTATTTCTACTATCTTCTCCCCTCTCAACCTCCAAATGTGGCTGAGGAGTTTTTAGTTCTGAATTTTACCTTTAATAGCAAAACCTCATGTTGATTTGTCTGTATTTGCTGTAGCTTTGTTTAGTCTTAATTAATTAGTAATTTCCGCAGCAACGCAATTTATTTTTCACTCATAAGTAGGTTAATTACAATCCATTTTGTTTCCTGGGTTCTGTACGTGACTGGGGAGTTTTTAAATGTTAAATCATTACGTTGCTAAAATGTACAAACTTAGAAAAAAACCAATTGTCTCCTCATTATCATAAAGTCAAAATGTTTATTTTATATTAATTCAAAGTTCAATGTATATCCCCGGCTAGGGGCCAGAGCAAATTTTAGGTAAGTTTTAAAGCGGGCCATTCAGCCGGCTTGGCCTAAAGCTGGATTCCCAAATGGTATTCCTCTCTATACATATCGGAAATAAATTCATTCAAAAGTTTCTAGTTCTTCCGTAACACATTTAAGTTTACCTTTATTTATCTCACTTCAATATCCCATACTAGAATAGTAATCCAGCAATCGCAAAATGAAATCAAACTCATATACAGCCGGCGTAATTAAAACTGACCGCTGGATCCAATCCGCATCGGACATTTAGTGGCGGTAAAATATGATCAAGCGGTACCAATTGGCATGTATTTTGTCATGCTCGGTGGACGGTTGACAACTAGTGATGTGCTGGTTTGCGAATTGTGAATGGTACTCGTATAATATGGGAATTATGACGTAAGAGGTGAATTATATTACCATGCCGTCCGGAAAAAATCGTTAAAAAGACGAAACAAGAAAGTAATATAGCAATACATTGACATCGCCAAATATTAACATTAAAAAAAGGGTAAATTAGATCCATAGATATAGACCTATCTAATTTCTGTTTCATTTTACTAAATTTTGTGGGTACATTGCTAAATTCAGTGAATACGTTGCTGCTATCGGCGGCACCAAATATATTATATACGGAAATTATTATACACATATCTTATATAGAATAATTCTACTAGATTTATGGTCACACCAGTTGTATGATAATAATTATACTCTGATTATAGTTATATTAGGAAGATGTTCCGTTAAATAGTCATGATAGGAATACAGTATATGTGACTAAGTCTCTACTCAGCCTTGACCATTTTCTCCCCGTTCATTTTGTTTTTCTTTTTTTACCCACTTTTTACAAAGTTAGGTATTGATCTCAGTAAAACACTCATCGACCACACTACTGAGCTGCTATCCAAAATTCGTTTATCAACGTAAAATTCAATCCTTCTGTGTAAAAATGCATTGAATTACGTAAGATACGTAAGTGTAGTGTCAGCCTAGAATAGCACTAAACCATATTTTCCTATGGGTGTTCGTAAGAGGTGGCTTAGGGTATTGGGGCTTTTTCAGTGATTTTTGGGCGATGCGGTTGGAGACCCGTCACCAACAACCTTTTATTTTATAATCTTTCCTCCATTAAATTTCCAAAAAGTGGGTAAAAAATTCTTATTCTGAAGCTCTAACGGCCCCTTTTAGGGATTTATATATAGTCTATGTATGTATTAATTACGTAATATTAGCTGGCACTAATTGGCCTAGACCTCGCTTTTATAACATACCCTTTTTATATTATAAATCGATAAAGGACATCAAACTAAACAACTTTGCCCATGGAATGCCTATCTAAAATATTGTAATTTTCAAAAAAAAATGATAATTAAAAATTGTCGTACCTAGTTCAAACTGAGAATGTATAGAACTAGATTCTTTGCTTCAGTGAAAATAAGAAATAAAAAAAAACATTTGATCTATGGTGTAAACAAAAACATAACCTCTTTCGGTATTTTCCAGTTCAATCGCTCGCTTACCGGTTTATTTTCATGATATTATTTTTCAACGACGATCAATACAACTGGAAAATACCGAAAGAAGTTATATTTTTGTTTACAGAGCGAAAAGCACAGATCAAATGTTTTTTTTTTATTTCTTATTTTCACTGAAGCAAAGATTCTCATTCTATACATTCTCAGTTTGAACTAGGTACGACAATTTTTAATTATTATATTTTTTTGAAAATTACAATATTTTAGATAGGCATTCCATGGGCAAAGTTGTTTAGTTTGATGTCCTTTATCGATTTATAATATAAAAAGGGTATGTTATAAAAGCGAGGTCTAGGCCAATTGAAAAGTTATTTTTGTCTAATTTAGTCTATTTATTTATGGAAAGAATAAAATTTATTTGTCCTTTCTTGTTTCAGGTATGCTTCGACATTTAAAATAAATTACGCGCAGAATTAAGTAAGTTTATTGCATTTATAGCTGTTGCACATGCACAGATACCCATGTTTTTGATTTAACTTATTATTTATTATCACTGAGAAATAAAAGAATATAGCTGTCTTTTTTGACAGTTTTTTAATGGCTAATCAGCTACAACTCAAACATTCACGTTGTATATCCCCGAAGGGGTTGGCAGAGGTACTAATACTTCTGAACATCAAGAGACAACGCCATTTTTGTACAAATACAATATAACCTAACTAAGTGCAACTCAGCCATGTGGGTTCCCCTACCGTAAACAAAGATGATAAATTAACCACACATATGTCTTTAGAAAAGATAAATTTTAATAGTGTAGGCCCGACCCGGGAATTGAACCATCATCGTCAGAACGATAAGCCGTGTTCTACCCACTGAGCTATCACGGTTTTTGACAGCTGCTCAAAAACCACAAGAACCAAAAGACAGTTCATATAAAAACAAATTTTATCTAAAATTGTTTTTTAAAATTTATAATATAGTTGGACAAACATTGAACAGTAAATAAACGATCATGTTAGCAAAGTCCGCAAACCTAGACGTCCGCTTCAAGCATTTCAACACTAAGCCAACAAGTAATCCTTATATTGAAGCCACGCGTGTAGTTACAAAAAGAAATCATAGCTTTATAAGATATAAAATCCAAAGGATTTCTCATAAAAGTTATATTCCCGGAGGAAGAATCGGAAAATTGACGAAACAACGAATTTCTCTGAGGAAAATCTCGATAAGACAAAAACAGGCAAGGACTAACCGAAACTTTATCTTCGGGTACATTTCCATTGTTTTCATGGTTCCGCATTTAAATAGAAAAAGGTATTACTGTCAATATCAAATCCGAAATCAAAATCTATTTTAGTGTAATTGAAACTTATTTAAGGCCATTATGTGAATATTTGTGGTTATTCAATTTGGGATAAAGGTACGGTCGAGATACAAAAGATTGCTTTGCCTTCGAACATGTTTTATATCAAGATTTTTATATGTTTCATTTGACATTATAAGAAATGCATGAAATGTTCAATATAACACTACAATTATATTCATAGTTTTATATGAGACATTAATTTTTAAACTCGGAAAAAAACAGATATCAGAATCACACACTAAATGCAATTGTATGTGATACAAAAATATTCTTTATTTCACTCTTCAAAACTGAAAGACAAATCATCATATATATGACTTTAAACACGAGTAGGTACATCGTACCAACAAGGAAAACAACAAATACTTAGACAGAATGTTTCACTTAAAACAGGTAACCTTTTATTAACACATTCCACGGCCAAAGTTTTAATGGGACAGAAAAACTATTTAGTGAAAGACTTTTAGACGCGAACTGGCTCTTTTGTTAAGTTATTTTTTGTACTTAACTTCTGAATGCGGGAATTCAGCTACTTGTTTTTGACCTGGAACTGCTTGTTAAATGGACGGAGTGTAGGACTTCTCAACTTTGAGGTAGAAATAATGTTAACTCAATTTGATTTTTCTCTCAATATTCAGCAACTGAACAGAGTTTTTCATTCTAAATGCAATCGTGGGAAGTTTGATGTAACTATTGGTTTTGGCATTTAAACTGCATAACAAGTGTAATGTGATTGTGATTTTACACAGCAACCCTTTTCCATCGATAAGCGCTGGCTGTCTGCGACGAGGCCGTCGCCGAGTGGATAGATAATACATATACATACATACATACATATTCTCACGCCGTTAGTTCCCATTGGGGTAGGCAGAGACTATCGATCGCCACTTTGTACGATCCTGTGATGATAGATAATAATAAGAATATTAAGGATTGATTAAAATAAGGATAATTAATAACGAAAAGGGTTGTTCATTACTATCTGCACAAAATAAGTATCAATAAAACATAGGAAAGATCTTTTATGTAAAGTGCGTTGCCAAATAAACTATTCCCTATTAAAACAAAAATGATATTTACGGCAAGCTTAATTAAGATCAAAGCGAGCTATCAAACCTTTTTGTACTTAATGTTGTTTTCTTTTTCACCAAGTATTTATTTTTCACGAGGGCACAGTAGTGCCATTTGTGATATTAGAAATTATTGAATGTATGAAACGATTTAGGGATGTGAATGAAGCTAGAGAGGTTTGCCAGCTTCACAAATAGTGGCAATCGATAGTCTACGCCCAATGAGAAATAATGGCGCGAGTGTATATATGTAGAAGTAGAAATCATTGCCACACACAATTGCAATATTAATTTCTGATTATGTTAAATTACTGAAGTCTTTTCAGTTTAATCATTTTTATTAAACTAAATTCCTCCGCCATTACTAAATTAAAGATATAAATAGTCTAATCGAGCTCACAGCAGGCCTTAAGCTGATCGAGACAAGAACCTTTCCGAAATCCAATAATAGAACTAAATGAGGTTCCCGCCTTTTTCGGGAAAGGTAAAATATCTCAAGGATATTAACGAAATTTATTTGAAACACAGCCCTTCGTTTAACTATGACTTAAGACAAGTTGTTAGTTAAACCGCTTTTTTTTACATTATATTATTAGAATTAATAAAAATAATTGCCGTGAATTCTCAGAGTTGGCAAACGGTACGGGTTTTTTTTGTGATTTTCGGCGATGTGACTGGAGTCCCATCACCAACCATCCTTTTTCAAATCTTTTCCATATTCAACTTCCAGTTTTCTGACTAATAAAGAAAATAATTATTTAAAATAGTATTATTTAGAGTCGGCTTAGAATGTCACTAGCCATTTCTACCCACGGGTGTCGTAAGAGGCGACTAAGGGCTTTTTAAGTGGTTATTGTGCGATGCGGTTGGAAACCCATCATCAACGATACTTCATTTCTACCACCTTGTACCCTATCAACTTACAAATGTGGCTGAGGAGTTTGCAGCTCTGAAGTTCTGGCTACCCCTTTTAGGATGGCCGTGAGTATATGTATGTATGTAATATTTAAAGATAAAAAATATGCACAATGGTATTATTGCCATCGAAAATACATACTAGCTTCTTTTTATCCAGTTGCCACAAGTAATCGAAGTCTGTGGTTTCAAATTTATCCCGAATTCTGAAGGAAAGATTCCTTTTTATTTTAAATAAGAGCCAAATCTTGTTAAGCTTTCTGAAGATGATCCCGTTCCAGTCACAGAAACTGAGGCGGTTCAAATGATCTGAAAGGTTTCTTTGAAATTTTAGATTACTTTTATAAGACAATGAATTCGATAAGTTGTTAAATAATTTTCTTTCTTTGAGCTAGATATCGTATATTTTGATCAATTCGTAAAATATACTCGTTGTTTTTATAAGTAATTCTTACATGAATATATATTCACAGATACTAGTCAACGATTCCGATCAAAATCAGCAGAAAGTGAATGATATTTGCTTGACTAATATTTGGACATAAATACATATACTCACGGCTATAAATCCCAAAAAGGGGTCGCCAGAGCGTCAGAACTAGAAACTTCTCAGCTACATTTGAAACTTAATAAGGGAGAAGATGGTAGAAAAAAAGTATCGTTGGTGATGGGTCTCCAACCACATCGCCCAAAAACCATTTAAATGGGCAACCCTGAACCAAGTATTTATGGTTAAAGGGTGCCTAAAGGCCTAAGGGGCCTTGATCTCGTGTATAGAATTGCCAAAAACATATACTCACGCCGATAGTTCCCATTGGGGTAGGCAGAGACTATCATTCGCCACTTTGTACGATCCTGACAAACCTCTCAAGGTTCATTCACATCCATCAATATTTTCATTCATGCCCTTTTATTCTTCATACTTCGGCATAAAGCGCACTATTTATTATTTATTTATTTATTTATTTATGTACAAGTACAGCCATTACAGCTTGCAGCCAATGCGACAATACTTAAATATTCTTATTACTAACACCAGCAGTGACACTAAATATTAGAAAAAATGACTACAAATGTAAGTAAAGGATAGAATTAAAAAAACACTAATAAAATCAATAAAAAAAAATAAACAACTCTAAATTATATAAAAAAGTAACAAGGTATAAACTCCAACCTACAATATACAAATTAACAATAACATAACAGTTTAAGGACAGCTCTCTCAAGTTCAACCATGGGGCAAACCAGGATTTTTTTTTAATAAACTAATATCTACAGACAGAACACATGGATCAAACTTGCTCTTAAAAAAGGACAACGTTGACTTGTGGTAAGGGATACTATCCCGACGATATAAATTTTAGAATACAATGCACATTTAAATAACAACCCAGGCTGAGAAATTTCCATCATTTTTTATCATCATTCGATCAAGAAGCAAGTCTTATAATTATAATACAATACCACGGTAATCTTGAAATTTGAAATCTTGAAAAGTTGTTTCTCTAGCTCATGATTGCTCTATTTTGATACTGACAATAGAGAAGTAACTAACTAACTAATTTTAATTCATAAAACATACAAATTTGTTATTTAGGGAGCTGCCATACAACAACAGACACACAACAATATAATAATTTCAATGGCTTCAACAAACATTTTCGCCATTATATTAAAAAATGTTACAGAACCCTTAGTACGACATCAAACTTGCAATTTTCTATCTAAAAAAAATATTAACTGTTTATAATATTCCCAAAATGTTACCCAATTTAAGTACCAAATAGAAATATGTGACATGACCGCTTACCTCTGTACATCAATCACTCTACATTAATAGCGGTACTAAAAGTGCGAGGGTATTTATAATGATGACGAACATTACAAGGGTTGCAAACACGACCATGTAGTTACACTGATCCTTCTGAAATTGGAGTGCCGTAACTGTCCATGTACAAAGGATTATATTGGTTTATGATTCAATTTAGTTAATTACGCTTGTGGCTGAAGGTATGTATGTTTATCGTGGTATTCTCTTTGAATATGTTTGGGAGTATAAATCATATATATAGTCACGCCTAGGAATCCCAAAAAGGAGTAGCCAGAGCTTTGGAATCGAATATTTCTTGGAGACCAATAGCCGTGTAGTGTCGGCTTAGAATAACACTACCCCATTTCTACCCGTGGGTGATCGTAAAAGGCGACTAAGGGTATAGGGGCTTTTGAAGTAATTTTTGGGCGATGTGGTTGGAGACCCGTCACCAACAATTATTTATTATTACCATCTTTTCCCCACTCAACTTCCAAAAGTGGCTTAGGAGTTTCTCATTCCAAAGCTCTGGCTACCCCGTTAAGGGATTTATAGCTGTGAGTATATGTATGTATGTACCAATCACCAAACATCTTTCATTTTACAATAACTTCCCCATGACATAAAAATATTTTTGTTATTTCTAATTCTAAATGCCTGGTGACTCCTTTTAGGGATAAATACCCAAGATAATAGATATGCATGTTATCGAAAAATAAGATAATTCGGAGGGCACTTTAAGTTGAGGGTCCTGGCTCTCTACTGCACATAATTGTTTTAACTTAAAAATAATAATTTTCTTAATAAAAGTACAATTAGCGGCCTTATCACTAAAATCGATCTCTTCCAGACAACCTTTGCATTGCTTAGATACACAAGCAAGACACAGAGAAATAACTAAAACCTAATCACAAATATAATAACATATATTAATTATGACACCACAGTCTGTAAATAAATATAATTATTAATATTTTATTTTCCAAACAGAAAAAATATCGTTTCCTCCCATTGTTCATTTAAATGAAAAAAAATACTCTATATTATAAACAGGTCTCCGTTTCATTTGGAAGGTACAGTGCAAATTTTAAAGTGCAGCATAAATATATTTGACGATTAATAGTCTACTAGGTTGGCATGGGACCGTCAGATGCCAATAAAAGGAGCGAAGCGAGCAATTGCCTGATTCTCAGATATTACTTATCGTTGAACGATTTATTCTGCAAATATCTCAACACGCGTTGCTATGCTATTTGTTATGATTATTTGAATATATTTGTTGGTTTACCTAAACGCGTGATTGATTCTACACAAAACTGCAAAGGAGTAAGAGTCCTGATTTTGGCGAACCTAAATTGTTATGAATTTTTATTGTTGAGTAAAACATATATAAATAGCTAAATACCTATTTTCTTTGAAAAAGGGTATGTTCAAGAAATTTTTCGTTCAAAAAAGTTTTGGGAAAAATGTTCTAGAACTCGAGTATTAGCGTTCAAAAGTTCGAAAATCACCAAGTATCGCAGCGCAAACGGACGTGACTTTGGGACGATCGAATATAAAAAAATAAATTTTCACGCGCTGGCGTTGTTGAAGTAATTTTTCCATAGATTAACATTGTATTTTTTTTAATCGTGATGATTCCTCCGTGGCACATCCGATTTCTATCAAAATTGACATAAACCATCTAAACATGGTCCTTGACAACCGTGCAAAATTTCAGGGTTCTGAGTTGAGCCGTTTGGGAGTAGTACGATCACAACGAAATGCAAAAGTCGGGGGTAAATGGAGCTTTGCTCCAATAAACATATATAAAAAATAGTTCATAGATTTATTCGTTTTTGATTTCGTAATTTGACATATTTTCTACAAATATTGTCTCTGTTATGCTTCATACCATACGTAAAATAAATATCATGCTTCATTCTATCAAGTTGGATGAACGTTATATCTAAGGGCTTCTCCTTGATATATGAAAAGTGAATAGTGTTAAAGACAGAAATTTAGACAGTATTGAAACGTTGTGTGATTCTGAATTTCTTTGTAAAAGATAATGCTTTAATTGTACAATAATATGACATAGATCTAGTATAAAAACTTTTAAACAAATTGGTACTTAATAATTAAATAATAACATTATGATTGTTTAGAATTCGTAAATTCTTCAAAATCTACAAATAAAACTTAGTATTTAACTTACATACCAAAGCGCATAAAGTACATGTATAAAATATTTGTATAAATAGCTTTAAAAAGAAAAAGCATTTTCATTTCAGAGAAGCTAACTGTACCCCCAATAAGCGCTGGCGTAATGTAGATAAATTTTCAGTCAGTTGCTTTTCAAAGAAATTGGCAACCGCGCCGCTTCCCGTAGATTTGTTTTGTTGCCACTTTTTGTGCTTTTACTTAATTTTACTTTCTTTTTTATATATTTTTCAAAATTCCGCAATTTATTTCTTTATCAAAGGAACTGTTTGAACTCAAACTTTGAGACAAAAGGGCGTCAATTACTGTTTATAATAATTTTGTAAAGGAAATATAGATAATAATTTGTGAAACAAATAGCCATCTTTTTTGTTATTAATATTAATTTGAATACAAAATTTCATACCGTTAAATAATAATTTAGCCTGCATAACTTGCTATGTATTCAGAGATTTTGGAAAAACAGAAACCTTAAAACACTATTATTATTCTTTCATCATAATTTAAAATCGTTATCTTTTATCATTTCTTTCTGACATATCTCCAAAAAATAAGAATGTAAATGAAGCACGAAAGCCTTTCAAGGTCGGAGAAAGAGTCCATCTATAGGCTTTGCTAACCTAAATGGGAACAAATCCCGTATGTATATGTATATATTGTGACTTCCGAAATTGGCTCAGCAATCTCTAATTCTGAAGGCCTGGCTGCTCTTTTTTGGATTTCTAGCCGAGAGCATTATATTGGTTTGTAATCTGACTCAGCTTATAAATATTAATCTAGTTATAGTAGTTGATCTAAATTTCTTCTAATGTACATTAGGCCATCGTAATTTTACATACATACATACATACATATACTCACGCCATTAATTCCCATTGGGGTAGGCAGAGACTATCGATCGCCACTTCGTACGATCCTGACAAACCTCTCTAGCTTCGTTTACATCCATCAATCTTTTCATACATGCTCTTTTGTTCTTCATACTTCGGACGCCAGCCTTTTTGAGCACACTCTCAATTTGGTCCAAGTGTGTTCTCCGTGGTCGTCCTCTACTAACATTACCATCCACACTAGCTCTATAGATCCCTTTTACCAATTTTCTATCATCCATCCTCTCTATGTGCCCAAACCATCTCAACATTCCTTTTTCTATCTTTCTTACAATATCATCTTTCACACCACACTTTTCACGAATAACGCTATTTCTCACTCGGTCACACAATCTAACATTACAAATTTTTCTGAGGGACCTCATCTCTACTGCATTCACTCTGCTCTCATGCTTCTTCTGCCACACTCAACATTCGCTTCCATACATAAGCGTAGGAACAAGAACAGCATCATGCACAGCCATTCGGGCCTTTTCAGACACCGTTTGACTGATCATTAGGCTATTCATTGCTCCATTTACCGCATTACCCTTTTTCACTCTTCTTTCAATGTCTTCATCACATTTTCCATCCCTTGTAAACAAACTTCCCAGATATACAAACTCCTTCACCTGTTCCACATCCTTACCATCAATCGCAATCACGCATTCTGTCACATCTTCCTGTCTCTCAAAAACCATCGTTTTGGTCTTATCCACATTCACCCTCATTCCCTTTCTTACAAAAGACTCACATGCAATATTCATCATCTCTTGCAACTCTTCTGCCGATGATGCAAGTAGCACTTGATCGTCAGCATACAAGAGACATTTAATGATGAATCCACCCATCCTTAGTCCATAATCACTTTCATGCAACTCTGTCAAACAGTCATCCATGAACAAATTGAAGAGCCACGGAGAAGCTACACATCCCTGTCGGACACCCCTAGAGATTCCGAACCAGTCAGTGTTTTCCCCGTTTACTCTTACACATGCACTTGAATCCTCATAAAGTGACACCAATGCACGTATAAGTTGACTCCCCAAACCGAACTTGGATAACACCTCCCATAAACACTTTCTTACCACCCTATTATACGCCTTCTCTAAATCAATGAAGGAGCAATACACCTTTTGGTTCTTAGCTAAGAACTTTTCAGTGATGCTCCTTAGAGAGAAGATTTGATCCATACATCCCATTCCTTTCCTATCCATCGTAATTTTATTAAGTCTAAACACCCTATTTAGGTAATTAAGCCCCGAAGCCGTGAGCTGAAACGAGGATAAAGACGAAAACGGCAAAATTTTATTTGAAGAGCTCAAAAGTGTATGCTTTCAAATTCTCTTTATAAATCTACCTTTGCAGTTGAAATTGTTCGTATGTGGTATGACAAACCAATAAAGCAATGGAAGCTAGTCGATAGCCGTTTTAATAAAAAACCAATATCTGTCATAGCTATTAATCTTGAGCCATTTGAGCGCTAGACCGATGAAAAAATGGCGGGATATTTCGTGAAGGGGTTTAATAACATAACATAACATATAACATAAACGTTCACGCCGTTTATCCCCGAAGGGGTTGGCAGAGGTACCAATACTTCTGAACTCACATGGCAAGCGCCATCTAGTTTCCAGAGAAGGTACCCACGTTTTGCTTAGACAGTGTATTCACGTGATAGGGGGCAGGCCTATCGCCGTTTTATAGTAGCAACTATAAGTAGGGGAAGCAGGAGAATAAAGTAAAATGGTTTTACTACTGTGATTTTCATAGTATGTTTATAAAAACAGATTTATATTTGTAACAGCTGCGTAGTGTCGGCCTAGAATAAAACTCCCCATTTCTTTGTGTGGGTGTTCGTAAACGGCGACTAAGGGTATTGAGTTTTTTTTTTAAAGTGATTTATATGTATGTTATATTTGTAGATTTGAAGAAAGGATTTATATAATAAAAACACCATCTATATAATAAAATTACCGTCCGAAAAGTGTGGCAGAAAAACATACCTATATTCAACTATTTAAGAAAGTAAATTTTTAGGCTGAATTTAAGCTCTATCCAATATCACCTTAATTGACGTCATGCGAAATATCAAATCCCTAATTAACAGATTATAATCTCCGCTACGAATACTCTAATAAATTGAATATAAACCGAAAATGATATTCAAAATTAATCACAGACAAGGGAAATTGATATTCGGATTAAGCAACGTTCGTGGTAGTAATACAAATTGATTTTGAACACTAACTATTAAATCAGTGGAACGAATCTGACGGTGAGGTTCAGTCATATTTATCATGTTATTGACAGCCGACCCATGAAGCTTTTAATGTGTAAAGAACTAATTTTATATTGAATTGCATATTTCTCTGTATTACCAATCTATCAATGACTGCATAGATATAAGATAAAAGCCTTCTTCTGTAAATAGGCTATCTAACACTGATTTTGATTTCCAAATCGGACCAGTAGTTCCTAAGATAAGCACGTCAAGGAAAACATACTCTTTAGCTTTTCGAACTTGTACAAATGATAAAAGAATAAGGTCTATTTTTGTCACAAAATCATTAATTAGAGGATTAAGAACATATTAGTATATAATTAATAGAAGAAGAAGAAAAATATTTTTTTGCCATTATAGGCACAAGAAAAACAAGTCACATATTTTTTTACAATTTCAACAACATATATAATATAATATAAAAACAAAAAGATAATCAATAAAAAACTTACAAAAACCTGAACCGCGAATTGGTGCTGACTCAGCATTTTAATAGTACGAGTAGCAATACCAAAAAGGAGTAGCCAGAGATTAAGAAATAGTTGTTCCTCAGCCACTTTTGGACAACGTACATACATTCATACAATACATATACTCACGGCTATTAATTCCTTAACGGGGTAATCAGAGCTTTGGAATGAGAAATTCCTCAGCCACTTATGGAAGTTGATTGGGGAAAAGATAGAAATAATAAATGTTTTTGGTGACGGGTCTCCAACCACATCGCCCAAAAATCACTTTAAAAGCCCCTATACCCTTAGTCGCCTCTTACGATCACCCACGGGTAGAACTGGGGTAGTGTTATTCTAAACCGACACTACACAGCAACACAATTGATGGATTGGACAATGTGTGTTGATATAAAAGATGGTCGTTGATGGGCTTCCAGCCACATCATCCAAAAACCACTTAAAACTCCAAGTCCGCGAAAAGAAATGAATTAGTGATATTTTAACCCAACAACACACAGCTATTGAGGACCTATAGTCACAAAAAAAATAAACATCTTCTTGGTTTCATATCAGCCACCATTCACATATAAAACACGAGGTTTATAACCTTATTTGCCTCGTGTAACACCCACGCAGGGCCCAATTGAATAGGATTCACGATAAAGGAGCTAAAAGAAAAGAAAAAGTAGTACTAGTACGAGCGGTGTTTAAACTAGTTATCGCGTGTTATAAGACAGCCATCTCTTCTCTTACGCACTTACTTAATATCGTATACTGCCATCTCATTCTAACCATTATCGTATCGATAAAATAGCGCTCACAAATAGCGCTACTTGGCCTCGGATCGTACTATATGGCCTAATGGGAATTAATAACGTATATTCAAATGAATAAAGTAAATTATTTTAGGATCTAGTATAACTACTCTCTTGTCTTGTCCTAATTATGTCTCCCAGCTCTTTAACACAGTCGTCAAAATCTGTTATCACATTAAAAGGAAATTGCGAAGTATTCAACAGTTAAGATAATAGAAAACAAAGTTTTATCTCGTAATGATCTATAGATGTTCATTATTTATTAGAGTAATTCTGTCTCTCTAGTTGAGCTAAGTTGTTAGTTGAAAACAGTTTGATCTTCTATTGAAGGAGGCTACTTCGCAAATGGATTAAGTTAGTAGTGATAATCTTGAAGACGTTTATATGTTTCTGTTTAGACGGTAATTTACGGTTTCAACAATTCGGTATGCAAAGTTTTACAATATTATGTTTTTAAAACATATTCTCTTGAAATTAAATCAAACAAAGCTAAGGTAACCGTTATTTTATCCAAATACTGTAACAGTATTTGACCTTCAGTGTTATTTCAAAGACATTTGTTTTTGCAGTTTTTTAATAAACTATCGGAAATAATAGGTTTATTTAGTATAATATCGTAATAATTTCATTTGAGATCACAAATTCGTGATTTTTTTTGCAATTAACAACATAATTATCAAACATTTCGCTATATTTACATGTCGCTACGTGATATTTTCGATTTATGACGTCATTAAGTACAAAAGTTAAATAATCTTTAAAAATCCTAACTTTACAATTACTCATTTTAAATGAAAAATATTCAAATTTTTTTTTTAATTTCTGGTTTGCTATCAAATAAAAATATTTAATAAATACCAAAAAAAACTTTGCATAACGAATTAATACGTAAAAATACAGATATTTATGCTATTAGCCCTCATTGGAGTAGTCAGATACTATTGCTTGCAAACTTTATACACTTTATTCACTTTCATAATTTTATATGGGTGGAGAAAACAATTTTTCTCTTGAAACATATATAGTATATATAACTAATAAACAACACACAAAAAAATGTGGGCCTCATTTATACATACAACCTATATGTCCCGTATCCAAAGCCTTCCCCTTTCCCAATAAGCACCGAAAGATGAATAACGAACCATATCGTCTTGGAAGCCTAGACATGAGTCGGGATAGTAAATAACCGGCAAGCATATAAACTGTTTCAACCCGATATTCGATACTCAAAGCGTTTGCAAATTGAATAAACCTGACCACCCTTTACGGCGTGATGAGAAAGCTGTAACTAGCACACACAACTAATCTGGTTTAGCTTCGTTACAGACTGTTGACGATATTCTGTTGTGAAGGGCCTTTACATGAGCCCATTAAGGGTGACATGATTAGGAAAGTTAGCCGAAACTTGGTTGACCCAAGTGTGTATGTGTAGAACATTTTATATGCATTAGGAAGATAAAGCAACCGTGATAGCTGAATGGATAAGAGTACCGACGAATTGCTTGGACAGTGTACTCACGTAATGGGGGGCAGCTCATCATCCTTTGGTATAACGACGTGATAGCGCAATGGGTAGAACACTGGGTAACGTGCAAGCGACTAGTGTTCAAATCCCGGGTCGGGCCTACACCAATTTATCTTTTCTAAAGACTTATGTGTGGTTAATTTATCATGGTTGTTAAAGGGAAAACATCGTGAGGAAACCCATATGGCTGAGTTGTACTTAGTCATGTGATAGTGTATTCGTACAAAACGGCGTTAGGCCTGCCCCCTATCACGTGAGTACACTGTCCATGCAAAACGTGGGTACTCTGAACACCAGGTGACAAAGTCACATGATGTTCAGAAGTATTAGTACCTCAGCCAACCCCTTCGGGTATATTCGGCGTGAACGTTTATGTTATTATGTTATGTTATATAACTTAAGCGATGTGGGTTTCCTCACGATGTTATCCCTCACAGTTAACAGACATGATAAATTAATTACACATATAACGAAAAGGCTATCATAGTTGCCTATCTATATGTATCTATCTATGCTTGATTGTTTTTACATAACATAACATAACATATACTCACGGCTACAAATCCCTAGAAGGGGTAGCCAGAGCTAAGGAATTCGAAATTGCTCAGCCACGTTTGGAAAGTAGAGTGGGGAAAAGATTTTAAAATAAAGGTTGTTGGTGATGGGTCTCCAACCGCATTGCCCAAAAATCCCTTAAAAGCCCCAATGCCGTTAGTCGCCTCTTACGTACACCCACCGGAAGAAATGGGGTAGTGCTATTCTAAGCCAACACTACACAGCAACAATAATAATCAAAATCTCATCTTGTTTTTACTTAGAAACAATAATAATCAAAATGACATCCTTCGCATTCGGAATGCTACATTTATCCTCTCACTCAAAGAGATGCACTATTAAGAAACTCGCTGAAATCTTCACATCAAGCAATCTTCAATAAGAAAACTAATTACATCTCACAAAGCAAACTCGTACGTCAAACATAGTCACAAGACAAGACATAAAACTAGGCAAAGTTATTAGATGCTAAGCTTTACCATGTAAGCTAAAAGTGCATGTAAGCTAACTACTTATTACGAGCTTAAAACTTAACACCCTTGAAGTTGTTAATAAGATTTTGTTGCACGAAGCGACGTTCGTATGCTAAGATGTTCATTTTCGAACAGTAATTTGTTTTGTTTACGAGTATATTAAAAAGTTCGCTTTAAGTTATTTAGATAGAAGGTTGTATATGTACTTTGTAGCTAGAACTTGTTTCGTTTGCAACCGTAAAGCTATTATGTTTGCTATGAATTTTACATACACACATATAGTCATAAATATATTCCAAGAAATGGCAGTTGGGTGAGCAAAAAATTGTAAAGTAAATGTTTTTGGTGATGGTCTCCAACCGCATCACCCAAAAATCACATAAAAAGCCCCAGTACCCTTAGCCGCCTCTTACGAACACCCAAGGGAAGAAATGGGGTAGTGCTATTCTAAGCTGACACTACACAGCATATATGATATTAAAATAAACCATTTTTGAATTTAATCCCCTTAAATTTTCAAAACTACTGATAATGATTCAAAATAGTGCATTAACCTATCCAAAAATTTTAACAAAGATTTCTTATGATCTAAATCTACTTTACAGACTACATTTTTTTATTGTTTCTGTGTTTTTCATGATGTTTTTAATATCTATATCAGAAAACAATGCAAAATTTATAGGAAATTTTTATATAATAATTCAATGCCAGTTTTCTGTAAGCAATTATTGCAAATTCTCTGTTCAATCGAAGTGGAAGCGTAATACAGTTTTCAGGAATCGTAGCGTATTCAAGTTACTGTTAATTAAAATTCACTTTTAAAGAGTAATATGTAATAAGCCTCGAACCTACCTATACTCATTAGTATAAATCCGAAAACACACTTACATACAGTAGCTGTGTAGTGTCGGCTTAGAATAGCACTACCCCATGTCTTGCGGTGGGAGTACGTAAGAGGCGACTAACGGTATTGGGGCATTTTAAGGGATTTTTGGGCGATGCGGTTGGAGACCCATCACCAACAACCTTTATTTTTACCATCTTTTCCCCACTCTACTTTCCAAAAGTGGCCGAGGAACTTCTAGTTTTTCAGCTCTGGCTACCCCTTGTAGGGATTTATAGCCGTGAGTATATGTATGTATGTATGTATGTACTTACATACATATACTCAGAGAATTGGTTGCTGCTTTTAATAATAACGGTAGAAAAAGACTGGAACTATTATGTATGCTGGAAATCTCGAACCAATACGGGTTTATTCGGGAATAAAACAATAAAAATGAAAAGTGAGAAACATATTAATATTTCGTTTTCTGTTAAGATTCGATGAACGGAAATTTGCTTGATATTACGCTTTATAATAAGTGGTTAATGCATGTTATCAAAATTTTATTATATCACATACATTTTTGTATGCATATTTTTTGTGATTTTATGAATCCGGTTATAGGGAAACTGAGCAATTTGTTTAAAAATTAAGTTGATAGGGGAAAAGATGGTAGAAATAAAGTATCGTTGGTGATGGGTCTCCAACCGCATCGCCCAAAAACCACTGACTATAAAAAGCCCCATACTTTTATTCGCCTCTTACAACACTCGTGAGTAGAAAAGGATAGTGACAATCTAAGCCGGCACTACACGGCAACACTATCAGTGGACATTATAAAACAGGGTTCTGTCAACATGATATTTAGAAGTATTAGTACCTATTCCACCCCCTTCTTAGTATAATTTCCACTAAACTTAGATATTCAGAAGTATTAGTACCTCTGCCAAACCCTTCTGCTCTTTCCTCGAAACTTAGATTATAATCCGACTAAAAACATAGACCAAAAAACATAGTTTAGAAGGTATGAGTAATCGCGTGAGTGTATTAGCTGGTCGTGAGCTGTTTACGTAACACGTAACGTCTAGACCATAGTGGACCGCCTGTTGCTTTATTACTAAACTAGATTATGTTAAGCGCAATACTAAAATTGTTTTAAGAAAATTATTTTGGGTGGGCAAAATATTAGTGTTTGTCATCCTTTAAAGTTATATTTTCATTGATCACAGCCTAAAATGTATCAAACCTGAAAAGAAAAACTTGGTCATTATTCAAAATGCTAGCTTAAAATACTGAGTTATATGTATAAGTATTTAATTAAGACTCCGTTGTCAATTATACTAGGCACAAAGGGTCGTGGCAGATGGTGTAATAAATCGCGCAAATGAGAAAGTATTTGTCATAATAATATTCTCCTTCGCCCTTACACTATTTATGATCGACGTCAAAAAGTCATAAGCGGCGCACACACTCGCATTACATTTTATCGTAAGCCAATGTCACTCGTACGCAACTCTATCACACAGTAAATGAAAAATAATGAAGGCCTCTGCCTCCGTGGTCTCGCGGTTAAGCGCTTGGTTTCAATTACGGAGGTCTCGGGTTCGACCCCCGTGGGGTTGTAACCTTACAAATTTAATTTGTAAGATTTAACCCAGTTTTGAAGGATATTGCAGGCCTGTTTATCCGAAAATTCCGCTATCAGGCTGCCAACCCGCAATTGGCCAGCGTGGAGGACTATGGTCAAAAATCGCCTTATATAGGGTATGGGCTGTGAGGAATGAAGGCACCGTCTGCCACGAGCTTTTGCATCCAGATATTTGCTTTTTGATCTGGCTTCGTGGGTTAGATTTCCACTGAGAGCGATA
Source organism: Bedellia somnulentella (assembly GCA_963576735.1). Classification (NCBI taxonomy): domain Eukaryota; kingdom Metazoa; phylum Arthropoda; class Insecta; order Lepidoptera; family Bedelliidae; genus Bedellia; species Bedellia somnulentella. The sequence continues at coordinate 9,478,550 of OY755187.1, read as the reverse complement.
ATTTTTATGATGAATATAGTACAGATGTTAATCGCTTAGTCTTAAATATCTTTTTTTTGTGTATAATTGAAAAATAAATATATTGTTTAGTGAGTATCCCTTACCATTATACCTAGTATTGGGTGAATGGGGTGGACTTATCGCTGATATTTTCAAATCCACTGTCCTGCGACTGTGAATTACTAAGCTATAGGTTTTCTCATAGTATTTTTCCTTACCGTTAACAACCCTGTTAAAAAACCACGGGTACGACTTAACAAAATATTCATCGATGAAATCGAGCTTCTCTAAGTATGAGGCAGTGCTTTTTAGACCAAACCAGGTTTAAGTACATACATATATACATATACTCACGGCTATAAATCTCAGGAAGGGGTAGCCAGAGCTAAAGAATTAGAAATTCCTCAGCCACCTTTGGAAATTTGAGTGGGGAAAAGATAGTAAAAATAAAGGTTGTTGGTGATGGGTCTCCAACCGCATCGCCCAAAAATCCCTTAATAGCCCCATACCGTTAGTCGCCTCTTACGTACACCCACCGGAAGATATGGAGTAGTGCTATTCTAAACCAACACTACACGGCAATCTAAACCGACACTACACGGCAGGTTTAAGTACAACACATATATCGGTATAACAGGTTAGTGTTACCTTAGAACTATCCTATTCCTTCCCGAGACCATCACGAGGGGTCACAAATGGATTTGGGCCTATGTTTTAAGCCATATGGCTGGGGTCTTATCACCGACCATCTACTATTTTAAATACTATACCTAATAAATTTTATAAGTAGCTTCAAACTTTCCAATATTGAAGCTCTGGCTACCCCTTTAAGATTTAAACAGTGTATGTTACATAAAAGCTCTTGTTAATTATTGCTGAAAGCCAGTAACTGTCAATTTCATGGAAGTCAGGTGCATGCCCCAAGTGCGACTTGGCCCAACTTTCGGAAGATATAATTACTTACGAGCAGTTTCCAACTTCGGACATCTAGCCTATTCAGCTAACTGCCTTATGTCGCTACTTAATTACTTATTACAAGTTATTTCGAGACTCGTTTATAAGTTGGCGCTTTTTGGATGAATTGAGGTTGTTTTGATGAAGTTCCCAACTTCAAGCACTATTTTTTATAATCATTAAGTGCTGTGAAGGGGTCACAGAGCTGTGTAGTGTGGGCTTAGAATAGCTCTACCCCAATTCAACCCCTGGGTGTTCGTGAGAGGCGACTAAGAGTTTTAGGGCTTTCAAAGAAGTTGTTGGGCGATGCGGTTGGAGAGCCTTAATATACTTACAGTCCTCTCCCGACTCAACTTCCAAAAGTAGCTGAGGAATTTCTTATTCTAAAGATCTGGCTACCCCTTCTAGCAATAGTCGTAAGTATATGTATGTATGTACTTAAGTAAAGGAGAAGCTCATGCGCATAAAAAATATTTATAGAACAGAAAATTTAGATACACTGACATACTCACAGCTTTAAATCCCAATACGGGTTAGTCAGAGCTTCAGAATTAAATAATCCTCAGCCTCTTTTGTAGGCGGAATAGGAAAACTATTGTAAAATAAAGGATGGTTGGTGATAGGTCTCAGATCAAATCTCGCAACTATCACTTAATAAGCTCCAAAACCCTTAGTCGCCTTGTGCACCCGCGGGAGGAAATGGGTTAGTGCTATTCTACACCAACACTACAGAGCTTATTAAAATCAATATCATGATTTCTGCCAATAAAAAAATGCCGCTGAATAAAGGCCTCACTAAGATTACGACATCCTGCACTGTTCTTATCAAGCGCTTCCAATAACCTCATCTAGTTGTCAAGTACAACTTAGCCATATGGGTTTAAGCACGATGTTTTCCCTCACCATTAACAACCATGATAAATTAACCACACATATGCCTTTAGAAAAGACAAATTGGTGTAGGCCCGACCCGGGCTTTGAAGCCCCATTGTCTGCACGATAAACGGTGTTCTACCCACTGAGCTATCCTACAAATTAAAAAAGAATTTATATAAATAGAGGTGTCAATGCTAATAATAAACTAAGCCTGACCTATTTAAGCGCAGTAATAAAAATTCTCATAAAAAACTTTCCTGAAACAGATGAAGCGCGGCTTTTCCCTGAAAAATGCTATTATTTTCATAATACGCGGCTCCTTACTAAATTGAAGGTAGAAAATTGCGGAATATTTCATTTCTGGCGCCAAATATTAGCTGTGCACTCTGGCTGCATAACCATTTTTCCTTTTATTTCAGCACTTTACATTATTTTCCTGAAAATGTTTTAAATTTTCGCTATTTTTCTGAAATATACGCCGCAATAAAAAGAAATAGCGCTTATAATGCTGAAGAATATTGACGACGAAGTATTTTTCAAAGTAAACGCTTTAGACTTGAAAGCGTTGAAGGTGAAAAGATGTGAAAATACACGAAGCAAAAATGTTCTACAAGTTAATACGTTCGAGCAATATTTGAGTTCATTATAAAAGCTCGTGTTGGTTTTGAACAAAGATATATTATACTATACTCGCGTGTATAGATTGGCAATACAAAGATAGCAGCGCGACCAAAACTTAGCGTAAATGTGTGTGTGTGTGTGTGGTATTAGTATGGTGGTATTGAAAAAGTTAAAGTAAAGGCTGTATAGTGTACTGTCACTATATTTCCTCTACTCAGACGCATCGGCTGAACGTGCGTCTCTCACCCGCAGAACGTGATAGATTTTCGCTCAAACACCTGAAGATTTTCATTATTTTTTAAGACGTATCACTTCAAAATATTCTTAACGTTCACGTAGATAGCTTCAAAAAAACGCGCGCGAATCTCCAAGGACGCTATATCATGACGAAATCAATAAAACGCGCCACCCATCGGGATCTAGGCGTATATCAACATATTAACCATAAGTGCTTGTACTGTCGGATTTACGTGCAAGTACCCCCGAACACCGTATCACGCTGAGTAAATCTTTAATTCAGGGATGATTTCAGATATATGCGGGGAAAATACGCTTTGTATTAGGACTATACACGGACAGGACTAATACGAGTAACAGAACTACATAATTGTGACAATATTTTGTGATCGATTAAGAAAACTGTGACGTCACGTTTTTCTAATTTAAATTTTAATTTAATAAATTATTTTTATTTACCATACGTCAGCCATTAAAAATAATACAACCTTTATACGACTACGTTCATTGAGTTCACGTCTTCGGATAATTTTACTACAAGGCAGACTATTAGAAGTATTAGTATGTAGTAAAATATGAATCATATCATATCCAAAAGCCCTTCAAATTATGAGGCTCATATGATTCGCTTATTTCGAAAACTATTTGTTTTGTAAACTATTTTTAACATCCGCATTTAGATTGCAAGCATTATCCCAACTTCTGTCTAACTAAAATATCCTCTTTGCAAGATCCGCCCGCTACACTGTGAAAGGCCCCCCGTGAAATTCCAATAGAAAATCGGTCTTATGTACCCTTTTTCGGTCTCACAGATGTTTGCTCTACCCTTATCCGATGTGCTACAGAAGCTTTCAGGCTGTTTTACCGTGTGCTTTGCTTCGTAGACATAGTCACGTGTCTTTTACACATATTATCATTTTACATTACAATGTTTTAGAAGTGTTCTTCTAAGTATTTACCTGTATTTAACGGATTAATCCTTAATAGAATTAGCCTGTGCTTAGGAATAAACGTTTTTTAGGGATTTTGGGTGGTTAAGGGGTAAAGTGAATAGTTTTGTCTAATTCAATGGGAACAGCGGGCGTGATAATAAGATGTAGCAAGGGCACTGAGGTTTCTCCAGATAAAATAAAGGATTGTTGGTGAAAGATTACATTATATCAAAATCAAATACAAATATAATACTAAACGCAAAGGTTTTCACCGTTTGAAAAAAATATGTATTTACTTTTTTTTAGCTGTGTAGTGTCAGCTTAGAATAGCACTACCCCATTTCTTCCGGTGGGTGTACGTAAGAGGCGACTAACGGTATAGGGGCTGTTAAGGGATTTTTGGGCGATGCGGTTGGAGACCCATCACCAACAACCTTTATTTTACCATCTTTTCCCCACTCATCTTTCCAAAAATGGCTGAGGAACTTCTAGTTCCTTAGCTCTGGCTACCCCTTCTTGGGATTTATAGCCGTGAGTATATGTATGTATGTATGTACTTTTAAGACATTAGCTATCGAATACCAACATAATATGTAAAATAAATTCATATCAAGTGAAAATAAAGATAGCCTTTCAAACGAAATTGACGTTTAAACATTATTACTCGTTGACGCTGCAACAAAATGCAATAAGCTTAATTTTAAGTTCGTAAAAAGTTTCGTGAGTGCTTTCAAAAATGAATTTTACAATGACGTAAAACGTTTTATATACTATGACCTGTGAATGCGTTAATTTCCGTCCCGAGTTTTCCGAATGAAAGAATTTTGTTACATCGATGTATAAAAATAAAATTGTATCCGATTTTTTGGTGTAACAAAAATGTGAAGATTTTTTTCGGATTTTGGATAAGTCAACCATTATTACTGAAAATATTGAATCTGCCAATTTCTTTATACATATTGTGATTCATGAAAGGTATATAATAACATAAACATAACATAAACATAAACGTTCACGCCGAATATCCCCGAAGGGGTTGGCAGAGGTACTAATACTTCTGAACATCACGTGACTTTGTCACCTGGTGTTCAGAGTACCCACGTTTTGCATGGACAGTGTACTCACGTGATAGGGGGCAGGCCTATCGCCGTTTTGTACGAATACACTGTCACATGACTAAGTACAACTCAGCCATGTGGGTTTCCTCACGATGTTTTCCCTCACCGTTAACAACCATGATAAATTAACCACACACATGTCTTTAGAAAAGACAAATTGGTGTAGGCCCGACCCAGGATTTGAACACTAGTCGTTTGCACGATAACCGAGTGTTCTAAAATGTGAAAGGTATATAATATCTTTAAAATGGAATATATTTTTAGAGAAGAAAATTGACGGAAAATATTACATAGAGCGATTTAACGGTTGGCGGATCTAAATTTTTTTGACTGTTACAGCCTTCGTATAATCAAATTATCATTTTATTTTTGGAATGGGTAGTTGTGATAAATGGGTGGGAGGTAGCCCAATGTAAAAGCGATTAAGAATATTAATAGTGCCTCAGCGATTTGTTACAAGCATAGAAAGTGGTTATCGAAGGTCTCTGCCTGGCGTGGGACATTTATTTATTTATTTATGTTGCCTCAAAGCTAGAGAGGTTTGCCAGAATCGTACAAAGTGGCGATCGATAGACTCTGCCTACCCCAACGGCAACTAACGGCTTAAGTATATGTATGTATGCTGTGTAGTGTCGGCTTAGAATAGCACTACCCCATATCTTCCGGTAGGTGTACGTAAGAGGCAACTAACGGTATTGGAGCTTTTTAAGGGATTTTTGGGCGATGCGGCTTTTCCCCACGCAACTTCCAAAAGTGGCTGAGGGATTTCTAATTCCTTAGCTCTGGCTACCCGTTTTAGGGATTTATAGCCGTGAGTCTATGTATAAAGAGTATATGTATGTATGTATGTAGTAGTAAAATAGTTACAATTTTAACTACCAAAAAATAGTAATCGGTGAGTCGGATCATACGAGCTATTTGAGCTTTCGGCTAATCCGAACAAAATGTTTTCTAATTCGAACATCCTAAAATATGTTCGTATGTTTATTCGTGCAATGTTTACTAAACCGAAGTGCCGTATCTATAGTCGTTAAATCCAATTCCGGTTGTGGACGCGAATTAAACCATGCGAAAATTCATTTCCGCTGAGTAACGAGCGGGCTGATTGCGTTTCGTTTTGCCATTAAACATTTACCGATTATCATTTTATCGGGCATTCATTACTGCTTCGGATTTCATATAGATGACTGGTCTAGAGGATTTCTGGGATGTTCATTGTCAGTTTATTAGTATCTCCATTGTAAGAGCTTTCCCTGATGAAAGTGATTGGGACACAGCCACCGTAACGGCTTGGCATTCACTACTACTATCATGATAGTATTCCATCATCATCATCAGCCAATAGAAAGAAAAACATTTACTCATGGCTATGCACACTTGCACTATATCTATACTATATCACTAATCACTATACTATAATCCTGCTGTGTAGTGTCGGCTTAGAATAGCACTACCCCATTTCTTCCGGTGGGTGTACGTAAGAGGCGACTAACGGAATTGGGGCTATTAAGGGAGTTTTGGGCGATGCGGTTGGAGACCGATCACCAACAACCTTTATTGTACCATTTTTTCCTCACTCAACTTTCCAAAAGTGGCTGTGGAATTTCTTATTTCTCAGCTCTGGCTACCCCTTCTAAGGATTTATAGCCGTGAATATATGTATGTACTTATACTATATCTAAATAACATAACATAACATAACATAACATAACATAACATAAACGTTCACGCCGAATACACACATTTCAATTCATGTTGGCTGAGAATAGTACCCGTGACAACTTAGGGTAAAGGGGCGTATAAGTGATTGTTGGGCGATGCGTTTGGAAATCCATTTTCTAATTTCACGGTCACGATTTTTATTTTACATAAACAACTCAACTTCCAAAAGTGGCTGAAGAATTTCTTTATCAAAAGCTTGGACTGCCCCTTTTTGAATTTAACATAAACATATAACATAACATAAACGTTCACGCCGAATATCCCCGAAGGGGTTGGCAGAGGTACTAATACTTCTGAACATCACGTGACTTGGTCACCTGGTGTACAGAGTACCTACGTTTTGCATGGACAGTGTACTCACGTGATAGGGGGCAGGCCTATCGCCGTTTTGTACGAATACACTGTCACATATCACTATATCTAAAAAAGAACATAAATCTAAACTAACCAAAATGTATGACAACGCAATAAAATAGACCTCCACAGTTAGATATGAGCCTCCCCAAAGATCTCCACAGTGATGATAGTATTTGGACCTATAAATTAACTTGCCCTCCGAAGTACAAAGATCATTAAGGGATTAAAGAGTATGACTATAATGGCATAAGGGTGGCCAGAGAATATCGATGCTAAATTAAAATTGAATTTGCATAGTATTAACACAGTACATACATAATTCAACATATGCTCACGACATAAGTTCTTATAAAGACACTCAATCGCCACATTTTACAAATATGACAAACCATTAATGCATAAAACTGATATTTTTTTAAAACGTGGGTACTCTGAACACCAGGTGACAAAGTCACGTGATATTCAGAAGTATAAGTACCTCTGCCAACCCCTTCGGGGATATTCGCCGTGAACGTTTATGTTATTATGTTATGTTATGTTTATGATATTTTTTTAAATTGTTCTTTACTCTTCAGACTTTTGTACCCATTGTCTATTTGATTTTACATACATACATATACTCACGGCTCTAAATCCCTAAACGAGGTAGCCAGAGCTTGGGAATGAGAAATCCCTCAGCCACTTTTGGAAGTTGAGTGGGGAAAAGTAACTTAAAAAGTCGCCTCTAACGATCACCCACGGGTAGAAGTGGGGTAGTGTTATTCTAAGCCGACACTACACGATTAATGTGTTTAAAACAATTCTTATTTATATTTTCAGGTAAATTCAACCATTACGATATTCTTGAACTAAAAAGGTATGTCAACTTCTCATAATTCAATGGTCAAGCCCCGTAGCATGAGGCTCTCACAGAGCGAGTATGTCACGTGAGAAGTGAGATACTGACAGATTTTGTATGAGCAATCTGTCAGTTTCTGACTTCTCATGTGACTTACGCGCTCTCATAAGCCTCATGCTACTAGGTAAGTTGCAGTTTTAATAGTGGCAAATTATAAGTATTTCATAGCCTCTTTTTATTAGCTGCGTATTTCAGCCCGTGGGTGTTCGTAAGAGGCGTTTGGGGCTTTTTAAGTGATTTTTGGGCGATGCGGTCGGAGACCTGTAATCAAGAACCCTAATTTTACAATCTTTTTCCCAACCAACTATCAAAAGCAGCTGAGAAATTTCTAATTCCCTAGCTCTGGCTATCCCTTCAAGAGATTTATAGCCATGACTATATGTATGTGTCTTTTTATTAGTTATGAGAGTCGATTTTTGGATCTTATAATATTTTAAAATTATTATTTTTCGCAATTTCGCGTTTATAAAGATACAATTGCGTTAAATGTTCTCCTTAATCTTTGGGGGAGGCCTATGTCCAGCTGTGGACATATCTTGGCTGATAATGATGATGATGATGTTCTGAAACTCTGGATGACTTATGTCGATATTATATATACGTATACCTGAGAATATGGAATTATAACTTTAAACCTATATTATTTATTAACTTAAATGCATTAATTTGAAACTACTGACCTTTTGTAATAAGAATGTCAGTTGTACATAAATATAAGGTCATAGAATCATTGAAAAGTTCATTTTGAATTGCACGTATCTAATGAACTATTTTCAGTTTATTAATAGACTGTTAGTTGTACCCAACCCATTAACCATAAACACTCGAAGTAGGAGTATTCAACTATTATTAATATCGCTTCAAATAATCCTGGATGAGTATTTAATGGCCACTTTGAACTGTTAAACAGATTTTAATGCGGTTTCGTAATAACACGGCTTAGTCATAAAATTGTGTGGTTTGGTCCACTTGTTATAGTGGAGTCATTTTCACATACATTAAGCTATTAATATTTTAAGACTTAGACAATTTCACATAATAGAAATAAACTTGTAATTAATAGAAATGTATTCCCGTGAGAAATAAGCTAATTATTCAGAATTCTAGAAAGCCTAACAGCACAACAGGAACACTGGTATAAAACAGTATATCGGTTAATACTGCAGTAAAACATAAACATACATTCTCGACAAGACCACAAGCACGTACTCACATCTATAATTCCTAAAAATGGGCAGTCAGAGCCTCAGAATTAAAATTTCTGCAGCCATTTTTAACAAGTTCAGGGGGAAAGGGATCGTAAAATAAGCGTTGTTGGTGAAGGGTAGCATCGCACAAGATTCACTCGTAAAGCACCAATATCCTAAGTGGCCTATTACCACAGCATACATACATATACATATACTCACGCCGTTAGTTCCCATTGGGGCAGGCAGAGACTTTCGATCGCAGACTATCTACTATTACCACTGCCGCAGGAAGAAATAAGTTAGTACGTTTCAAAGCCGCATTACACAACTATAATTTAGAATAGGTTTATTTTAAAACACATCTGTTTAAAGACGGCAAAGTAAGCTCTACAAGAACATAATGCACTGAACTACGAGTATGTGCGATATGAGAAAATCAAATACCCGTGGGAAAACACCGCCATTTTGAGGCCGCATCTGTTGACTGAATGTTCTAGAAACGAAGCTGCGTTACAACTACTACTATATACATTCTTGGAAGGCAACACAACCAATAATTGGAATGTCTACAGCTTTCATGAAAGTCAATGTTGAAGGGAGGTCAATTTATACTGGCAAATCCAATTTAAAATCTTGGTGGAATAAAAATGTCGTACGAAGTTATCTTTCCAATAAAGTTTATTTGCCAAAAGTATAATTTTTTAAAAAGATGTGAGGTTGATCATGCATACATATACTCAAGGATTTAAATTCAAAAAGGAGGCAGTCTAAGCTTTTGATTAAGAAATTCTTTAGTAACTTTTGGAAGTTGAGTTGTTTTTGTAAAATAAAAATCGTGATCGTAAAATAAGGTGATGGATCGCATCGCCCAACAATCACTTATACGCCCCTTTACCCTAAGTTGTCACCGGTGCTATTCTCAGCCAACATGAATTGAAATGGAAATTATACTTATACGATTATTTATATTTCTATTGTAGCATACATACATGTACATGTACTCACGGCTATAAATCCCCAGACGGGGTAGCCAGAGCTAAGGAATTAGAAATTCACAGCCACTTTTGGAAAGTTGAGTGTGGAAAAGATGGCAAAATGGTTGATGGTGATGGGTCTCCAACCGCATCGCCCAAAAATCCCTTAAAGGCCCTAACATATAGTATACCATTCGTCGCCTCTTACGTAAATCCACCGCAAGAAAGGGGGTGGTGCTACTCTAAGCCGACACTACACAGCAATCTATTGTAGATACGACAAATATCCTACTTGGGTTTACACTACAGTGATATATGAATATAGTTAGGTTGGCTATCTTCTTCACTGAAATAGGTCACTTCTCATGTGAGTAAATTCTGAACGAGACAATTTATAGTTATAATACAGTTATATATCTCCATTCTCTAAGCAGTTCTAATATAATACCTTCCTTTTAAATTTTAAGTTCGGTATAGCTATCAATATGTTTTGATTTTGGGATGATGAAAATAGAGAAAGAACATATTTGACATAGTCTTATCAAAGTCACTTATACTGTGTCATTCCAATATAGCTAAAACAGTTTCAATTTTTTTTTTTAACTTTTTAAGGCCATTGAAGAAAAATTGAATTAATATAGCTAAAAATTACAGAAAGGAATCACGTAGAATGCATTTGGATCCAATGGATGCATTTGCAAAAAAACGATGGGAAACATCTATATGAACCTATGTATTAATGCATGACGAGTACCCTCTTTTCTGGACACTCCATCACGTTATAATGAGAAGCTATGACCGCTTATAATTAAATCACAAATCAATCATTCAATCATTTTACACATTTTATGTTACAAATTTTCTTACATATCGGTATGTACTACTGTTTTTTGTATCTTCTGTGGATGTCTGTTATTGGCTTTTTCATTGTATTTATCTAATTAAAACTTACATGTACGTTTATGTGCTGTTGATATCCCTAATAAAATAAAAATAAAAAAATACTATGCTACATGACTAAGTTGACACTAAGTGCGTTTCTCACTCTGTTTTCCGTCACCGTTAATATAGCCTACATATACTCACATATGGAATGAAAGTTAAAAAAAACAACACATTACATACAGTATACTGTGTAGTGTTAGCTTAGAAAAGCACTAACCGATTTCTTCCTGCATGTGAGTGTGAGGTGCGATTAAGAGCATTTAGCGCTCTTTAAGTGATTTCCGTGTGTAGCGGTTGGCGACCCATCACCAAACAATATTAAGTTTACAATATTTTTACCACTTAACTTCCAAAACTGGCTGAGAAATTTCTAACCGTCTAGCTCTGGCTTTCATTTTTAAACATGATAGAGGCGATAGGGTGGCTTTCTAAAAGGCCATGTTTTAAAAATTACACCCTCTTATATACTGGCATAGGGCATTGAGCCTACCCTGCAGAGCTAAGATCGCTATTTAAGATTGCAGTTTAATATTGCTGTTGGGTAAGAATAGCATTAATCTAAGGACTAAAAGCATTGGGGTTTTAAATGATTGGTAGGAAATGTGGTTAGAGATCCAACACCAACAACCTTTATTTTCCCTTTCCCAAGAAGTTACTGCCGGACACGACCGTCGTTGCATCCAATCCCAGTTTCCTGTCGCCTCACACTTGGTGTTCCGACACCAGCTTGCAACGAGGATGTGCACTTTACATCACTTGTAACTACGGGGAAATATAGTTATTTTGTTACGAGGGAGATTTTAGAATATAGTCTAAAGTCTAGACTATAGGATGACTTTGTAAAAGTGTTTTGGCCCTAGTTCACTGCTGTGTAGTGTCGGCTTAGAATAGCACTACCCCATTTCAGCCGGTGGGTGTACGTAAGAGCGACTTACGGTATTGGGGCTTTTAAGGGATTTTTGGGCGATGCGGTTGGAGACCCATCACCAACAACCTTTATTTTACCATCTTTTCCCCACTCAACTTCCAAAAGTAGCTGAGGAATTTCTGATTCCTTAGCTCTGGCTACCCCTACTAGGGATTTATAGCCGTGAGTATATGTATGTATGTATGTATGTTCACTATGTAGGGCTATTGTTGTTTTGTGTGGGCTAAAAAATGTATTGGCCCATTTCTCCCCCATGGCTGTTTGTAATAGACGACAAAGGATTTGAGTTTTTAAGCCATTATTGGGCATAGCGCGTAGAGATCAATCACCAACAAAATTTATTTTATAATCTTTTCGATTTTCTACTTTTAAAACTCTGGCTATTCGTTTTAAGGATTTATAGCTGGTTTATGTATGTATGTATAACATGTTAAATGTAAAATATGAAAGCATCAGGTAAGAACAGCCTACCGGACACATAAAATAACACTTGGTGCTCCGCCACCAGCATGCAACGAGGATGTGCACCTTACATCACTCGGTCACCAAGTGCAAATATATTTACTAATAAATAAAGGATATATAAAGGAAAGAAAAATTTCGACATACTGTGTCAAAGAAATTTTGCTTTCCTTTATTTATCCTTTATTTATTAGTAGTAATCCCCACATGAGGTATTCATGAACAAAAACATTCAATTATGCAAATATATATTTGTTTTGTTACGTGCAAAAGTTTGGAATATTGTACAGAGAAGTTTTTATTTCAATCATCACAGCCCCTTTATATCTGCTTCTGCACTCTGCATAAGGTGATTTGGCTTTCTATATTTTGGTCCATTGATGTTTAGTGTCAATTAAGATTGCTATTTGTGACTGCTAAGAATAATATTACTTCTATGTAAAGGGTTACCACTTTTCTTACTGTTGGTATGGTAAAAAACGATGAGTCGTTAGTCGTGTTTAGGGTATTGGGATTTTAAGTAACTGTTGAGCGATGTGGCTGGAGTCCCATCAACAATGCTTTATATTAACTATTCTATCAACCCTATTCTTCGTTGAACTTTCAAAAGAGACTGAGGGATATCTTAATATTAAGCTCTGGCTACCCCTTTTAGGATTTATTCGTAAATATGTATGTTAATCTATTGCGGGTTTGGTGACCTTTACGATTACTATCATCAAAGTTGCAGGGGCCGATGGTTTTATGTGGACTCCACAACACGCAATCCTCTTAACTTTCGGTAAAGCATTTCAGGTTATTCAGCTCATAAAATCCTACTCTTATCGAAATATACATACATACATATACTAACGGCTATAAATCCCTAGAAGGGGTAGCCAGAGCTAAAGAAATAGCAATTCCTCAGCCACTTTTGGAAAGATGTGTGGGGAAAAGATGGTAAAATAAAAGTAAAAATAAATTTCCTAAGCCACTTTTGGAAAGTTTAGTGAGGAAAAGATGGTGTAATAAAGGTTCTTGGTGATGGATTTCCAACCACATCGCCCGAAAAATCCCTTAATAGCCCCAATACCGTTAGTCGCCTCTTACGTTCACCCACCGGAAGAAATGGGGTAGTGCTATTCTAAGCCGACACTACACAGCTAATCGAAATATATCGCAAAATTTATTTTCTTAGTGACCCGGTTGAAAGCCGGAGACGAAGGCTTAGATATAATATTTTATCTTGTTTTATGCATATAATAATGTTGCATGTATGTAAGTTAATATGATAAATGGGAACATAATACTTTCTGTATATGAGTTTATATTAACACAAGCACTAAAACCACTCAAAACCACATGTTACATAACTCATTTGGACTAAACTTAATAAAAATTCCGTATTTTCCGGCTAAAATCGTGACATCCGGCGTCCACTCACAATTCGTACCTCAGTGTTATCATCATCTAAATATAAATGGAGTTGCGTTCAACTAATGTGTTTTGCAAGCGAACATTGAACTTGGCCGATTACTAGCTCTCAACGGAAACACTGGGCGACCTTTGATAGTTTGTTGACCTTTTAAATTGTGGTAAAAACTTAAATCATTTATATGTTTAAGTATATATTGACTAGGAATGTTAATAGAGATGCAAATTATGTCTATATTTGATGCAAACACCATTCAAATTATAGATACTATCGTGAAGTATTGTACGATTTGCAGTATATTGAACTAGTAGATTGCCCCGGCTCCGAACGAGTTATATCGTGATGCTTGATATTATATAGCCATGTTACTCTGAAAGTTTAAGCTATCAATTGGTTAAAAAATATATATTATTCTGGGGGTTTCAACACACCAACATATCATTCCTCTTTACACATATAAGTTACTTCAAGGATAAAATAAGCATTGATATCGAAAATCAGCATTTCGTTCTATGAATTTATAGCCGTGGGTATGTGTTACATTTACCGGGAATCAAACCTGCAACCACTATAATCTTTGATCAGTTAGCTTCATTTCTCAAACACTAGATTGATTGAAATTTAACTAAAAATAAATTGTAGTGGCTTTAGTTTGAAAGTATCATAATCATTAGCCAAAAGACGTCCGCTGCTGGATATAGCCCACCCCCAAAGATACATACATACATATACTCACGGCCATAAATACCAAAAAGGGGTATCTAGAACTTTAGAGCTAAAAGCTCCTCAGCTGCATTTAAAATTTGGTAGGAGCCAAAAAGGTAGAAATAAATCTCGGTCTCCAACCGCATCGTCCAAAATCCACTTTCAGAAATCCCCATATCCTTAGTCGCCTCTTACGAAACCCATGGAAAGAAATGGGTAGTGACATTCTAACCCAGCACTACACGCCAAAGTTCTTGACAACATATAGTACTGAGTACTGCCCTCATACATTGGCCTCGCGACCTTCACCTTGTAGTGGCCTACCCACGCGCAGTGTGTTACACATACGTTTCGCAACTTCTAGGGCTATTTTTGTTGAGGTTCTACTCAAGATTCGGATATCGCAATCTATGTAATTATAAAATGGAATAGCTTTAAAGAATATGTAACGTATTAATACAAATTAATAGTTTTAAACAAATGAACCATCTTTTCTTTTTTTTCATGATTTCATTTAATTCCATGATTGCTGTATATCACTAAACTATTTTCCAGATTATATAAGTATGAACGTTTGCAATGTTGTGTCTGCTTAGCAGGACTAACCCATTACTTCGCGTGGGTATTATAAAAGGTGGCTAAGGTAATTAAGGCTTGTTAAGGAATGGCTCCAAGCATAACCTAACCTTATTTTTACAATATTCTCCCTACTCAAGTCCCAAAAGTATCAGGAATTTCTAACACCTTTTTGGAATTTCAAGCCGTGAGTATATATATTTATGTATAAGTATGAATAAATTAGTAAGGATATCTAGAAATACGCATACATATACTCTTAAAAGGTTATTATTCTGTGTTAGAAGTCTGTACAAAAACACAAATAAGAAAATTCGTTACGGTTTAAATTTGCCTAAGTTTTTTTCTAATTTTTCCACGAGTATGACATCATTGCGAAAAGTTTATAGCCCTCATTTCCGTATTTGAGCAAATAAAAAAATAGATTGACGGCTTTTGTTCTTTTGCGTAATTAGTTTTTCTGGTTGTAAAAAAAAGGTTTTTGGAGACTTATTCAACGTACTAAAGCGGGTCTCGTCAGCCCACTTTTCGCCCAATGAGAATCTATGACGTGATAAGTGGCGAGCTCTATCGCCTTCTCCGTGTTGATTATTCCTAGAACACATGTGATTCCCACGAGTAGCTAGGGAAATATTCTGTCCACTTTGTCAGAGCCCCGCTTGACAAAGCAAGGTTATTTAGTACCCGGAGTTCACCAGGCTCCGGACGGCGGCACGCTATCGCCAAGGCTCACTCCTGGCCACGCATCCATCAGCACGGCAGTCTTTGGATTGGTGTAAGGGCGAAGATGGTAAAAGCCCTGATCCCTTAGTCGACTCTTACGAAACACCCACGGGAAGAGATGGGGTAGTGCTATTGTTAGTGTATAATGAATGTAAGGGAAGCAAGAGAGGTTTGTCAAGATCGTACTAAGTGGCAATCGATAGTCTCTGCCTACCCCAATGGGAATAATGGGCGTGAGTATAAGTAAGTTAGTAAGTTGGAGACTTATTTAAGGTATTTCAAACAAACGATGGAAACTAATATAGCTTAAACATATATTTTTTTCTTCAAATATATTTAAGATTGTGAGTGCATAGATTATGAGGAAACATGGCTCAGGAAAGCTGTACTAAGTCTTGTTACAGCTTATGCAAACAAAGCGGTGATAGGTTGGCCCTCAATCACGTGACTCGACTATCTAGTTAAATAATAAGCGCTCTTAACACTAGATAACAGAAGGACACTAGATGTTACGAGTAATAGTTGCACAGCTACCCCTTACAGGATATTCAAAGAAAATGGTGGGCTATGATAATTGAAACACAATGATCTTAAATATGCATCTGGTTTTTACATACATATACTAACGGCAAAATATCCCAAAAGGACAGGCCAGAACTTTACATATTCGAAATTTCTCGGCCACTTTTGTAAGTTTTATGTGGAAAAGTTGGTAATATAAATACTTCTGGTGATGGGTGAAGACCTACATCGCACTAAAATAACTTAAGAAGTCCCGGAAATCCAAATCGCCTCTTACAATACACGTGGAAAAAAGGTCAAAGTCAAAAGTTTATTTTTTTAAATGAAGGTGATTACAAACATTATTGAACTTTATAATTATAAGTTTAAAATTAAATGACTACCGTTGCTTTGATCCTTCAGAAAAGTTTGTAATGTAAGGTTATGTGATCGTGTGAGGAATGATGTGATTCGTGAAAGGTGTGGTGTAAAAGATGATATTGTAAGAAAGATAGAAAAAGGAATGTTGAGATGGTTTGGGCACATAGAGAGGATGGATGACAGTAAAGTGGTGAAAGAGATCTATTGAGCCAATGTGGAAGGTAATGTTAGTAGAGGACGACCTCGGAGGACACATTTAGATCATAAATAAAAGATGTTATTAAAGGAAAGAAAAATTTCGACACTGGCGGGGTTCGAACCCGTGACCTTCGGGTATACGCCCCCGTCGCTCTGCCAACTGAGCTACAGTGTCAGTTGGCATCCAGCGCGAAATTTCTCTATCCTTTGTTTCTTTTTTTTACACGTCCAAGTAGTGTTTGCGTTTCCTACCTCCGAATTTCAAACCCGAAGGTCACGGGTTCGAACCCCGCCAGTGTCGAAATTATTCTTTCCTTTAATAACATCTTTTATTTATGAGTAATAATCCCCACATGAGGAATTCATGTCAAAAAACATTAAATTACATTTAGATCAAATAGAAAATGTGCTCAAAAAGGCAGGTGTCCGAAGTACGAAGAATAAAAGAGCATGTATGAAAAGATTGATGGATGTGAATGAAGCTAGAGAGGTTTGCCAGGATCGTACAAAGTGGCGATCGATAGTCTCTGCCTACCCCAATGGGAACTAACGGCGTGAGAATATGTATGTATGTGTTTGTGAAGAGAAGGAGCAACAAGAAACTAAATACATTGACATATTTCCTATTTCTATTTGAATATTTGAACCAATTCTAATTCAAGCCCACACTACACTACACAGCCTACTTATTACAGTTATAATAAATGATGTAAATTATTCTATCATTATAGGCGTAAATATTAATTTGGTCGTCAATGACCTTCACTACAATGACATACCTAATTTAACAAAACCAACATTCTTGCTAACTACCATTATTAATCACTTAGTTATTTTCAGTACATTGACCCGTTTTAGCTAACAAAAGTCAAAATGTCATCACCCGACCATCAATGGATGAAAAACGGTTTTGCTAATGGAAAACCAACCATATTTTCTTATATCACGGAGCCATTTACATAAAAATCTTTGTCTATTGTTCATAGGTTATTGTACTGGCGAAATAGAATAAGTTCCAATTTTAAACTTTGTTGCTATCAAAGATGTTTTGTTTTTTATCATTCTTTTTTATGTGATTACCTAACTTTTAAGTACTTACGGCCTTTGCCTAAAGATGTTGTATATTGAACTTCTTAACTTATTGTTGAGTTTTTACGATGTTTTCCACTTTTGTTGGTTTTTTGCATACTGTTATTATGTTTGAGTATTAACAATATGTACTCATTTTTTAATACGAGTATACTATATATAATACGAGTATAGTATAGTATTTTCTAAGATTTTCACGATTGCACATTATAATTGAAACAACTATTGATTTTCGGATATTTTAATCGCGTGTTATTACATTATTTTTAAAGCCCGACGTTTCGAAAACTTCTCAGTTATCATGGTCACGGGAAGACTGAGGTGTTATTTGTCATTATACAGTACTATAAAATTATTAATACTAACTACCTTCACAAAATTTTAAGTTACAACACGCGATTAAAATATCCGAAAATCAATAGTTGTTTCAATTATAACGAGTATAGTATACCTGTAAAAATAATAATACTGCGATACATTTTTATTCAATATCTTTTATCTCAAAATGATGATAAAAAAACAATGCGAGCAAATAGCATATGCTGCAACCAAGCATCCGACCACCATGATGGAGAAAAAAATCCATATTCAGAATATTAGTTAGTTTGTTATGTTTGAAAAAACATTACATTATATCTCTGTTCTCCTTTCTACTATGACTACATACATACATACATATACTCACGGCTGTAAATCCCTAGAAGGGGTAGCCAGAGCTAAGGAATTAGAAATTTCTCAACCACTTTTGGAAATAATAGTGGGGAAAAGATGGTAAAAATAAAGGTTGTTGGTGATGGGTCTCCAACCGCATCGCCCAAAAATCCCTTAAAAGCCCCAATACTCGTACTGTTAGTCGCCTCTTACGTACACCCACCGGAAGAAATGGGGTAGTGCTATTCTAAGCCGACACTACACAGCTACATAGCTGTGTAGTGTCGGCTTACTATGACTACAACATACATAATATTTATATATCGATTAATACTCTTACAGATTATACCTATTATTCATATAGTTAGTAAGATTAGCGAAAACATTGTATGCAAACATACATCGCTGAGCTGTACTCATTCATGTGACATTTTATTCATAAAAGTAGTGATAGGCCTGCCCCAAATTATTAAGATGCTATGTCGATCAAAACGAGGATACTCACGCCAGGTAATCAAAATTTCACGTATAGTTAAGGAATACTATTACCGAGCGTATATGCGACCGTAATGACCGAGCAACATGAGTGCCCACTTAAGAAAACTTTACACCAATTTGTCTTTTCTAAAGTCATATGTGTGGTTAATTTCTCATGGTTGTAAGCAGTGATGGAAAACATAGTGAGGAAACCCACATGGCTGAGTTGCACTTAGTCATGTGACAGTGTATTAGAACTAAACGACGATAGGCCTGAACCCTATCACCTGAGTACACTGTCCAAGCAAAAAGTGGGTACTCTGCCAACCCCTTCGGGGATATACAGCTTGAACATAGATTTTCAGTTTTGAAATTATGACAGACTATGCATACATTTTAAAATACCAGTATTCTTTAAAACAAAGTAAAAAAATATGATTTTCTCTCACAAAATGAAACAAAACCGAGAATCGCATCATAAAAGCGTTGCTGCTATGACAAAATAGGTCACAACTACAACTCATTTCCTTTAAGAATGATAGCGTGCGCTTTCATTATTATTTTATCTACCACAGACACGTAACAAAATGTAATTTGGTCCTGTCTTTTCATCTCACAATGGGGAAGGAAACTATTATAAGCGGGGGCTAAATAGTATGAGTGCCTTAAGGTGTAAGCTGTCGGCGGTTTTGACATAAATCTATTTCTTCAAGATTATCGCCGTAAAGTGTCGGTTTAGAAAAACAGTAACAGCTAACAACTGAATGCAACCGTGATAGCTCAATAAGTAGAACACCAATTATCGTGCAGACGATAAGATGAGGGTACAAATCCCGGGGCCAGGCCTATACGAATATGTCTTTTCTAAAAACATGTGTGGTTAATATATCATGGTTGTTAACCGTGAGGGAAAACATCGTGAGGAAACCGACAAGGCAAGTTGCACTTAGTGATGTGATAGTGTATTCGCATAAAACGTACACTGTCCAAGTCAAACAAGGGTATTCTGAACATTAGAATGTGATGTGATGTTCAGAAGTATTAGTACCTCTGACTTAAGAGCTTATTCCATTTATCTGAATGAAGACGTCTGAAAGCCACAGAATCTGAATTCAGACTAGTGAAATAACGTTCAGAATGCTAGGCTTCTGAAAAGTAGACTTTGTGTAGTGGAATAACAAGCGTCTGCGGCAGTAATTTCGAAGGACGTCTGAATTCAGAAACGACAAAGTGTAATGGAATAAGCTCTTTATAAAGGTACACATTAAAGCAAAATGTTGTTAAAATTAGTGGTTGCTAACAAACATACTTTTATATACACCGGGTAAAAAAACTTTCTTTGTTTCTTTCTATTCATCGTCATTTATCCCTTTAATAACAGATTTCTTTTCCGACCTCCTTATAATAAAATTCTAAGAATCAGTAAAAATATATTTTTGTACAAGCCGTATTCTTATTCCATTGACCACCCAAACTTTGTAAAAAGGCGGCGCGAAGGTCCAAAGTTCGCACCTTAGGAAACATAGTTCCCGAAGGGCTTTCACGGAGCAAGTGATTTGTAGGTGTTCCCATCGTGAGGAAATCAGAAAGTTTTTTCATATCTTCAAGAAACTCATCTCTTTTATTGGATTTGTATAACATGATGCATTTTCCTCTAAGGAGCGAAAAGAGACAGCAAGCTGGTGAATCTTTTTTAGAAAACAAAACATACATATACTCACGGCTACAAGGCACTAGAATGGGTAGCCAGAACTTCGGAATGAGATGTTTCTCAGCCACTTTTGGAAATTAATAGGAGAAAACATTGTAAATCAAAGGTTTATAGAGATTGGTCTCGAACCGCATCGCCAAAAATCACTTTAAACACCCCAATATCCTTAGCTGCAACTTACGAAACGGGAAGAAGTTGGGTAGTACTATTCTATTCAAACTTGTACTAGCATTTAGACCAGATAAAGAGTGTGCTCAAAAAGGTAGGCATGTGAAGTATGAAAATAAAGGAGCATGTATGAAAATATTGATGGACGTAAGCGAAGCTAAAGAGATATGCCAGGATCGTACAAAATGGCGATCAATAGTCTCTGCCTACCCCAATGTAAAATAATGGCGTGATTACCTATATATGTATGTACTGGCAGCTAAAATTGGCTTAGATCGACAAAAAATATTAAACAAAAAAATTCCCAATCTTATTAAAGAAACATAATTAATTTGCTAAAATATACAGGTACCAGGATAACATAGTAACACAGAAGGTCTGCTCTTCCAATTTCCATGCCCTACTCTATCACGTTTCTAGCAAATGGGCGAAATATTTCGCTCAGGTGTCTATGGGCTCATACATTGTCATACACCATCGTAATATTAGCCAACTATGAGCCTATTCACACTCTAGTCACGTGCGCCAAGGGTTGTCTTAGTATTTTATATACTATTCGCAGCATGTCGCTTGTTTAGAACCTTCATTTGAATATTGCAATGTCAAGGTAGGGACCCTGAAACTATTTGCTTTTTGAAGGTAAAAAGGTTACAAAGGTTTTCTTAATTATTTTTAAATTCTTTAGCTTGCTAGGGTTTGGCAGTGCCGGAGATTACTTTTTGTTAGATTTTTGTTTAGATAATCATATTTTTGTGAAGCAGAAATTTTAATATGAAAAAGTTGCTGATAAATCAAAGCTTATTTTCTACGCAATTTAGTAATTCTATCTGTATTTATATAAACTAGTAATACTAACATAATCAAATAAACTTAAAATTGATTTGACAGACAAATCCTTTTTATATTTTGTCTAATGAAGGATATTATATTAGTGCATTATTTCATATGCAATAAAGCTTCTCTTCTATTCCATACAGATAGTAAATAATATAGTGTTGTGAGCACATCTTCCATTCAAACGTAAAACGTCGAGCTAATCGTCGGCGTGTTCGCAAAGCGTTTAAATGTCGATCACGGACGAAACGTGAACGGAATTTTTGATAGGGTACCCTACCTCGTTAAAAGTTTCCGCGTCTTATGCGTTTGAAGTTCAAACTGGCGGGTAAAAAACGACCGATTGCTAAACGTTTACAAAACGTTTTTGTCAAATGAGCTGGCTGTAACATATACTTAATTCGTATATACAAATAATAACCGCTATTAAGATACTAAAAAGTTGGACTATCACAATCAATGATTGAAAAAGCAAGTTTGATTTCGAATTAAAAAAAGGTACGATAATGTTGTGGAAGGCTAACAACCACATTACCAATTTATCATTTACAAAACCTTATTCTTGATCAATTTTACCATGCGTATGAGAAAACCCTAATTTCACACTTTCATACTAATTCGAACATTTTAAAAGTTTGTAAACCAACTGAGCATAAGGCGAAAATGATTGAATTTAAAATTGAATATACATGTCGATGTTTTACTCTTTCGCTAAAGTATTAATATTCGCATGTTCGTAAATATTTTAATTAATTATAAAAAAAATATATTATAATTTATAAAGGATTACCATAGCACTCTTTATAATTTTTCGGTTATTGAAACGAAATACTTTATTCATTAATGATTTTTAAATTCGTCATATTCATAAAGGCGCATACATTTACTATTAAATATTATAGAATAAATCGCTTATTTCATTAATTAATAATGAAAATTTAATCCCTACTCAGTAAAAAATGACAACATACTGCTAGAAAATATGCTTTCATTTTTTTTAGCAAAAGTGTTGGATAAGATTGACACAAGCTCATACATATTATTTAAATTTAAAAAACTACTGAAGTCCCATTTACTTCAAATACAAAAGTTAAATATACCGAAATGCTTTGCACAATCAGTTGTCAACTTTCAGTGAAAGAGGGTATAGATTAGTGAACTTCTTTTTCAAATTTGTTTATATTTATTAATTATATTGTATGTTTTAATTTTAATCTGTTTTTTTTAAATGTCTCTATTATACTGTATGTTTTAATTGTAACCGGATATTTAATTGTATTTTTGTTCTGTTTAGGATTATTTTTAACCGTAAGTTTTATTTTTGTAAATATTTTTCACGTCAATGGCAGCTGCTCAATTACTATTTTTTGTTAAAAGTTTGTGTTTTAGGCTATACCTGAAAATCAGTGTTTTTGCTATACAGCATTTACAAACGCTGAGTTATGGCCTAGTTTGTGTTACCATAGCACACATATCTTGCACATATCTACTTTGTTTGTTACTTTTAATTGTTTTTTTTAGAAAATGTTTACCCTGTTTTTATATTTCTTGTAATGTATGTACCTATGTGACTGTTATGATAACATGAATAAAAATTTTATCTATCTATCTATCTATCTACCTATCTATATCTTCAAGGCTAAAGGGCTTTTTAAGTTAATAATGTGCGATGTCGCTGTAGAGCCATCACAATCAATTTAAATCTTACAAATTACCATCTTTTCCCTGCTCAATCTCCAAAGATAGCTAAAAAATCACTGGTGCTGAATATTTGGCTACCCTTTTAAGGATTTATAGCCGTGATTGTAGGTATAGGTAAAAAATAAATTCATTTCTTAAACTGCTCGTTGAAA
The DNA here is from genome assembly GCA_963576735.1 of Bedellia somnulentella. NCBI lineage: Eukaryota > Metazoa > Arthropoda > Insecta > Lepidoptera > Bedelliidae > Bedellia > Bedellia somnulentella. Next base: position 9,455,055 of record OY755187.1, on the reverse strand, counting down.
CAACCTATTTAGAGTACATTGTAGTCATATACGACTTTGCATTGGTGAACAACTGGTGGTTATACCGAACGGTAATGGCGCCAAAAATGATTTCCAATATGGCGTCTTATGAGATTAAATAGCACTTTGAGCTGCTATTACATGTTTTAGGGAAGATTGTTTAGAAAAGAGGTCTGAAAAATGCTTTCGTGCGTGTTCATTATGTGTTTTTAGGCACGTCTATGATGTTAAAATGTGTTTCTGGAAAATTTGGTAGAGTTTGGCTTCCAATATTTATTCTGAGCTAGATATTAGGATCAGAAAGAATTATTTTTGAAAATGTAAAAGCAGCCGTGATAGCCCAGTGGGTAGAACACTCGGTTAACGTGCAAACGACTAGTGTTCAAATCCTGGGTCGGGCCTACACCAATTTGTCTTTTCTAAAGACAAATGTGTGGTTAATTTATCATGGTTGTTAACGGTGAGGGAAAACATCGTGAGGAAACCCACATGGCTGAGTTGTACTTAGTCATGTGACAGTGTATTCGTACAAAACGGCGATAGGCCTGCCCCCTGTCACGTGAGTACACTGTCCATGCAAAACGTGGGTACTCTGAACACCAGGTGACAAAGTCTCAAAGTCAGAAGTATTAGTACCTCTGCCAACCCCTTCGGGGATATTCGGCGTGAACGTTTATGTTTATGTTATGTTACGTTTATGTAACTTTTGCAAAAAGCTAGACAATAAACGTTTCTTTGCCTTTTTAAATGAAAAGGTAAAAAGTATTTCAAATTCGCAAAAAAAACACATAAGGATGTCTGTTTGAGTATCCAATAGTGAATGTATTTGAGAAAAAAATCCTGCATTACATAGAGAAATATAAAATAGCTGTATTAACTTAAGTGCCAAAAAAATTTCATTAAACTTCACGGATAAAAAACTAACAAGCAAGTTAGGGATGGTCTCCATTTCTCTGATAGCCTACTTTACCTATTGCTTAATGTTTATACGCGAATTATAAACCCCAGCATATAAAACCTTTTTATTTATTTATTTATTTGGAAGACTTACAGCTAAATAATAACGATATAAGTAACAGTACATAGTATCGATGTCAGTTAAAAGTCTTCACCAGTAGTTTATAAAAAAGGAAAAATATAATAATTGCGCTTAATTTACAACCATTATAGTGCCTATTCTAAAACAAAAACGTATTTATATGTATTTTAACAAGTACAAAGAAATATATATACATTATATATATTTTACTGCGTATCGTTCGTCTCGTCTCACCTCACTAGGGATTGCAATTGCTGGATCCAGCATACAGCAATCCAGCTGGATCCAGCGCCTTTTTAAACATGCTGGATCCAGCATACATCTTGATCCAGCGATGCGGATCCGCAAACGTATCAAATTCTATTGTTTAGTTTTGAGCTGCCGCCACTTCCGAATTGGCGCGGCAACGTTGCCGTTCTGTCACCATAGCACGTGCCGCATGAAAGGCAACGCTGCCCGCCCCCTTTCCCTCTTACCATCTGTACCAGGGATGTAACGGAGGTAGTTTTATCGGAACCGAAATCGGAATCGGAGTTTTCAAATTTGGTTTATCGGAATCGGAATCGAAATCGGAGGCAGGGTCAGTTTGCTTAAGGACAAATAAAACATGATTTATAGACAATTCTTTTTATTTTTTATTATAAAATATAAAACAACTGTAAAAATATGGCATAGTACTATATAAACAGAAGATAAAATTAATGAATTTAGTTAAAGATTAATCAAAATTAAAACCCAAAGTACAAGTTACATTTGTTACATTACAATAAATAAACAAAAGCTAAAACAAATCAAATCAAAATGGACTCCAGAAGTAACGTATTGTACTTTATGAACAAAAGCTTAGATGCTTGTTCGGCACAGGCCATCGCGCGCCGCCCGCTTCGTTTCGTTCGACCTCCGATTAACATCCGATACAAAAATATAGGAAACGAAGTCAGAACCGAAAGTGTGATTATAAACGGAAGTTCCGACTTAACGGAACCGGAATCGAAGCTCCGTTACATCTCTGATCTGTACCGCTTATGTGTGTATGAGTTTGAGATAGAACTTAAAAGAGAGAATGAGAACTTTAATAAACAAAAGCCAAGTGGTCAATTAGATTACGAAAAGATCCTGAAAAAAGAAATGAGCGTTTATGAGAGCGAAGGAGTGCGGGGTGAACATTTATCAATGGTTTTTGAGTATTTAATGACCTTGAAACCGACCAGTGTAGAGGCCGAAAGGGCATTCTCAGCAGCCGGCTACATATTCAGTTCTGTGCAAAGCAGGTTGGGAGATAAGACTATAGATAAAATTTGTTTTCTGATGTCTTGTCTTAAGTAGTCTCTTATCATCAGACTTAAAACTGGTTAATTATTATGGATTAACGAGCGGAGAGAAGATTATTTCAAACCTCTTTTTGCTTATACAAAAATACTATTGAAAATTAAAATAGTGATATTGTTACGGTCCTATTTTAAAAGAATGTTAATTAAGTTAATTTTAAAAGAATTTGTCAGACTGATTGCTACTGATTAGCCGTCCTATCATTAAACATAAGCGCATTAATAAGTAAGTGCTTACTTAGAAACATCATCTTAAATGTTATATGAATATAAGGAGCGACATGATAGTCCAGTGGATAGAACACCCGCCCGAAAGAAAACAGAAGGGCGTGAGTTCCAATCCTGGGTCAGGCCTACACCAATTTGTCTTTTCTAAGGTCATACGTGTGGTTAATTTATCATGGTTGTTAACGGTGAGGGAAAACATCGTGAGGAAACCCACATGGCTGAGTTGTACTTAGTGATGTGACAGTGTATTCATACAAAACGGCGATGGGCCTGCCCCCTATCACGTGAGTACACTGTCTAAGCAAAACGTGGGTACCTTCTCTGGACACTAGATGGCGCTGCCATGTGAGTTCAGAAGTATTGGTACCTCTGCCAACCCCTTCGGGGATAAACGGCATGAACGTTTATGTTTATGTTATGTTATGTTATGAATATAAGGTTATATGTTTGTTTTTAATTTTTAGTTGATTATTTTGATCCCAAATTATCAAAAAAACCAAAGCAAATTAATATAAGATATCCCCAAATGAGTGGAAGATTTCAAAGATTATCGTAAGAAGTACAAATTAATAAAAAAAACTTAAAATTGTCGTCTTTTTATTTTCGTTCCACGCTTTGCTGGATCCGCGCTGGATCCAGCTGGATTCAAGTCAATCCAGCAAAAATTCCGCTGGATTGAAAACGCTGCTGGATTGCAATCCCTACACCTCACCCTTCGTGTAAATAAAGACTACGAAAGACTGCAGTTTTAGTTCCAATTAAGTTGTAAACAGAACAATACAGTGATTGCGTTTAAATTACCATAATTTAATTTGTACACAGTTAATTTGTGTTTGCAGTAAAATGCAAATTATTTAAATATTCAAATTAAAATCGAAGCGCCATCCAAAGCCCTTGTTACTTAATTGTTTCACTAAAATATTTAATACTTTAGACTTAAATTGATTTAAATACCTATTGAACGTTATGAATTATTAATTTCTCTTTGGCTATTCTATTCTATAGATATTACTCTACTAGTTTTTTATACGCGTTCTCCATTCTTGTTTAGAGTACTTTTGTTCACCTAGTGATTGTTGGGCGACGTGGCTGGAGACGCATCACACATCCCTTTATTTAACAATGTGTTTCCAACTAAACTTCCATATGAGGCTGAGGAATTTCCTAGTCCGAAGCTCTGGGTACCCGTTTTTAGGGTTCCGTAGCCAAATGGCAAAAACGGGACCCTTATAGATTCGTCATGTCTGTCTGTCTGTCCGTCCGTCCGTCCGTCCGTCCGTATGTCACAGCCAGTTTATTCCGAAACTATAAGAACTACATTATTGGAAATTGGTGCGTAGATGTATTCTGTAAACCGCATTAAGATTTTAAAATAAAATCTGAAAAAAAAACCAAAATTTTTAGGGTTCCCCATACATAGAACTGAAACTCAAAATTTTTTTTTTCATCAAACCTATACGTGTGGGGTATCTATCAAAAGGTATTTGAAAATGATGTTGAGGTTTCTTATATCATTTTTTTCAAAACTGAATAGTTTGCGCGAGAGACTTTTTCAAAGTGCTAAAATGTGTGTCCCCCCCCCCGTAACTTCTAAAATATGGGCATGATAATACTGAAAAAAATATATGATGTGTATTACTATACAAACTACTAACGAAAATTGGTTTGAATGAGATCTAGCCCGTAGTTCTATTTTTAAACGTCATAAATCAAATTACTTACCTAATTTGGCTCCCATGATTTTCACACAAACGGGATTTTCTATATATATGATAGTACGGAACCCTTAGTGCGCGATCCGACTCGCACTTGGCCGGTTTTTATGACTTACAGCTGTGATTTGATTCATAGTAAACTTCAATAATCAATTTATGAGATGTAATGCATACATACATACATATACTCACGGCTGTAATTCCCTAGAAGGGGTAGCCAGAGCTAAGAAATCAGAAATTCCTCAGCCACTTTTGGAAAATGCGTTGGGAAAAGATGGTAAAATAAAGGTTGTTGGTGATGGATCTCCAACCGCATCGCCCAAAAATCCCTTAAAAGCCCCAATACCGTTAGTCGCCTCTGAATCAACGTATTCAAAGTTCCAAGCCTTCAGTCAGGAGAACTAGCACGACCGCTATTTTATAATCACGATATTGGTTAGAATGAGATGACAGTATACGATACTAAGTAAGAGCGAAAGAAAGCGCTGTTTTATATCACGCGATATCTAGTTAAAAAAAACCGGCCAAGTGCG